>JAVJAQ010001173.1:58530-615446 GCA_032362365.1 Zygogramma bicolorata | reverse complement strand
ATCAGATTTAAATCACCTAAGTGAAATATACACATATTAAATTTTCATGGATAAATCAGATGAACAGGACGATCAAATTGTCCCAACAACAAATGAATTTCAAATTATTTTCAATTCCAATGATATCGAAATGTGGATTGCTCAATTCCAACTTCCAGAAGATATTATCCTGTTGATTGGAATGAGTTGTCTATTAGTGTCAATCACTGTTATTTTATATATAATTTTATATATATATATATATAATATAATAACAAGATTATATATATATATATTATAATTATTATAACTATATATATATATATATATATATATATATGTGTGTGTGTATATGTGTGTATATGTACGACTGACTTAATACGTGCTAAATTTTTTTGTTCGAAGCAAATCTGTACGATAATCCTAATTGTGCGAGCTGGAGATTAATAACGGTGTCTTCAATTTTATTGTGCAATCCATATTAATTATGATGAAATACAGATTCAGATTAAGAAGAAATACATCAATCAAGGGAGCCTGATGAAATCCTTTCGGGAAAGCCCATCCAATCAACTTTTATATCGGATTTGTCTTCTCCACCGTACCCAGTATACTGGGGTTAAGGAAAAATTCGACAGCTCGCGCCGTAACATTCCATCAAAATCTCCCATTTTATTAGGTTACTTTTATGACTGTCTCGGCTCAAATGGTTTTTCCTTGTCGGTGGGAAATTTAACGCAGATCCTAAATCTGCGCAGCGCGTGACTCGCATTATACTCCTGTCGAATTGAATTAAATTTCCTGTGTTACCGGGTCTCAGGAAGTCGCCGGCGTCTCAGAAATTTCAGTGGAACGCCCGCGTGAGTTGGAATCGAAGCCGAACTATCGCGATTAAATTTGAATGATGTTTATTCCCCAAGAAACCTACAAGTTTATAAAAGGGAAAATTAAGAACAAATGAAAAATGAATCGAATAAATAGAGAAAAAATATAAAAAAATAAAGTGACATAACGAAATCAGACTTTTCACAGAAATAAAAATCAATAATAATGTTACACATCATATTGGCTGAACATCGATTTCAGATTAATAATAATAATAGATTGGTCCTAGATATTTCATAGGTGCAAAAAATGATGTGAATCAATATTGAAAATTATAAAAGTCTTGTTCACCGAAAAATTGAATTGAGGATTAAACTTCAATCCTCAATGAAGCATGTTTTTATATTGCACCTCTTTTCAATCTAATAGCAAATAACTACCACTAGATTGAATTAATCTGTCAGATCGACCGGATTTAAATTCAATTGAAATACTATAACCTCTTTATCAATGAAGTTTCTTCTGGAGATGGATATTCTCTTTGAAACGAAGACATTTTCAAAGATGACGATATCAATGACGATATTTTGGAATTAATTTTGGATTTTCAAATAGAGTACACCAAAGACCAAACTATTGTACAACTAAGTTGTACCGTTGAAATTGTTGTTTTTTCGACAATAACAGTATTTCTGCCATCAATCAATCATCAGCATATTTATCCAGAATAATGAAGAGAGTCATGGTGAAAGTTCGTTTATACTACATCAACTAGTTTCGAAAACATCTTCTGACTAATTTACGTTTTGAAGCCGCTGACTGAACATGAATTCTAAGTGAAAACTCAACGCTCTCCCTCCGTACCGAAGTTATATGGCCCTTCATAGTTTGAAAGAAAGCATATACAGCCTTCCTTTTTCACCTCAAAAACTATAGGAAAGACACGGCTCCATTCCTCAGGTACCAGGTACATATCATTCCACTTCCTTCTTCACGTTTTACTGTTTCTCAATGTGAAGCTCAGGAAAAAATTCCCCATAAGATTTGGTGGGTACATAATTATATAAAAAAAAACAGAACGAGCATCGCGATATAACCTGCAGATCATATCATATCGAGAGTTCTATCTTCAGTTTCACGTTGAAAAAGGATAGAAAGTGATAAAGACGGTATGTACCTGGCACCTGAACAATAGAAACATCTGTCTTTCCGATCGTTATATTGTACAAGAAAGAAGGAGGGATATGCCTTCTTCCGAACTTTGGAGGACCATAACTTGAGAACGCTGAGAGAGCGCCGTGTTCGGATTCGTGTTCGGCGACTCAAAATACATATGTTGGTCCAAAAATTATTTCAAAACTTACTTAGTTTGGAGTCTGTTCATCTCATCCTTTTTAAATGTCTACAGTTGCTGCTGCTGCCGTTTTTGGAGTTTCGAATAAACAAAATGAAACGTTGGACTGTCAGACAGACAACAGGAACTGTGCTGAAACTTGAAACACCCCAGTTTTGGCAAAGAAATACTGAATTTTACAACGTTGTCACGTATTTTAATCCGAGAATATAATACATTCTAGAATAACTTACTACTGGATAAGCTGAACAGTCGGTGCACACTGAATGAATATTGTTTCAATATTGAATTCCTACTGCATATTGCAAGGTGCAATATTACTGTATCAAGTTATATTGAGTAATATCGATTCAACTATATGGATATCCCAACATTGTTTGCTTTTTTTCGATATCAATTGATTCCATTGTGATTCCAATATCTATCCAATATTTTTCGAGAGAGTACATCACAATATTGATCAATCTAATTCTGATATTGCTTGAAAATTGTTTCAAAACAAACAAAGGATTATTAAAATCTTGATTTTCGATTCGCAGCCTACGCATAGTACTGTAATTTCAGCTACTTCCTTGGCGTTGAGCTGAATCTAACAGGTACCTCTGCAGGATTCTATTCAAAAAAGATCCTGAATATCGTTTCGACGATACATTTGCTGGAATCAATTTTCAATCATTGAGACGGGTACCCTTGTAGACCAGTTTCGGGCTATTTGCTCTTTCATCAATACCAGGTGAGGTTTCCCTAACGCTAGTTGTACTGCACTATTGATATTTCAATTCTGGATGATTTACAGATGAAAAAAAACGGAAGCAGACTAATAAAAAAAAACGTCGAACAAAAATCAATTATTCTCCACTTTTTCAATTACAAAGAAAATTGGTTGATTTCCGTTGAAGATCAACGACACCAGGTAATTCCCAACATAATAGATGAAAAGATAAGCTTTATTGTCTGAAATTTCACATTTAGTCGACAATGTTCAAAATTCAATCAATATTGTTCATACATTTGTGCTATGTATATTAAAAGTCACCAACATCATCTTATACTTAAAACATTTACATTTTTGTTTAAACGGTCACATGGTGAGAATATAACAATTACGTAATATGTACATATTTCCCAATTCTTAGAAAATAAACTGCGTAGTCTTCCGAACATATTCAATGTCTCTTTTCCAATACTTCTCTCTCGAAGTCTCGGTTTATATTTCGGACTAGCAGGATCAACATTAATCGCGAATAGTTCTCCCCACGATGTATACGAAATTTGACAATTAATCCAGATTAAATCACATCAAAATAACACGGCGCATATCGCATTAGTCCAGTGAGAGAAAAAGAATTATGTCAGATATTATTCATTTAGTGATATTCAACTCCTATTAAAGAAGTAAAATGAAAAAAAAATCACAAGCAGTCTCTTTTGATAGGTTCGTGTATACAATTCAAAGACGTTCGATTCATTCACAAAAAGAACGAAAGGGTACATCTGAAACAGCTTCTCCCCTGCCTATATGGCAACGACGGTCACTGGGTTACATAGAAATCACCTTCTCTTACTCAATTTGTATACCAAGCATATGAGATTTGAATCAGATAGATAGCGAACATAAGAATATCTACACAAAATAGATAGCTATTCGTAGAAACAATCTTACTCACCAGGATAATATTTCATTTCAACCCAAGATCTCTTTTCTCTCAGAGAAAATTATCTATATAGGAAAATGGACAAATTACTAAATACTTCCACTGGAATCTTCTGACATCTCTGAAATATTCAACTCTTGAAAAGTCTATGATCAGTTTCAATTGGCATTTCGGTGACACTCATCGTTATAATGATAATTAAGAACTCAAGTATTTTCATGAGGAGATCGAAGTTGAAATGATTTCTATGTAACCCAGTACCCGTCGTTGCCATATAGGCATATAGGTACGTGTGTTTCAGATGGACTCTTTGCTTGTGAATGATTGGAAAGTTTTTCAAAAGAGATTTTTAGCATTTTTTTTATTTTATTCCATATAAGATGTAATTTTTTTTCTTTTTTTATTCGAAGAAAAAGAAAGCAGGAGAACAATTTCTCGATCTTCTTCCTCTCTACAAAAATATCTGAATTCATAATCATCATCAAGTCCTATAGCGACTGCCTCCGCCAATTGATCTTGAAAAATGTCTTCAGTTTTTGGCGAAGGCGACAGAAACCTTCGTACTGAAGTTCCATTCCGATTTTTGCTTGTTCGACATGATATTCTGGAAGTGGTGGACGAAGAAATAATGATGATAAATGATCTAAATTTGTCCTCTGAACCTTCTGAAATCCGAAGCGGAAACCAAAATAATATTTCTGTTCATGATTTGGGACCGTGAAATCAATTGAACGTTTTCAAACTTTTGGCGAATGCTGTATTCCAATCATGTTTTATATTTTGTTCTCAAATAAAGTTTTGATGGACGGTTTGTAATCATTAGGTCATTTCATGTTTTTGAAGGATCGAAGGGAATGAGAATTTTAAATTGCGGATACCAGCAATCGAAACGTCACGTCGTGAGTACACTCAACTTTAGAACTTGGATTGAACATTTATTCATAATATTTCATTTATTTCTTCATTTGAATTTTTTGACGAGTATTTTACATTCGATACCTTAATTCTCTTGTCACAATATTATTTCATTTATTTCTTTATATGAAGTTTTTTTTAAATTCATATTCATATCATATTCAATATCTCGACTTTTTGTAACGAGATTATTTTTTTTGATCAATCAAACCCCAATTTGATTTTCTTACTCGATTTGTATTTTTATCCTATCGTTGATAATATAAACAATGGAAGTCTCAACCATTGCCATTCATTATCACCCTACCACAATCAGGAAATCAGGAATTGATATGGAAATCTATACAAGTGTAGAAGGGCAGATTTCCAATAGACTCAGAAAAGTTGCTGTGTTGATCAATGAAACATCCCCTGTTATTCAGCAAATTCCTGATTAACATAAATTTGACTATCACAAAAATACAATATACTATGTCAAATCTCAGGTCTTTGGCAGATTTCCCAAAAACCTACAGAGAACTGGGGTATTGTAAATGTGTTTTGAAAATGTTTATGGATTTGGTTTCCGAAACGTTAAACGAAAAGTATGCTCCTACCTTTTTGCCTCTACTTGGAATTTGTAGCAAAAACGCTCGGACATGTAAAGTTTGCTTTTGAAGGGACCCATTTCAGACATATTTTCAACCCCAGCCTTCAAACCCGTAGCAAAGGGATTTTATAGCCCTAGAATCCCAAATAGAAAGTGAGGTCGAGTGATACGCCATCTGAAAAGGCACAAGATTATCTTTCTAATGATACCATATTCATTAACATTTACGAATTAATTCGAAATCGGCGTTAAGAACATCAACATTTTGGTAATGAAAAATACAAAAAACTTTTGGAATTCAAGAATTCGACTTATCACAAACATCTCACAATTACTCCATTGCAACGGAAGCAAGATTCCAATGTTAATATTATTCATTACAATCAAATTCTCCATTTATCGTTTGCCCTTTTTTTTTGAAAAAACTGCAGATCATTGTAGGAAATAGTTGAGGTAAACGTTCATAAATAAATAAATGAAATATTTCAACTCCATCTTAAAACATGGTTTATTCCATTCCAGAACGGGTTGAAATTGTTAGCTTTCATTTTCAAAAAAATAGTTTTGCTATACTTACTGCTCGCTTGCTTGAGAACATTTATCCCGATGAAATGATTCTTATGTTGCCAAATTGTCAATACCTGATTAGTCTTTGATCTGAAACACCAACCGCAGAATCCAATCAGAACAAATATTAAAGAATGAATTTCAACAAAATTGGCAATATTGATCGGAAGCAAATCGATTACATTTTCGATTCTTGTTTGAGTAACATTTCAATAAATCAATTCAACAACTCGTGCACTTTTTCAACAAATCACCGTTACAAATAACAAACATTGAAACCCACTAGTGATTGTAAATGTTTTAATTCTTTATACCCAACACCCACCTGTATTTTTCCTCAATATCATGATTATTGGGTTAATATTCTCAGCGCCATTGCCGCGCATCAATTTTTTGAGAAAATTTCAATAAATTGGATAATATTGGAAAGATGACTTCGTGCTTTTTCACATGATATATCACTCGACACGACTTTCCAATTGAAATTTTAGGGTTGTGATACTTTCTTGCTGGGGGTTGAATGCAAATGTTAAAGAATATCAATCTGTTCAGGCCAGTCTCAAATTACCTACACAGTAGGTTTCGGCTGGCACCTGTCAGAAAACAACTACTTCCCTGGCTAATACCACGAAGGCCACTCGTCAGTGCAAGGCAGTGCCAACATCAACATAAAGTCGATGATTTCCCACAATTAAAAATCAAACTCCTTCACGAGTATCAAGCCCCGGCCAAAGCTGATGCGAACAACGAAGTTATTACGCCATCTACCGATGGACGAGGTATTCCAAAAGCAAACCGAATTCGCCCATTCCTCCTGCGAGGAAAATGTAAAAACACTTGACATAGTCAGTGGGCATACTTGAAGACAGGCGTTAAATCAAATCATCTTTCGAACGATCTGTTCAGGCCAGTCTCAAATTACCTACACAGTGAGTTTCGGCTGGCACCTGTCAGAAAACAACTACTCCCCTGGCTAATACCACGAAGGGCATTGAATTATTTCCAACCAGGTGCCAGTGCAGGTTTCTTCACAGAAGTAAATCCTGCATTTGCTTTCGTCGATACAAATGAAGGAATTGATCTTCAATTATAGGGACGGACACACTTGCAGACCGGTTTCGGGCTATTTGGCCATTCGTCAGTGCAAGGCAGTGCCATCATCAACATAAAGTCGATGATTTCCCATAATTAAAAATCAAACTCCTACACGAGTATCAAGCCCCGGCCAAAACTGATGCGAACAACGAAGTTATTACGCCATCTACCAATGGACGAGGTATTCCAAAAGCAAACCGAATTCGCCCATTCCTCCTGCGAGGAAAATGTAAAAACACTTGACATAGTCAGTGGGCATACTTGAAGACAGGCGTTAAATCAAATCATCTTTCGAACGATCTGTTCAGGCCAGTCTCAAATTACCTACACAGTGGGTTTCGGCTGGCACCTGTCAGAAAACAACTACTCCCCTGGCTAATACCACGAAGGGCATTGAATTATTTCCAACCAGGTGCCAGTGCAGGTTTCTTCACAGAAGTAAATCCTGCATTTGCTTTCGTCGATACAAATGAAGGAATTGATCTTCAATTATAGGGACGGACACACTTGCAGACCGGTTTCGGGCTATTTGGCCATTCGTCAGTGCAAGGCAGTGCCATCATCAACATAAAGTCGATGATTTCCTATAATTAAAAATCAAACTCCTACACGAGTATCAAGCCCCGGCCAAAACTGATGCGAACAACGAAGTTATTACGCCATCTACCAATGGACGAGGTATTCCAAAAGCAAACCGAATTCGCCCATTCCTCCTGCGAGGAAAATGTAAAAACACTTGACATAGTCAGTGGGCATACTTGAAGACTGGCGTTAAATCAAATCATCTTTCGAACAATCTGTTCAGGCCAGTCTCAAATAACCTACACAGTAGGTTTCGGCTACCGGTAGCCGAGTGCAAGTGTGTCCGTCCCTATAATTGAATATCAATTCCTTCATTTGTATCGACGAAAGCAAATGCAGGATTTACTTCTGTGAAGAAACCTGCACTGGCACCGGTCGGATATAATTCAATGCCCTTCGTGGTATTAGCCAGCGGAGTAGTTGTTTTCTAACAGGTGCCAGCCGAAACCTACTGTGTAGGTAATTTGAGACTGGCCTGAACAGATTGTTCAAAAGATGATTTGATTTAACGCCAGTCTTCAAGTATACCCACTGACTATGTCAAGTGTTGTTAAAGAATTTGTCCAAAATGTGTTGTTTTGATTTACGAATGAAAGGGAAGAGCCAGATGCATACTTTTCGTTAGAACACTCTGTGTATTGATTCTTGTGATAGTCAAATTTACGTTATTTGGGGGCAATTTTACGTTATATGAAAAGTTGCTGACTACTAGGACGTTTTGGGAGCAACATTTCGGGATAGATTGAAAATCTGCCCTTCTACACTTGTATAGATTCCAATGTTAATTCTTATTTCGAGTTAATAGCTCAAAGAACTACGGAGAAATCATGGAGATGCTCCATATACGAACAAAGTTGAAACATACGGATGTTTGATATACAAATTGAGAAAAATAATTACCTACTTCCATAAATAAAACAAATATTCATGGGGATGCTTGAAGACTGGCTTTATATCAAATATTCAAAAAATGAACAATTTGTTCAGGCCAGCCTCAACTCACCTACACTGTAGGTTGACGGACTAACACCTATTAGAAAACAACTACTCCCCTGGCTAATACCACGAAGGGCATTGGATTACATCCAACAGGTGTTAGTGTGGGATTCTTCACAGAAGAAATTCCACATATACTCTTGGCGATAAACCACCAGAATTGATTTTCAATTATTGGGACGGGACACAAGTCTGCAAGTGTGTCCCGTCCCAATAATTGAAAATCAATTCTGGTGGTTTATCGCCAAGAGTATATGTGGAATTTCTTCTGTGAAGAATCCCACACTAACACCTGTTGGATGTAATCCAATGCCCTTCGTGGTATTAGCCAGGGGAGTAGTTGTTTTCTAATAGGTGTTACTCCGTCAACCTACAGTGTAGGTGAGTTGAGGCTGGCCTGAACAAATTGTTCATTTTTTGAATATTTTACTTCCATAAAAACTAATGTTTTCGATCAGGAGAGTATTGTTCCAGATAAATATATGTATATGTCCCATTATTACGAATTTTTCACCAATATATCGACAATGCGAAAATATACAAAAGAAAAATCCAATTGAAAGTTATGTGACACTAGGACCACCACATCTCAAAATTAGTGGATTTACAGGGTGTTTCCTTTTATTCACGATTTTCCTTATTTTCAGAAGTTCATTAGAACATTGTAATCATTACAGTGTGATATAGTGACGAATTAATCATCAGCAGCCTCCATATCTGTTTCAATACCTCATATCGAATACGAGAGGGTATAATCAAATTATAATGGAAACTAATACATCGATACCGCATTGATTCATTTGCAATTCATTAATATTATCGTTGTTTCAATTAGCACCCTAGTTGTTCATTAAAATATTAATCCCATGCATAAATTATTTACATGAGCCATCACACGAAAAGTTTTTATTATATTTGGAATAAATCTGTGTGCCATAATATAACGAGGTGATGTGCAGTAAATTATTCTTAGATTATTTTTTTCACTTGGCAAAATGTGACGTTATTGGCATTTCAATCAATAATAGCGAGTTATTCTAGCCAATCATTCAGTTTTATACTGATAAAACTGCCTGGTCCTTGATAAAACGTTGTTCACCTTTGATCTGTCGAATCTATAAGGTTCACAGTGTCGATTAATTTTTTGTTAAATTCTATTCGTTTTTTTATTTGTTAATGAAATACAAAATTGTTATTCCTTTGATTTGTTCAATAAATAATGTCTTCATATACAACTCGTTCTTCAAATTTATTGAGATAAATTTCAATTTTCGAAACCCTCAAACTTTTTTATTTTGAGGCGAAAGCATTCAAACAAACCGAGTTAAATGAAATTTGTGTGGTACGAGTATCACCTATCTCATGAGTCATTTGGGCTGAAAGGAAAAGTACTGTGGGGGTGGTGAAAAAGCATAGGCACATCTGCTAAATGATTATTTTTCTGCTCCCACTGGCGACTGCCATTGATTTACGATACAGGTGTATTGGAAGTGGACCATTACGTTACAGCTGACAGGTAGTTTGCTTAACAAGGGTGTATATGGTGGACATATCGTAGGGGAGTGCTCAAACGTCCTAGGGCGATGTGTTCAATTTCCATTCGAGTATATATGTATGTTTCTTCGACCACGTAAATACTTCAGGACTCTCTTTCAAGAAAAAGAATGCAGGCTTTCACAGCTGGTGTTGATACATCGCATTTTTTTCAGGCTTGAGAGCCGTGTCTTGGAATTTTGAGTTCCGGAGCTTTCGGCTACATCTGCGGCAGCCATCTTCAGCGGCGTGGTCTTAGTTGAACTTCTTCCTGTAAGTCTACTATGACTAATGGCAAATCTGGAAGTAATTGTTTGTTAATATCTTGTGTTCGGACCCTGTTCTGTCGTACGTCGGATTCTGTACTTCTGTCTGGCTTTGTCGTCAATGTCTTTGGAACGGGATGGCAAATTCTGTTTAAGGTCAGTCCCTCTTCCATTCTGTTGAAGTTATCCTTATGTTCATGTATCTCAATTGCTTCACGGTATAAGCGAGTGGAATAGTGTGTTGTTGTTGAGAGGATTGAAGTTTCATCAAATTGAATATTATGATTATCGAGAAGGGCGTGTTTGGCTACAGCTGATTTTTCTGTTTGTCCCAACCGACAATTTCGACTGTGCTCACTAATCCGTGTCTTGAAACTACCATTAGTGATTCCTACATATACTTTTCTACATGAGCACGGAATCCTATGTACCCCAGCATTGGATAGGAGGGTCTCTTGGATCTTTAGCAGACCTCAGGTGTTCCTGTATTATCCTCATGGGCTTGTAAATTGTTTTGATGTTGTGCTTACAACATGAACGTAGTTTCGAGACAGATATCGGCAAACAAGTACCTCCGAATTTGCTATTAGTCATAGTAGATTCACAGGAAGGAGTTCAACTAAGACCACGCCGCTGAAGGTGGCTGCCGCAGATGTAGCCAAAAGCTCCGGAACTCAAAATTCCAGGACACGGCCCTCAAGCCCGAAAAAATTGCGATATATCCCTTTCAAGTATCATATTGATAATCACGTTTAGATATAGATTATTTGTTCGATATTTATGAAAATCCCAAAGGAAAGAAACTTCATTAAATTCAATAGTGAACGATACGAATTAAATTAGAAATGTCAAATCAAGAAAACTACAGAAAGATTTCGGCTTTGATGGAACTCGAACCAACGACTATGAAGTAGACTATCTCAGATGGTGTAAGCCTCAACCAAATGGGCTATTTGGACTTTTCTATTTCGTTGGTGTGAAGATTAGATGAAAATCCTGCAATCTAACACAAATACATCAAGTGAGGCAATTAAAACTTGACTCGATAAACTAGAAAATATTTCAGATATAACTCCATTTATTTATGCCTAAATGAAACAAATTGAATTTTGTATTTGTAGCTAGACAGATCAGAATTTTGACGTGTTCCACGCACCAGGATAATATTTCATATCAACCCTTTTTATGAAGGAATCAATCGTATTTGGATGATATACACGTACCTATCAACAGAGAAAATTTTGGAATTAGCAGTGTATGATGAACTCAATAAATACTTTGATGAAAACGGGTTATTCTTGGGTTGTCAGTCAGGGTTCAGAAAAAAACATTCGTGTGAGTCTGCCTTACAGTTCACAATAACAAATTGGAAAGAAAAAATTGATGAAGATTATTACATTGTTTGTACATTCTTAGATTTGAAGAGGGCATTCGAAACAATAGATAGAAATATATTAATCCGAAAGCTTAAATATTATGGTATTGGTGAAATCGTTTTGAGGTGGATGGAGAGTTACCTCAGATTGAGGAGTCAAATAACATGAATCAATGGGCACTACTCTCAAGAATTAGTAAATGATCTTGGAGTTCCACAAGGCAGTGTATTAGGACCTTTACTTTTTTTAATTTATATAAATGATATCAATTACGTAGATGGTGATCACGTGATTAACTTATTTGCAGATGACACATTAATATATACCTACGATAAAACTTTGCAAGTCGCTGTTGAAAAAATGAATAATTCATTGAGAAATATTGAGTTGTACCTTGGAACAAATAAATTGAAACTTAATATTACTAAAACAAAGACGATGATCATTACAACAAAGTATAAACAAAATAACATCGGGAAGAATACAGTCAAAATCAAAATAAACGAAAATGATGTAGAAATTGTTAGTAAAATTAAATATCTAGGGTTTATCGTAGATAATACAATTTCATTAAATGATCATGCAGACTATGTAATAAGTAAAATATCTAAGAAACTTTATTTTTTCTCTAGAGTGTCATCTTTATTATCAATGTATGTCAAAATAACTTGTTATAATTGCATAATTAAACTTCATTTTGATTTCTGCGGGACTCTCCTATATCTCTTGAATCAGAACAAATTAAATCAATTACAAAAATTACAGAATCGTGGAATGCGAATAATATTACGCTGCAATAGAATGACACCTATACAAGATATGCTATGTAGTTTAAGGTGGCTTACTGTCTCTCAGCGACTTCATTATCAAACAATGATTTTTATATTTAAAATAATAAATAAGTTGCAACCAACATACTTAAAAAACCTTTTAATCACAAATAATGAAGTACATCATCATAATACTAGATCAAACACCAATTTTCACATTCCAAGGACCAACCAACGAAGCAGTATGAATTCACTATTTTTCAAGGGTTTGGAAAGTTTCAATAATCTGCCAAATGATATAAAAAATTCTTCTTCTATCCGTCTGTTCAAGAGGGAGTTGATAGCATTCATAACTTCTAATTAAATCAAGGCCAATTTATATTCGAAATATAATAATTACTAAGACTCTGCTTTGAAGGAATACTTTAATGAATAGGTGAAACTATGACTTGTATAGAACATGTGCGATGTAGTTTTTGTTATTCTCTGTCACTTTGTTGAAATAGATTAATTTATTTTGATTTTAATGAAGTATGTATAGATTAAGTACGTTAATGATGTTTATATTAGGCTTGCCTATTTGGAAATAAAGTTCTTCTTCTTCTAATCTTTTTTTGATTTTACTTCTTTCAGAAAAGTTGCAATCTATTTTTTTTTATTCGGAGAAGAAGGAAGCCGAAAAATTATTCACTGAATTTCATTCTCTCCACAAAAATACCTAAGTTTCTAATCATCATTACAACAATCACTGTATGGTTTGAACGTCATTATTTTGTGGTGGATCAATATTTGTTCCGTAGTTTTCTGGGTTTGTAACCTACCACAATCTGTAAAAATCAGAATTGATATTGGAATCTCTACAAATGTAGAAGAGCAGATTTTCAATCTACCCCGAAAAGTTGCTGCGTCTATTGAAAAACAGTTCTTTCTGGGTAGAACAAGTCCAATTAGTCAGCAACTTCTCGTATTAGCCAAATTTGCCTATCAAAAAAATAATAAGAACTTATATATATCTGAAAATACTTATCGTCAACGTTTCGGAAACTATATCAGCTTTCGTTCTCAAAACTTATATAAAGGTCAATACCAATAACCAAACCAAATAACACAACGGAAAACACAAATAATTGCACATCAAATTCCTTGTTCGTGTGGTCAAAAATATATAGGTGAAACGTCTCGACCATTGGAAGTGCGAAAGAGTGAACACAAGATGTACATCAGGAACAAATGGATAGGTTGTTCTAAATTATCAGAACACATTCTTACTGCCGATGGAGATCACACAGTAGAATGCAACGACACTAAAATTATGACGAAAGAGAAACGAAACGAAACGAAAATTAGAGGAATCTGCTTTCATCATGCTGTCTGGTGAAGAATGCATATCTATGAGTTCGCTTGATATGGACCGTGGATGGCTGCACCTCCTGAAAGACAAAATGTTATGTCAAATTTGAAATAATTTAACAATTGTCAATTACGAAGATTGCCTACAAGAGATATTTGCATTCGAGCAGGAATTTGCCTGAAAGTTTTGAGAACGGAAGTGGATTTAGTTTCCGAAACGTTAACGGTAAGTATTCCCATATACATATTCATACATACAGAGTCACACATAAAGTTCGCGACATATGGAAGTTTTTTTTAATAATAGATATAATGAAAATTTGACTTGGCATAAACACAAAACAACTCAATTTATTGAAAGCAATAATTTGACATTACCCAAAACTGAAAATTTGTTTCAAAAGCCTACTGAGGGAAAATTTTATTTCGATTCGATCAGTACCTACTATTTTCTTCCCGACATGTTGCATTAGTCTTGTAATGTTTAAAATCACGAAATTTTATATCATGTTCAGTACAAATCTCTAGAACCAAAGTCTTTTGAATAGTTTTGAAACAGTAGGTCAATGTTTAGTTTACAGAAAAGTATGATATTTCGGGTTAGTTTGTAACTGAATTATTGGTCAGAAAAATAATCAAACTGGATAAAAATGTGAAAAAAGAAATACGAGTCTAATAAGAATGAAGAGGAATCCGTTCATTCGATTACTGACATATTAACGTCCATACATGGAAAAACCGAATCAGTTTAACAATGAAATGAAAAAACCAGATGAACTTTGCAACAACAAAGACGAATTTCTGGAGGTGTATTCATTTCTTTTTCTGGTAACAGGCCAATGCGGGTATTTTCTGGGCAAGATATGACATTGAAGTCTCGTATTCATCAAAATTATGAAATTTATCATGTTTCGTTCGAATCGATAGAGCGAAAGATTCAAAAATTTAAAAAAATTGGAAAAAAGTCGAAGTGACAGTTAAGAGTCCAAATTTCGAGCAAAGGTATAAAATTGGAAACTGAGCACTTTTTCTCTCTGGCATTTTTCAAAATTTCCAAAAAAAACAGATTTTTTTGAGGATTTTCGAAAAAAATGTCAAATTTGACAGGTTTAGAGTATCACATGAAAAAAAAAAGAGGCTGTTTTTTACTAATTTTTCAAGCACAAACTAACTGCCAAGCCAAATCTTCATTATATCTATTGATAAAAAAAACTTCCATATGTCGCGAACTTTATGTGTGACACTGTATATAGTTCTTATTATTTTTTTGAAAATTTTAATTATACGGGAAGTTGCTGACTAATTGGACTCGTTCTATCCAGAAAGAACAGTTTTTCAACAGACGCAGCAACTTTTCGGGGTAAATTGAAAATCTGCCCTTCTACACTTATATAGTTTCCAGTATTAACTCTCATTATTTCAGATTGTGGTAGGTTACAAACCCAGAAAACTACGAAACAAACGATCACCGATTTTAATATGAATGAATGTCACCAAAATATCGATTTGAAGTGATGACAGACTCGTCACGAGTTGAATATTTCGGAATTGAATGATATTTCAGTGAAAATTCGTCAGTAATTTACACTGTTTTCCACTGAAGAGCTCAAGAGATAGTTTTCTCTGAACGCAACCAGATCTTGTATAGGTTGGAATGAAATATTTTCCTGGTGAGTGAGATTTTTTTGAAATAGCTCTCTATTTTGCTGATTTGAAGAGCTAACTTGAAACTTGGAAAGTTGTGTTGAGTAGAATATTCTTTTTTATGGAAATAATAAATCAATATTTGACTTCAGGATTGAGGAAAGCTTGTATGTAACACAATAGAAAATTTCATTTTTTCTAGAACCACACTCCAAAACACGCTCTCCTGCATAGTTTCACGTTCACGAAGATAAGTATATGTCACAATGATTGAAATTTGACATTAGTGTGCTGCAAAGTGACATATCTATCCCAAAATTTCAATATCCACATATACACACTATCCATTAGGCAACGGAGCAACATCTATCGAATCATTCGAATGTCAACAAACGTCAAAAATAAAATATTTGTAAAATATTCTTGTCCCATAATTTTTTATATGAGATTGAACGAAAATGGATAGCGACAGTTCTGAAATTGAAAATACTCCTCCAGAACTAAGAGAACAAGTTAATTATCATTGAATATTATTACCTTCAAATTCAAAAGAAAAATATAAAACTGCGTACAAAAAGTTTATGGATTGCAAGAAAAAATACAAAACTGAAAGTGTTTCTGAAAATATAATTTTGGCATATTCTGAAGAACTATCTGAATCAAGAAAAGCCTCTATTTTATGGTCAATATATTCAACGCTAAATTCGAATTTTTGTTTGTCTTGGGCACCATAAAGCTAATAATGAGTCATTTAATTCCGTTATCCAGAGCAGTTTTTTTTTATTCGGTCTCGATTAGTTTTCGAGATTTAGCCTGTCAAAGTTTGTAGGATGACATATTTTACATTTTTTTTAACAGCAATAAACGATTGCAATTCACATAATTTTCACAATGTGGAATTCTTCTTCTTTTTCTTCATATACTTTTGGTTCCAGCTTCTAATAGGTGGCGCTGAAATTCAACAGCAACTTCTATCAGTTCTATCACCTGGTTGGAATACATTTGTTTATGCCCGTTCACACTATTATTTCATTAGGTTGGATTATGTTTGATTGAGTTGGATCGGGTTATGTTTGAGTTAGTCATTTCAGATATTTGTTAACATCTTGTCAAATGACGAAATGAACCAATATGGAGGCATCTACCCCCCCTCCCCCCAAAAGCTTCCCTTTTTTTATAGTTACCCTGGAATGCCTAGTAGTTTTGTTCATTTAGGTTGGGATATGTTTGAGAAGGTTTGTTTTTTTGGGTTGGGTTATGTTTAAGTAGGTTTGTTTGGGTTGGGTTATGTTTGAGAAGGTTTGTTTGGTTGGTTTGAGTAGGTTTGTTTGATTAGGTTGAATAATGTTGGCTGGACATTGTTTGGTTTTGCCCACTCAGAGTGGGTTATATTTGGATAGGTTAAGTTTCTTTAGGTATGGTTATTTTTAGTTGTCTTTTTTTTGGTTAGCTGTTTCCTCCCTATATTTCAATATTTTAAATGCCATTTGTGAGACAGCTCTATTACGTCATTCATATCACTTGTACAGGTTATATTCCTAAAACTAATTTAGTCCGAATAAATTAAAAGGTTTTCAATTCCTACTATCATGTATTATCATCATAGAAAGAGTCACGAAAATCCGTGAGTATCTCGTACACTTTTTCAAGAGTTTTTTAAATGTCAAAGTCAAAATGCATTCCATACACGAATGACAGTTAGCCCTGGTAGCTAAGGCCATGATGAAAAACGAAGAACAGATGGCGACTGTCAATTTTTCTAAATCTCAACATTCCAAATTCCAAATGTCAATGATGAAAAAAATATAAAAAATGTCATACTTTGGCTAGTAATATCTCGAAAACTAATCGAGACCGAATAAAAATAAAAAATGTTCTGGATTCCTCGCACCATGTAGTATCATCCCAGAAAAAATGTCGAAAATCCGTGAGTATCCCATAAAGTAAAATTTTACCCCGTTTTATAGTATGAATCTATTTTTAGCAACAAGTGTGTTGTAGAAAAGTTATAGTGTGTAACACGAGCAGAATGCAGGACTCGGTTGTGTTCGTGCCGCAACTTTTTCAATTTCGTGAGAAATAAGCACTTTTCTGCACTTGTTGCATAATTCACGCTACCTTGCGGGATCTCGCTACGTTTATCCAGTAGAAATCGCTCACATATATAGCTATCATCGCATCGAAAAAATCTTTGTCGATAATCTCATTCGACAATAGTAACACTCGTTAACGAAAATAGAAACGGGTCGACTCTGCCGACTGAAAAACGAATAACATAACGCAACTGGAAATGAATTCGCAAATTCCGGGCCACAACACGACAAGGGCGTGGAAACGAATTAGCAATCTCCACCCTTGTAATGTACGCCGCTATTTTTGTAACCGAAACAGGATATAATTAATTTTTCCTCGTTATGGCTTGTCTGACAGATTTCAAAAGCACGAACAAGATTCCGAATGGATGATATCATCGCTTAATCTTTTTCCGATTGTCTGATCGCGAATTGAAATTTTAGCGCTGAGAAATGGATCAACAATATTCTAGAACGGGAAGTAGCGTTGAATTTGGGCACAGCCCAGATCTTTACGTTGACTGACAGTCATTTCATATCTGAAGTTAAGCAGCGCCGACCGCATGGGCGACCTCATGCCGGGAAAGACCGCGTCGAAAGCCCATAAAACTGCAGCAAAATAGCATATCATATCTCGCAGGCAATAAATCTATGAGCACAAGATATATTGAGGATATGCCGTCCTTCGGAGGGGATGTAAAGCCGTCGGTCCCGAGTCCATGAATGCTGGGCTCGTTAAAGATCCCTACCTCTGGCTGGTATACCAGAGGGTTCGGTAAAATTTCCGGTTGGGGGAAGTGTGCTTACCGGCGTCTGTGATTGGCCTTTGCAGCTGAAATAGGCAGACGTGAAATGAAGAAATTAAAAAACTGAAAGTTTCTCTGCGCATGTCCCAAACACAGCTGAGAACGATCCGTGATTAAGGAATTTAATGATGGTTAGTTGGGCAAGTAGGAGGTAGCAAAAGTGTATACATTAGTACCTCAAATTCGTTGAAGTATGGAGCTAAGTTTTTAATATTTTCTAAATAAAGTAATATAAGAAATTATATCATACATGGCCAGACACTTACTGCAATTACAACCCCCTGCCAGACACTCCTAAACTTCAATAAATTATGATTATACCATTGTTGATTGGGATATATAGCACTAATCATAGAGATATAGTTAGCCAATCTCATGGAAATATCGTTGGAAGGAATGGATACTATGGGTAGATGGCGCTATAGTAATTTCGATTCCAAATGATGCCTTTCATTTTTCTCAAGGACGTCGTAGCTTGAATCACACCTTATATTGATTACTGATACATTATAACAAAAGATGGCAATAAATTCAGAAACAGAAGTGGAATTTTTTGTCAATGTCGTAGTTCATTCATTTTTCGGAGTTTATTTTAATGTCTATACTTTCAATTCCTTCGTGAATTTATGTCGTCAACTCTATATTAAAGCTTCACCATCTTTCTTTCAGCATTTGAGTTAAACTGACAGAAAGAACTATTTTTCTATTTTTTTTTTCAGAGAAGAATACTTCGTCGTACCTTGTCAAGTGAACGAAAATATCGACATTATATTGTAGATGAAAAGTAGTAATTTCGTTTCCAAGTCATGTCTCTCCTTTCGTTTCCTCTATGGACGTCATAAAAACCATTTCTTTTTGGATATAACAAGTCCGTTTAGTCAGCAACGATATATAGATATCATCATCATTCACGCATTATTAATCAATAGAAATATGTTTGAAAACGATTTTGAATTTTGTTCTTTTCGTAGAGTTAGTGATTTGCATCTCGAATCGAAGTTTTTTATCACGTATCGTCAAGTTTTGGAAATATTTTCAAAACTCGTATTCCGATGTGTAGAAAACAAATGAGAGGGGCCAAACGCGGCGGTTTCTCTATTGGTTCAGAAGCTATCATCTCTCAAAGTAGGAAAGGAAGGCATATTTCACCTTTTTGACAGGACAAAACACTCGTTACTCTTCACCTTTACATCTTCTTCCATCTCCAATATTTTTCCCCTGCAAATATGTTCGATTCACATGAAAAACTCAATTTGGAATTCCTTGTTTCAATTAAGAAATTGAAAGTGTACAGTCAAAATGATAGACAAAATTCATGTTAATAATAATGGCTTTTACTCAATAACGATTATCACAAAACAGCCCTGGAATAAAAGCCATCAAATGGCAAGATTCAATATCGCGTATGACAAAACAGAGATCGTTCTTCCATCCAACGAAATCGAATGGAAGCAACAAAAGTATGGGAATTTGGGAGGCTTTTAAAGCGTGAGCATTTTTTTGCCAAAGTGGGATCTCTGCGGAATTATATTATAATAAAAGGTTTTAATATTTCACAAGTTTCTCAATATAGAAGATGGAAAAACACAAAATAATCAAAACACCACTAAAAATGAAATAGTTCAGTAGACACGACTCACTAAGGCCCAGTAGTGGCGTGATTTCAAGTCGTATTTTTTAATTTGTCGGCTGAACAAATTTGTTTCAAAATATCGGGTCTCGTTTTCAGATAAGTGTGGAACTCAGTATGTGATTTATTTATATTTGTCTTCGTTATCAAAATAGCTTTCATAACTGCGACACTTAACAGTGTTTTATCACTTGATGTACATCAACTTATATTGTCAGAATTGTTTTGCAGTTGTATCATACTAATGACTAAAAATTCTTCTTCTCGAATAGGACTACCTGCTAAGAGTTGTAAGGCTCTTCTTAATAAGCATGCCATGAAATATCACAAAATCTACCCTCACGAGCGGGGCGTCATGCCACGCTATGCATTTCGAGGGAGAAAAATAAATTTTGAATAATCAGTTTGCAAAATGACTATGGCGGACCCGCTTGAGACAGCGGGACAGATTGCCTGAAAGAGGAACTGTCCCACCCAAAGTCGGATGTATGGTTACGTTAGGTAAACAAATGATATAGGCATTTCCTAGAAAACTTGGCCGATGTAACTCTTATTATTGCAGTGGAGCAAATCTTCCCATGGAAGTATTCAGATGTCAGGAGTAATTATTCCTACGAAGTCAAGTATCTCGATGCTTAGGAATTACGATCAGTGATAATCTCTCATGGAAAAAAACATGTCAGATCGATCGCTAACGGTACTTCCCAGAAACTTGGATTTTCATTTTGTGTGAAGAAATACTTCACTTCTAATGATCTACAAGGCTCAGATACGACCTGTTTCAAGTGTGGAGGTCGGAACCATACCATTCATTGAGGCTTTTCCATTCTATTCAGAGAAAGGCCATCCGTCTTGTTGGTGATTCTTCGCTCACAGACTCCCTCACTTCATTGGAACATCGTAGAGGGGAAGGAGACTTGTCTCTCTTCTACAGATACTTTCACGGTGGATGCTCTTCCGAATTGTTATCAATCATTCCCCCCTTGGCAATATCTACAAGGATGACTCGACGAGTACAGAATTCCCAACCCTTTATTGTCAATTTGGAGACCTGTCGAACCTCTCTTGCTCAGGAATCTTTTTTCAATAGAACAGCTGAGCTTTGAAACTCTTTGCCGAAAAAGGTTTTTCCTGAGGCTTACAAACTTCAAAAATTCAAAGTGAATGTTAATTCGTTTCTCCTGTCACTTGATTCACGCAGTGTTCTTTGAATATTACAGGGATGCCCTTACATGTGAATTGACATATAACAAAAGTAGGCATGAGGATTATTATCAGATATCAATGAAATACACGTTGACTTCAATCAACGAACGAATTATCT
This sequence comes from Zygogramma bicolorata, assembly GCA_032362365.1. Taxonomy (NCBI): domain Eukaryota; kingdom Metazoa; phylum Arthropoda; class Insecta; order Coleoptera; family Chrysomelidae; genus Zygogramma; species Zygogramma bicolorata. The sequence continues at coordinate 594,118 of JAVJAQ010001173.1, read as the reverse complement.
CTCAAACTCGTATCCTTGAATTCCGCCATTTTTCACAATGTCCCATGAAGATAACGAGACAACTCGAAAATATCCATGAAGAATTATTCTGCATCTCCTTCATCACCGTCACTATCAACCTTCATTAAACTAGTCTATCAGGCATCCTTATAAAGTTTCTACAATTACTTCTAACCAGTCTCTTCGGATGGAAAACTAACTTCGAGTTAAAACGGAATTCATAACAACAAAAAAGTGTACTGGAAATGCACTCGTTCAAAATCTTACGATATCTTTTCCCTCATTAAAACTTTAATTAGTTACTCAGCGCCAGGCATCTCTAAGATTGCTTTCGTGGCCCGAAGGAGTCTCGAAAGTTTACAACTGGGAGCATTGCTATACGGAATTGAAATTGAAAAATGTCCACTTGTGATTAAAAAAAGTCGCCTGCTTCGTTAACTAGATCCAGCAAAAACTGGAGTGAAAAAATATATTTCTTGTTGAACGAACTAAAAGAAAACTCACTAGAGGTGGGTTTATAGAAAAAGAGATGAAATAAGAAAGAAAAAAGGATGAAGCAAGAAGTTAAATAACAATGTACCCGTTTATAAAAAAAAGTTGAATGAATGGAAACAAAAAAATATTTTTGGACCATTCACATCGAAGTAGATTTGAGGTTGGCAACATATTAATATATTGGCACCTAACTGACAGCAAGAGTCACGAATGTCAAATTGGTGGGTTTATTTTTTTTATTTCAAATTTGTGTGTCCACGAAGTGCTTCAGCAGCGTTTCAGCGAAATGATGGATAATGGATTTCTTATCGGAAAATATTTGTACGTAGTATGACGTAAAATAGGTGTAGAATACTATCTCCTAAATTTACGACAGCCTAGAGCTCCTTCATTCGGGGCGAGTCGTGGGTTCGAATTCAAAAAGGAAAACAAAAAAATGTTTTTTTTTTATATTATAAATTTACCTAGCAAGCTGGGGATTGCCAGTTGATTTATTTTTCAACAGGAAAGGGTGGTAGGACAATTAGACAAAATATTCAAGACAATTCTCAAACACCCAAATTTAATCGCTAAATCAATACGGTTAGGAAGGACTTACATAAAGTAAATAATATAAAAATACTGGGCTGGGCATCTGGAAATTAGGGGTTTCCATGCAGTTGGAAGTCTCTGTCCGTCGTCACGTTTATTTAAGCAGGAAGGTCGCTTCTCGATTTCGATGGCCTCGCGAATTATACGAGCTTGTAGTGTTTTTGCTGTGGCGATGGTCTTAGTGTTCGCAAAGTCAATGTTGTGTCCTGTCTCTTGATGATGTTTGGACAGAGCTGAAGATGGGTCTGATTTTCGGACAGCAAGTTGATGTTCGTATACTCTACTTGTCACACGTCTGTTGGTCTGGCCTACATATGTTCTATGGCAATCAGAACATGGTATTTCATATATACCCTGTGATTCGTTGACAATTTTGTCCTTGGGGGAGCGGAGGAATGTAGAGATTTTATTGCTGGCTGTAAATATCGTTTTTATGTCCTGTTTTTTGAGAATTCGGCTGATTTTGTCAGTAACACCTTTAATGTAGGGAAGAAAAGCTTTGTGGGAAACGTTGTTGTCTGTTGGGTCTCTGGGAATGGAATGAGAAGTTTGATGGCGGCGGATGGATCTGTCAATTTGATGGTCTGTGAATCCATTTTGAAGAAGGGCTGATTTGAGTTGGGCTAGTCCCTGTGGTTTGTTGTGGAGGTCTGTGAGGTTGATGGATCTGTGGATGAGGGAATTCACAACGGAATTGGTTTGTGCCGGATGATGGTGGGAGTTTGCGTTAAGGTATCGGTTTGTGTGTGTTGGTTTTCTGTAGACCGTGTGGGTGAAGGAGTCATTGGTTTTTGTGATGAGGACATCTAAGAATGGAAGGGAGTTATTGCTTTCGATTTCCATTGTGAACTTTATATTTGGGTGGAGGTCGTTAAGGTGATCAAGGAAATTATGGAGAGTTTCGGAGCCGTGAGGCCATATGACGAAAACGTCATCTACGTTAAAACGATATTTACAGCCAGCAATAAAATCTCTACATTCCTCCGCTCCCCCAAGGACAAAATTGTCAACGAATCACAGGGTATATATGAAATACCATGTTCTGATTGCCATAGAACATATGTAGGCCAGACCAACAGACGTGTGACAAGTAGAGTATACGAACATCAACTTGCTGTCCGAAAATCAGACCCATCTTCAGCTCTGTCCAAACATCATCAAGAGACAGGACACAACATTGACTTTGCGAACACTAAGACCATCGCCACAGCAAAAACACTACAAGCTCGTATAATTCGCGAGGCCATCGAAATCGAGAAGCGACCTTCCTGCTTAAATAAACGTGACGACGGACAGAGACTTCCAACTGCATGGAAACCCCTAATCTCCAGATGCCCAGTCCCCACCAAGACATCCGACGGTCCCTTAGTAGCACCCGCTGCAATAAATACCACCCAACTTCCCTCGATACCTCAGTTCGATCTAAGGAGCAGGCAGATTGAGACCTTAGAAAGAACTCGTGACGAGACCTGGGGAGTAGGCAGATTGAGGCCCCGGCGTCAAGTCACAAACCCTTGCCCCCTGTGACAACACCTGAGGAGTAGGCAGATTGAGACCTCAGCGTGAAGTCACACTTACCTCTTTAAAATGGCTCCAAAATCGGAGCCGAAACGTCGAGAACAAAAATCCAGACGCGGTTCAACCCGAACTCAACAACAACATATATATATATATATATATATATATATATATATATATATATATATATATATATATATATATATATATATATATATGTTAGCATGAAGATTCTCACGGACGAAGTATGATGAGTTGTTTTTTCGGGTTTCATTCCGTGTTCTGTGGTTTTGAACCTCTGAAGGATAATTGTCAACGTTTCAGCAAAGTTTCATTTGCCATCTTCTAAAGTCCGTTCATAATTTGTCGATAGCACAAAATGAGGGCCCAAGTCATAAAACGGTCGTAAAAGTCGTAAAATCATAGGCGGAGGTTCCTGAGGTGTTTATTCATTAAAATTACCTGAGGTGTTTATTCATTAAAATTAATGGAGAGCTTAGTAATATAAAGCTTCAGTTTATATTCGAAACTTGACTTGAAAGGGTGAAGTTGTTACGAACGAAAATAATTTTTGGTTTAGTACATTTTTAAATGGCATTTAATTTACGGCTCGTTGGTGTTTCGGCGTCTACGGCAGTAATTAACGTCTCTAATATTTATTTTGCGAATTTTGTGCAGTGCGTGAGTAACTTTTTTTCATATTCCTACAAACATATACGTACCTTTCGTTCCTGCTTGTTTTGTTTGATTGCTTGCGATGGCTTCGTCATCATCATCAGCATCATCAAGTTTTACACCGGTACTGTTGCGTACAGTCAGTAAGTCTGTCTATTCACCAAGAGAGAAGACTATTGTTTTGAACGTTCACGATGCTCTGGTTTCTCAGAATCCCACAAACACTGTTCAGAACATAATCAAGAGTTGTGCCAACATGACGGGCGTAGGGGAGTCAACAATATATAGGTTCCTATCAGAAAGAAAAAAACAAGGTATAGCTAACCCAAATACAAACGAATACTCAAAGAGGGGGAGAAAACCTATTAAAATTGATGAATTTGCCAAAAATGGTATTCGAAGGAAAATTCACGAATTTTTTTACAGAAAAGAAATACCCAACTTAAACAAAATTTTACAAGAAGTTAGAGACGACCCGGATTTGCCTCATGTCGGACGAACCAAATTGTGGCAAGTTTTAAAAGAATTAAATTTCCGGTGGGAGAAATCAGACCGAAAATCACTTTTGATTGACCGGGAAGAGATAATATGTTGGAGAAGAAAGTATCTAAGATCTATACGAAAATTTCGGGCTGAAGGAAGGCCAATTTACTATCAGGACGAAACGTGGGTAAACGCAGGTCATACTCTCACAAAAATTTGGTCAGGTAAAAATATATCAAGCTCCAGGCAAGCCTTTATGGAAGGTTGGTCTACTGGTATTTCCCCACCCTCTGGTAAAGGCAGTAGATTAATAGTTTCTCACATTGGCAGTGAAAAAGGATTTGCTAAGCATGGTTTGTTGGAATTTCAATCCGAAAGCACAAAAGACTATCACGAGGAGATGACAGCTGATGTTTTCGAAGAGTATTTTGAGCAGATGATTGAACATATACCACCAAACTCAATTATAGTATTAGATACTGCACCTCATCATTCACGACTAGTAGAAAGACGTCCAACGATTGCGTGGAAGAAACAGGATATCATTGACTGGCTGCGGAATAAGTCCCTGCCTTACGAAGATGGAATGGTTAAAGCAGAACTTTTAAAAATTGCCCGGCAACACAAATCTAAGTTCAAGAAATACGTAGTTGACAAAATGGCGGAAAGACGAAACATCACAGTCCTTAGACTTCCACCCTACCACTGCGAATTAAATCCAATTGAACTCATTTGGGCACAAATGAAAAGCTATGTGGCTAGAAAAAATACGTCATATAAAATACAAGCTGTACGTGAATAGTTATATGAGACTTTACAACATATTACAGAACAAAATTGGCGAGAAGCAGTAGGACATGTAATAGAAGAAGAACAAAAAATGTGGGATCTTGACAATATAATTGATGCGACTGTAGAGACACAACCGCTAATTATTAACCTGCAAGACGACTCGGATTCCGAAGATGATCCTGTTTATTTTGAATTTGAATAGTTTTGTAAGTAATCGTAGTTTATATCTTTTAAAAAATAGGTATTAATTAAGTAAATGTTTCATATTTCAACACCTATTGGAGTTTCTCTCCAATTTTAAAAATTCCTCAGTATTCAAGAAATGATAGACACGATGTTGCAAAATGGAGAAGAACTCAAATTCAGAAATATCTAATCCGCATAAAAATATTGTTACTTTCATAATATTATTCAGTTTTCAAAAGCATACTTTCATGAAATTGTTTCTTTATGAGGAGAAAACAAAAAGTTATATTTATAAGATATCAACTATATCAGATTGTGAGTTGAGAATATGATTGTGATGTATTATTAGAAAGGTAATTCTGTCGTTATTAAAAAAAAATGCTATCCATTTAAAATTTGAAGAGAGGATGCGCTTGGCAAACCGGAAGTGTCATATATGGTCTGATACTTGCTAAATTATACATGTATCACAGCAAATTGAACTGCCAAATCTGAAATATAACTGCAAAGAAGATACAGGGGGTAAATTGGTTCCAGGTCACGCGGCATACTATCCCCTTATTTTCGTTGAACGATTTTTTCAAAAAAGCATTGGATAAGAAACCGTTATTGAATACTCAACCTGACAGTCAACATACACATTCCAGAAAACTCCCTGTGCTACACCGGCACAGAAAATATTCTATTCCTATCACAACATCATAACGCACAATTTTCCCGTCTTCTGTTATGAACTCCCACATCCAATATAAAACCGAAAGCAACAAGAGGACCATCCGAGGATTAAATGGATAACTTCAGCCGGAAAATTAAGGATGGAATACTGGAAAGCGGCGGGAACTCTCAGGATTAGGCGCCATTAGCGAAAGTGAAGGAGGTGGAAAAACAAGCGGCTACGCACTTCAATCTCTCCCCGAATGCGGAGAGCAAATACTTCAAAATACACGTTTGTTCAGTAAATTATAGAAACAATATTATCGCTATTTCGTTTTGTCGGTCTGTTTTTATACTTCGGTAACTTCGTTCATGATGTTTCTGTAATCGTATGGAACGAAAAAAATAATGTAGCGAGAGAGAACGAAGGTGAAGTTTATTCAACGATAATAATTCAGTTTTTGTGTATACCTAGAGGGATGAAGTGGCCGTTATGAAGTCAAGTGAATTTAGAAACAATTTGTTTTGGGGTGTTATCCAGGTTTGTTTGTCATGGTCCACTGAACAAAAATTCCAATCACCAGCCACGCCAGAAGAGAGGCGTTATCGAAAAATTAGTGAAGAGAGCATATATAGAGCAGAACAAAACGTGAACGAAGTAGTATGTGCTATGAGAACGAGAACATTGCGTCAGTTTCCTCATAGACTTTAATAATGCCTACCACAGCTGTACGCGAAACGTCAGGAATAAAAAACCTATGGACCACAAAAAACAAACCCGGATAATACACTACAATCATTCACCTCCGACCGTGAAAGTTTTCGTTCTTTGAATGTTTTTATTTCTTCATATTCCAACCCTTCCATTCTTCAGGCAATGTCTACAGCAAGGTCTCACGACTCAAACAGAAGGTCTCAATGAATGCTTCCGAGCGAAAATTTAGTGGAAGACTCTCCTGCCCTACATTGAAGGGAAAGCGGATCGCAGTGGAAGACTTCTTGCTCTCTCCATTCGGAAACCGCCTACACAGTGTAGGTAGTTGAGACTGGACTGAACGATTTGTGCGAAAGATGATTTGAATTATCGCCAGTATGCTCACCGACTATATCGGTTTGCTTTTGGGATATCTCGTCCATAAGCAGACGGCGCAATAACGGCTAATTTTGCTTGTTGTTTGCATTAGCTCTGTTCGACGTATAAATTTGTTTGTTGATGATGGGAACTAGGTTGTACTGGCGAGGGGTCAGATAAATCGTAACCGATCTGCAAGTGTGCCCTTCCCAATAATTGAAATCCAATTCCCTCATTTTTATCGCCAGAAGTATATAGGGGATTTTCTTCTGCGAAGAACCTCGCACTAGCACCGGTTGAATATAATACAATGCCATTCGTGGTTTGAGCAAGAAAAGTAGTTGTTTTCCGACAGTTGTCAATCCAGAATCTATCTCCTTCATCAAGAAGTTCCGAAAATCAATTGTTCTATTGAAAATAGATCCCTGTCCAAGATATGTTCGATAGGGCTCCAAGCTCACGAAGAATGGGTGGGAATTCCGCACTCATTAAATCATCCGTGTTGGTACTAACGAAGGTGAAACAATTTACGGCAATTCAGAAGAGCACCGTCCGTGAAAGTGCCTCTAGAAGAAAGACAAGTCTTCGACCACTCTACGATGCTCCAAAGAAGTGAGCGAGTCTATGAGCTCTCTGAATAGAATCGAAAAGAACTGTATTATAAAACAGGCCGTACCTGTGCCTTGATCATTAGAAGCTGACGAGAAGTGAAGTATTCCTTCGCACGAAACGAAATCAAAGCTTCTGGGAAGGACCTCTAGCGATCAATCTCGCATGGTTTTCCCATAACATATTATTGCTAACTAGTATGGAGAGTACCGCGGAACAATGCACTGAACAAGATGTTTTGCGAATCATCGATATGGAGCAGAAACACCTGCACTTATTGAGAGAATATAATACGATACTTCATCAACAATCACAAATGGAAGACCCCGATTCCGATCTCGATCAAACGCTTTCGAATTGTCAAAAGCAACAGTCAACGTTCCTTCAAATTCTTTGATGAAATGCTACCATATAAATAACTTATAATATGAGCAATGCATTAAATTCATTAAAAAATCATCAGATCCATTGCTCTAATCAGAACCACCTGGATTTTCCACACTCTGGTTCATTAAATAGGAACATACGCAAATGGAACGCTAAGTATAATGTGTTTTCTGAACGTTCCTGGCTTGAGCGATGATTTTTTGATGATCAGATTGGAAAATTTCACATAGAGAATATTACATGATGCTGAAATTGAGCATTCCTGTCCTGTTTTTAGGTATCACTTCGTTTCTCCTTGTCATTCTGTTCCGCTTTCAACCGGATGATTCCCTAATCCTCTTTCCAGCTGGAAAACTTCGAAAAACAATAGCATGATCCCAGAGAACAAAAAATACATTCATCATGGAAAGCTATCCCAGGGGTTTTCTAATTTTCATGAAGTTCATCAAAGGTTTGCTGTGTGGGATTTTGCGTTTCACGGATGAACCGCATTCAGATTCAGTTGACGCAGTTGGTTGTCAGCGAGCCAATGTTCAATTCCAACTGCTTCAAGAATTCATCTTTGGGCCCTTGCTACATGTTTACGATAACGCAAAGTCTCACATTTTTCGTCAGAATCATTCTATCAGTTAATTTCCTCGGGATTATAACAATAGGGATCAAACAAAACCACTTTTATATTATTCTTGAAATTCTCATATATAGGGGGTGAATGGTTGAAGAGCTTTATTGCCACAGAAATTACTGTGGCTTTTGTTGACGAAACTTTACCAGACTTGAGACCTATCATTTCAACAATATATGCAACAGAATTCAATTCCTGAGATGACAGTGTAAGAACACCCCCACAGGGGCGACAGTCAGAATAAATACTCATGTTGTAATCCCTAATTATCTCCAACAGAGAAAAAATCTTGTTTTTCTTCTCTGCAATTCAGAAATTACTATCCTCCCGACTACGGGCAAGTACAACCTGAGGTAATCACGGCTTGACTCTATGAAACAAATCCATGTTTGCTCAACAGGTGTATACAGATGTGGAAATAGTAGGTTTTCTACGACCACATAGGAAAGGGACCTTTATTCTCACTAGGGTAGAAAGTTACTTTCAGCACGGCAGTCAATAAACTGTAAAACTCGTGAATCCTGTAAGATTCACCGATGCAATAATTAATTGCTCGTTCCAATTGTTATTATCTATACAAAAACTGTACTGATAGTTAAACAATTATTCATAAAAATAAAGAAGTGTTGTATTATAAGTACTTACTTATGGTAACATTTTGAAATAAACGTTAATTATCGCTATTTCTTCATTTCACTATAAAAGTTATTGCAAATCATGTGCACTTTTTACAGAAAAAATATTCAAACATACACAAAAAAACTTGAGATTTGTCAGGCAATTCAATATACCAATCGTGTATTCACAGTTCACACAACAATAATGTCCATTCAACAGTTATATTATAAATTATGAGTATTTATTACAAAAATAATCACATTGAAGCAACAATTCAATGTTATGACGCCATTAAATCTATATTCATCAATAGTCAATTGCAAGTACCCCTCTAGGGACTAGGGACTGTCAGATGTCAGGTTGCTGTTGAGGTGAATGCATATTGTAGCGAATATTACATGTACATGATCTGATATTTACGTATTGTTTAATAAAATTGGTGGTCGTAGGAAAAATTGTGTACATTATTTGCAAGTGATTTCTCACACTAATGTAACACACAAATGCGGAAAGTGATACTTTTCCGCACGTGACTGCAAATGGCCGAACGACGCGTTAGTGGAGTTCGGCTAGCAATCGCGTGCGGAAATATTACTTTACGCACGTGTTAGATTCACAATTTTTTTTACTAGGATGTGGAAAAAACCCATTAACATTAAAAGCATTTATTTTAAATACATATCAAAAAATTGATCAATCAATATTAATATTGAAAGTGCAATTTTCATTCTGAAAATTAATTGCATAGGCTAAAATTATTTCCAATGGAGTCAGATTACAGTTTTCCATTGCTTGGTTGTGTGGCTGGAGGAAGTCATTGAATTGGTTTTGACAAGATAGTGTTTTGACTGACAGACTTTTTCTTTTTCCTACGGTAATTCAAAGTTTATTATCATTTGACATTCATTTGATGAGGCCGTTACAATATTATTGAAACATACCTCTTTTTTCATTAAAAATCACATCGGAATTGTAGTGAATTTCCCCATTTTTCAGTTATTCTAAAACTACAACCATACAAATATATATGTCAAATATTCAAAAGTCTACACTCCCCAAAACTTAACAGATTTCCTTTTCCTTTTAGTGAGGAAAAAACATCTTTCAGTGCGGGAAAGTGACTCTTTCAACACTAAACTGAGACATTGGACTTTTCCGTACTCTAGAAAAAAAAATTGCGATCCATTTATCAGATATGCAGTTCCCACACGATTGGGGTCTCAATGCTTGGTAGACTAAACATATCGTCATTCATTATGAAAGCAGCTTCTTTGATCTTCCCTATGAATTAATGTTCTTCACTTCGGATGACTTGAGCGTCCGACCGTTTGATGTAACGTCGGTTCGTGCAAACACATGGTAAGCTTAAGGTCAGCCAATCAACAAAACGTTCGTTCCAATTCACAACAATTTGAGGTGATAGGCTTGCAACACATGATAATAAGTACGAAAAACTTGTCACATACCTTCTACGAAAATGTTGAACAACTACGGCCCCAGGTTCGAGCCTTGCGGAACCCTACAGGTTATTTTACTGCGATCCGCCTCATGGGTGCTCACATCAAAGCTGACAATATTAAAATCTCTTCACGAATGAACTAAAAGCCCGTTGAAGCCCTTATAAACATCAGCTCTCCAACAGACGCAAATTGGAGGGTAATGAATTCCGTTTGCAACGGAGCATGCTTTATTCATATTCATTTCGACTGCGTTGCGATACTCTGATCCGGAATGAATACGGAATTACTGCGTCGTTACTAGCTGAAAGGTTTTTCAATTATTTCAAAAATTCGTTTCACGAATTACATGGCTTCGATTGCTTTCGAGCTAATTGGACAAAAACGAATAACTGAGGTGGATGTTAAAAACGAATTCACGTCTGTTTCTGGTGAAGTAGTTTTCATTTTATCCACGATCGTTCGGAAATGAGTACATTATCAACCTTTTTTCGATCAGGAAAGTTGACCATTGCTCGTCAAAGAATAGTAAATTATACCGTGTGTCACAGACTCTGGGTACACCCCCGTTTTCTCCTTTGCTTCTTTAGCTATATTTCTGAAATTTGGAACATTGAATATGCTCACTGAGCAGCATTTCTCGACATATCTGAAAGAAAAAAACAACTTCCAATTTTTCCGGAAATGGCATCAACTTTCGATTCTTGAATGGGACACCCTGTATATTGTTACATGATCGGTTAGGGATGATCATGAGGAATCCAACGATACCAGGTTTGATGATGTTATCTCCAATGACTGCGGAGATATCGCCATTTATTTTATTCATAAGCTCAATGAGTGGGAGAGAGAATTGGATTGACCCGCCAGAAAAAGTTTCTCTCTCCTACTCGTTGAGCTTATGGATAATATAAATGGCGATATCTCCGCAGTCATTGGAGATAACATCATCAAACCTGGTATCGTTGGATTCCTCATGATCATCCCTAACCGATCATGTAACAATATACAGGGTGTCCCATTCAAGAATCGAAAGTTGATGTCATTTCCGGAAAAATTGGAAGTTATTTTTTTCTTTCAGATATGTCGAGAAATGCTGTTCAGTGAGCATATTCAATGTTCCGAATTTCAAAAATATATCTAGAAAAACAAAGGAGAAAACGGGGGTGTACTATGAGTCTGTGACACACGGTATACAGAGGCGAAACGTTCATCATTTATCTTGAGAGAAAAGTATTGTAGGACGAGGTAAAGAATTATCTCGATAGAGAAATTTTATATTTCTACTCCCGCTATTTCAAACCGTTCTGCATATAAAAAAAAGTTCCCGATCATTATTATTATTCCTAATCTTTGTATATATTATTCGCCTATTCAGATGAAAATATTGGCCTGGTTTTGATGAATGCGTTCGATATGCCAATCACATTTTATGAATCGCAGTTATGTTTCACGAGGATTGCTAAAAATGAGCTTTGTTGAGAATACGCTTTGTTGTTGAAACGCTAACGGCTATATACAAATATAAATGAATTGGCCCTGAGCGAGAGAGATTGACGTTAGAATTTTACATTTCTGGAAACTGGTATGAGGTCGTAGTTTTCGAAAAGGTTGGAGATTCCGAATAGCAAAAGATGAGCAGAATGTCATTCCAGATGGAAGAATAGGAAGGGGTTGAAAATTTGCAAAGGTTGCCAAGATTGCTCCTTTTTTTTCTGATAAAACAATGGGGTATAAGCTCATTTCATAATTAATTTAAATTAGAGTACTTCTCCAACCTACTGTTCCAACCCATTTTTTTTCATTACTTGAACTATCATTTTACGCACCAGAATGAAGAAAGTGTTCATATCCGTAAATCAGTCTTACAAACAAGTTAACCCTGACACTAACTCAGTACCGAACGAGTAGAAACTAAATAATAGTTGAAAAAATTACAAAAAAAAGCTTTTGTCAAAAAATGAACAGAAGATTAAAAAATTATTTTTTTCAAAATTCGAATTGATAATAGTGTAAATAAACAAAAAATATAATGCAATGTAAGAAAAGCGTGAGGTGCATGGTGTCAATAGATTACTTGAAAAGCACCCCACGCTTTTTACATTGCCATCGATTTTTTTCCCACCATTCTCAATTGAAATTTTGGAAAATTAATTTTTTACTTCTGTTCATTTTTTCACAGAGGCTTTATTTTATTTTTAATTTGTTTCTATGAAAGCTTCTTTCTTCAGTTCTTGAAACTATCTTTCATTTTCCATTTCTTACTTAGATTTTTCATGAAAGCGTCTTTTCTGAGTTTTCGTTTTTGGATACTATGGTGCATTTATAAATTATTATAATTATGACCATCAGCTCCAAAATGCGCAATATGGAGAACGTCTTGCAGTCGCAGAAACTTCACAGAACCATATGATATTATGAAAAACTGCAAATCTTTCTGTGGAATATAAATATTCAAGTTTGATGAATAGGGTCTCACCAAGAAATGCAAACTGGCTCCTTCGCCAAAAATTTTGTTCTACTTGAAGTCTAGATGAATACGTTAATTATTTGTTAAAAGGTTCTAGTAGGGATATCAGAACGATTTTTCCATAATATCGTATTGTCATCGGTCCTTGATAATAATTCAGAAATTCAAGATGATCCGACGTTTCAGGCCCGATTTCACCAACGACTTAGCTTGCTAACTGGAATATTTGTACGCATTATACATTCAGAAATTGCTAAGAAATCAATTTGAACCCTATATAGCCAATTTCAACCCATAATTCGAGATTCGATGACTCAAGGTCATCTTCAATTTCAGTCGTCATGAAACTCTTGTCGTAGTATATATTGTATATTATAGTATATTGTGTTTGTATATTGTGTTTTTTTCGATTCTCTCAACTTGGAGACTTTGCCACAATCCCCCCTTTCATCGAGAACTCCAATTGAACGTACTCATATCTCAGCGGATGGCTTTTTTATTGTCGGCCATAAAGCGAACATTGTTTCATTCATCTGTCGGGTTCATTCTGTGAGAAGCGTTTGTGATGAGGTTTCGTAAAACAGCTTGGAATCGTAAAAACGGAAATAAAGTTCCCGCGGTCGGCAAATCATAATGAGGGAAATGAAAGGACGGTTGGGAAAGATAATAAAACGATGGAATAGTTGTTTGTACAACAAAACTGGATATGATAGCCAGTCTACACGAGGACGAAGCGATATAGATGATCTACTCTAGTTGAACTTTTTCCTCCACCAAGAAATTATTTGAAACTCTCGAAAGTTATATTTATATTTCACTTGAGTAATGTCCTTTGGTTGGATTCAATTATTGGGTTTCTATTTATGTATTTTCGTATGTTGTCTATCTCAATGAAATCATTTTTTCTCAAAAATTCCATACTTTACTATTGAAATTTTATCGATCGTTTTCGAACACAATTCTCAATTTACAATGCAATTATATTGTTATGGTTCTCACTATCAATTTTCATCATATTCATCACAGCTCTGCTTTCTGAGCGTAATCGTAAGAGCGTTCGAAAGAATTCCAAAATGTTATAAACCCTTTTTTCACCTCCTTAGACGATAAATTTCAATAAAATACCACACACGCCTCCATATATTCTCATGAAGTTGAATAGAACATATACTGTTCCAAAGTGATTTCATCATGGAAGATAAATGCATGGTATATATTATTTCATCCATTATATCGAAGTCAATCGTGTATCGTTCAACTGCTACCATTCAAAACCGTTCTCTCTATTGTTTTGATTTATCGCCGACCTGCTTCAGTAACTATTCTTTTTTTTTCAGATATCCAGTTCAAAGCTGGTCATCCGACACTGCCAGAGTCTGTATGCAGCTTCCCATGTCATCTCGGTCAAGCAAAGAAGTATGTGGAGGGTGAAAGTTGTTGCTGGCATTGTTTCAACTGTACCCAGTATCAGGTAGGTAACAAAATTTTTCAAGACGATCGATCACCACAAAACGCGAGATTTATATCTTGACGTAGAAATTGATCGTTGGCCTGTCCTGTTCAGAACCAATGTGAACAGATTATTTTTATTTATCGTATGGCATAGTAACACCTGTATACATAGACGAAAATAGGAATTAGATAAGTTTCGCTTGAAGAAACTATCACAGAATTGAATTCTTCTTCATTTTGTTCCTTCCGTGAATTCTACCAGCAGAACACATTCGTCCTTACATTGGATTGCACTGTTGATAATTAATGAAAGATGAAAAACGGAAAAGTGGAGAGAAGATTATTGTTCAAATAGAACACCAAGGCTGGTTATCATTCCATAACCGCAAACCTGGGAAACTCTCATTGAAATAACATAAATGGAATTGAAAAAAGTAAAATGAATGAATTGAAATGGGGCGTAATCAAAAAATGAAATACAAATTAGATTAAATCATTAAAAAAATTAGTGAAAAAGATCGTTCATTTGAATAAATGTACCAATAGCCTAGAGATCATATTCGAAATATTCACCAAAAAATAAGGCTGCTTCTTTCAAATTACAGTAGTCATTTGATATATAGTATCAAATCGTGGCAGCATCAAATTCATTGCTGTAGTACTCGGCGAAAAGGGCCTTGTATTATGGTAACTTCCTAATATTTCTCCTTCTCTTCATATGAATTTCTCCTCCACAAAAACAGATCCCTCCGCACGTCAACAGTGTGGTAATCGTGTTGTAATGATCTTTTACTTTTGAAATTGTAATTGTAGCAAAGCTATTACAATAATAAGCGGATGTTATTTTATTTTTATGGCAGCTGCTTGCACCAGCGTGATTTTTCCACGTCGAGTTCCGTATTCCATGGCTATTCCGAAAGAAACTTGAGCTCCCTTGCACTAGGTGGAGGTCTTTAGAAATAAACTTAGGATTTGTGTGCTTTCTAGTACTCATAAATATGGCGGTTCTTTGGTGATGAAACCCACTTATAATTATTTCTAGTACTATATTAGCAACAAAAAATAATAGGAACTGAACAAAAAAGATTCTAAAATATGAGAGAAAAAGTAATCAATGAAATAATTTGTAATTCTGAAATCAACCATTTATTTGATCAACCCAATGAAGTGCAAAAAAGTATGAGCATAAAAATGAAATGAGACCAACAAGGTCTTCTATAGTCGGGCTGTTCAAAAGATAGAATTCAAGGACGCGTAATCAGTGAATGCCTGCATCTATATAATATAGCCTGCGCGGCGTAGCCACGCCTTCTAAACTGAAATAAATGAAGAGCTGTTTACACTGTACTGTACTCATTTGTGCTTTGTATTTACGTGTGTTACGTTAATTAAATAATATAGATGGAAACACTCTTTCACCTCCAAGAATAAGATCAAAAAAAGACCTTCAACTGTAGAGGAAAGAGGTGTGAAAATGAATACTTATAAAAAGCATCCCTAGAGTTTATGGGAGAACAGGGAAATGCGACGTATTTGTTGAGTGGTGTAAATCGGACTTGTAACATTGGGGAGAGGAACATTCAAAGAGTGCGTGCCGTTCTCGTGATCTTTCTATCTTCCCAGCGGCTACACTATAGGTGAACGGCAATTTTTTTTCGTTGACTCACTGGTCAGTCTCCAAGCATATTTGTTCATTCTGAGGCAAGTTCTACAGACATCATGTATAAACAGCTACATGTCTGTTTATGAATTATTTCGTGAAAAAAAACTTCGAACTGGAATTCTCATATCTCTCGAAATGAGACTCGCATACAGGATGTGAAAATTATATGGGTTCATTTTCATTAAGCAGCATTACGTTGCCAGCGTAGACCAGAGGAAATCAGGAGAGAAATTTGAAGTGTATATCATCTGTAGCACACGCCCCATAAATGAAAAAAATACATTTCATAAAACAGGTCTTAAATTTTTTTCGTTCTGATTCGCAACTTCCATTCCAATTGTTGTCCCGCTCAGATAGCTGGCTTCGCGTTTATGATTCAACAATCGATCACAATTCGTGCAAAAAACTTCCCTCCTCTGAATTCACCGAAGTCATTAGCAACTTCTACAGAAACCTCCTACGTGGCTTGTAGTTGTCGTCGTTCGCAAGTTTTCGTTTGAGCGATTCCTTTTCAATCACTCAAAGTAAAATTCCAAACTCAAGACGAACAAAAAACAGTTTCAAACGAGCTAGAGATTTTCTAGAGTTGAAACAACCGCGGAACACCGATATTACAACAATACACCCAAATTCACAATGGGGCCCAGAAACTTCGTCGACTTGTTCAGAAACAATCGCAACACGATACGAATGGGTGAATTACCGCCGCCCAAGGCAGTGTCGTCGCAAGCATTTTAGGTCCCTGGAAAAATGTGGCAGGGTCATTACTATGATTTTGAGAAATCTCAAGGTTCATCATTTATTGTATTTGTGAATTTTATCATTATTACTATTATTTTAGTTATTTTCAAACTCTTATCCAAACTCTAACATCAGTGGAGCATTTCATTGCCTCAAAAGGGGATTCTCTGAGTACCAGCTGTCTCGTGTAGAAGTAAGTAAAAGTGTGAACACCAAGTACCACAGAAAAGTTTGAAAGAAAGTTAGTTACCTTGTATATAACTATCTGAAAGACACCATGGTGAATGCAGAATATCTAATTTCAAGATGGTTTTCTCTCTCTTTTACAATTAAATCGTTGCAGCTTTCACCTCACAATATATGCATATATTTCCTTGAATTCATGAACAATTCCCGATTTTCTTCGAACACTATCCGAGATTGATTGTTTATTCATTTTAATCATGAACTCTTTGCTTAAGGAAACCAAATTTATTGACTAGAATCATAGAAACCACAGGACGATAGAATAAGTTAGGATAGGTGCAAACGAATGATGGTTGCCAACCCAAGATTGAAATGTAGAATTGATGGAATGTCATACATTTATTCATCTACATTCATTAAGTTGTTGAATTGATAGAAATTTATTGTGTTTTTTCCAACTTCTTTGATTTTAAATTGATGAGTTCTGAAACATTTTCTACAAGAGACAGCTGGCACCCAGAAAAAAACGAAAGGCTCCACTGATGGTAGAGGTTGAGTATTCACTTTGCATAAATGTTTGAAAATTAAAAAAAAATAGTAATGATAATAAAATTCACAAATCCAATAAATGATGAACCTTGAGATTTCTGTATATCAAATTATGGCTATGACAATCCAAAATAAAAGTAACAAACAAAATAATAATCACAAGCAGAATTGCAATAAAAGGTAACACAAAACTGTAGAAAACTTGCACTGATGCGATAAAGTTTTGTCAAAATCACTTGAAACTGTTATTCCACCAGGACCAGCTTTTGCATGAATCATGCTCAAGTAAAAAACAAGTCAAGGTTTGAAATATAAACTCTATAATATACTTGGTCTGGGCCTGAGAAAGAGAACTGCTTACTGAAAAAAGATGTCATGAGATGAGCGACAATATAGATAATATTCTGGCAACGTTTCATTTCTAGCTCGAGAAATGAACCCTACGTATTTTCGATAGGGTTGAGGAATTTGCAGAAGGAAATTCATTGTACCGATTCGGTTTCGATTTTTCCTGCTTTCACTGTGAATTTATATTATATTGGATTCAGTAATCTGTTTTGAGCAGTTTTTTTTTTTCATGTATGATGAATTGGAAAGTCACGTGACATCTAGACCAGGTATTTTATAAGGCCCATATATCGAACAGACAATGAAAATGTCAATCTCTGGCAGTAGTCACTGTTAGTGACTACTGCCAGGCTGCTGGTTCAGTTTTTAATTCTTCCAAATTTGTCACCTGTCACAATCGTAAGACATCAACATGTTTTGCCATCTCTACGAATTGAAATTTCAAAACCGATCTCATTTTTATTTTGTGACATATATAAAATTCACGAGTTGGGTTCAATATCTTTCTCATTGTGTTTTACATACTGGAAATCTGCTTGCATAAATTCCAACCTGGAAATAACTTTTCACTTTCATTCCATATTTTCACATTTGAGGAGCACACAAATGATGAAAGTCCATTGTTCACCGAATTCATTTGTATACAAAATATTTTGCCTCCCAAAATGCTGCATCTTTTGGTAATGGAATGAACGGGAATATCTATAACAGTCAGAAAACGTGAATATGAAAATACACATACTCGAGAAAAACGAAGGTAATTATATTACATTTCGAGGGATATCTTCTGTTAGGCCATTCTGTTAGCTGAAACACGTGTTTACATAAATATTGCAAGGGACTGTTTTTCTTACTTGCTAAAAATACATAACTGACTGCCGATTAATAAAAAACGATTTCCCGAATTTTAATGTTTTTTGGACATTCATCGCTTTTCCCAATCCACACAATAAATTCATTACAAGGTTCATTGTCGTCAAGTATCAAAATGTTATATGGTTACCAAAAAATCCACGTCAACAGTTTTTATATTCGATTGGCTTATTCGATTTGTATCTTGAATAAGGTTGTTTTTTTTTGCTCAGTAACAGGGTTCAATAGATTCAATTGTGAATGGACTCTTCCACCCTTTTTGTGAATGGATCGAACGTTTTTGAATGATAAACACGTCCCTATCAACAGAGAATTTTTGATTTTTCTTATTTTACGTCATTCATAGTTGTGATCTCAATCTTTTTGATTCAGAGAAAAAAAAAACAAAAAATAGTTCCAAGAAAATGGTCTTTGAGTAAATGTCATATTAGCTCTCGACTGTGATCACCATATTCACAATTATTGAAAAAACTACCTTCTTCCCACACATCATGAAATACTCCAAGGAACATATCTGAGCAATGCGATGGAAATCCTCGAAAATAAGGTGAGTTGGTTCCTGCCTTGGAATTATTGAAAGTTGCATCACTTCCAATGGGTGCCGTATCATCAAAAAGGACAAGATAGTTTCTGGTAGAATATTAATTCCGAGAAAATGCCATACTGTAAAAAAATTCCTTTTTCCTTCTTTTGTCGACACCAATGACCCTAATTTGTGGGATGAAAGCGGATCTACCCCCAAGGATATTATTTCTGGAATATATTAATATTCCCTGTGTGCGTCTAGTAATCGTAAAGAGAATAGAAAGCAGACTGTCACCTGTTATAGCCTTCAAGATTGATGGCTTGCTTCAGTAGATTACTTAATTCCTTCATCAGCTGCTATCTCGGCTGTCTCATTACGAAATCTCATAATGATGAATCATTAATTATCGTATAATTCAGTCCCTCTGGGACTTTCGTTAGGACAGTACGAAAAAATTCACAACCAGAAGGGAAAAGTTTTTTTTGTATTTTCGTACATAAAAAAATTCAGAGTCAAAAATTATCTGGAGAATATAAAAACATTCAACATGACAGGTTTTGATGATCGATAATAGTATACCACGTTACGAGGAGAATAAATAGACTATTTCGCACAAGAAAAAAATTGTGAGTGCACGTAATTGGCCCTATACCGGAGTAGCGCACTGTACTTTTTCCACTCCAAACATGCCGATGCGTTTATTTCTGTTGGTGTGGCACAAATTTCTCGGTTATCACTCATTTTCAATGATCGACGAGACACTGGATGACAGTAAAATATGTTGAACAATTGCTTGTCGATTCATGGATACCAATCCACAAACTATTGAACAATAAATTATCTAAGAACATGATTTTTACAAAAACTTTGGAACGAAAATTCGCTGAATTCGGCAAATTCACTGAATTCGGCTCTTGGACCATTGAATTTAGTTATGAGATCAAATTTATTAGGCTAAATTTCACATATCCCATAATTTTTAATTTCTTTCCCGGAAGCGGCTGCCATTTATTTAGAATACACCTATATTTCAAATTGAGCCATCACCTAACAGCTGTCAAAGAGGTAATGAAATAGTGAGAGTGGAAAAAGTTCAATTTGTTACGCAAAAAGATGTCGAAATAGTTAAAATTGCATATGATCCTATGAAAATACCCAATTACCCACAAATCAGCGAATCTAAGATTGTCTAAGGCAATAAAAACTGACAAACCCCAAAGCACACCATACTGATATAAAATATTATTTCATTCTTCTGCCAAATACATTCATCCATTGATTTTCACAATGGTTACATTTTCATTCATTTCATATGTGTCATAGATTCATTCAACAGAAAATCCATCATGATTTTATTTTACAAAATCGCATTCATTTATGCGCAAATTCGTCATGTTTCAGCAATAGCTGATGCAATGAAAGTTATTCTGTCAAAATCATAATTCATTATTTGACGATTAATTCATCAGTGAAATACCATCCCAGTATGTACTGGTAGTACTGTCACTTTCACACTCAGAAAGTCACTGTTATTATGAACAAATATACTACGACTTATACTCGACTAAAATCATATATGTAGTGATTTTAAGGAACAGTAAGTGAGACTATGAAATTAAGATTTCGTAGTGTCATTGACATCATGTTTATAAGAATTTTTCTGATTTTCGTTCTGAAGTTATTAAAATCGATATTAAATTTTTTTCAACCTAATATTTTAGATAAGTTCAAACTGAAGATATTCAATAGTCACATCTTCAATAAATTAGAACAATTTGGATATGTTGCTCATCTAATGACTTGTGTATGAAAATTCCTTGAAATCCTGAAACACTGAGTATTTGAACCCCTAAAAAATTATTTTTACGCATAGGTTATGTCGGCACAAAGCGAGTACCAAAACAATTAATAACAAAATTAATGTCAGAAAAATGCCCATCAAACAGTGAATTTTTTCAATAAATTATTTTTTTATCACATAACAACCCATCAAATTGCGGAACTAGCCAACGTTACACCCATACTCAATCCCTTAAGAGATGGGAAGAAACCAAAGGATGCAGTTTTGCCAGGATCAGCCTGGGCGACCCTGGGAAGCTGGATCCGAATAAATATTTGGCGATGACCAGGAAGAACCTACGTTTAACAGTGGGATTTCTGACTGGACACTGTCAACTAAGGAAACACCTCCATATTATGGGGCTAGTGGACACACCTCTATGCAGGATGTGTGAACAGGAAGATGAAACTGTCAGGCATGTCTTATGTGAATGTCTGGAGCTATCGTCGATAGGAGAGTGCCGATATTAAGGAGATGCTCCCTGGTGACCTGTCCTCCTTCCTGGATAAGGCAGGATGGACAATGTCCTAGGAGGGCGACTCCTTGCGAGGATGTACAATGGGCCATATTGTGGCCTAAGTGCTGTGGGTCTACACTCACCCTCCCTACTCTACAGATACAGAACCCATCAAATAACTCATATCGAATAGTGAGTTGATTGAAACTTGAAATCATTGTTTTGCCACTTTCTCGAAGGGAACATGTGCCACTCCATACTTTATTATATTTTCAATTTTTTTAGAGGATACTCCAAGCATACTCACAAATATCTGGTTCGAAAGTTATATCAGAAATTATATAGTATTTATCGTATGAATTTCAAGTATCGTCGTTCTTCTCTGGAAATTTCAATCAGAACCGTCCCACTCAATACATATATTTACATATTATTATTGGTGATTCTTTGCTCACAGACTCGCTCACTTCATTGGAACATCGTAGAAGGGTCGGAGACTTGTCTCTCTTCTATAGATACTTTCACGGTCGATACTCTTTCGAATTGTTATCATTCGTTCCCTGCTTGGCAATATCGACACGGATGACTCGACGAGTACAGAATTCCCACCCCTTTGTTGTGAATTTGGAAACCTGTCGAACCTCTCTTGCTCAGGGATCTTTTTTCAATACAACAGCTAAGGTTTGGAACTCCTTGCCAAGAGAGGTTTTTCCTGAGGCTTACAAACTTCAGAAATTCAAAGTGAATGTTAATTCGTATCTCCTGTCCCTTGATTCACGAGGTCTTCATTGCACATCACAGGGCTTCCCTTTCGTGTGAATCTGGATATAAAAAAATTTCTCTGATTGTCGAAGGATTTATTGCTTACGATCTTGATATGAAAAACGATAGACATTATAAAATACCTGGATTGGACTCAAGAGTGAGAGAGAGCATCAATATACAGACTCAAAAAAGATACTATGCCGTGATTGTCAATATGGCTAATATACCGGTAATGTTTCGTTTCTGACTCAAGAAACAAAGCCTAGGAATAGTTGATGGGATTGAAGATTTTTCAAAAGAGAAGTGGTGTACCCCAGGATCAGCCTGCAATTCATAAATATTTGTTGGGAACCGCAAGTGACAGCTAATTCAGGTAAAGTCCATGTGAAAAAACAACTGACCTTCGATCATCTGCACTTCAATGAAATCACGCTGCCGGAATCATAAGCTGTGCTCTTTTATTTGTATACTGGTGAATAACTTTCAATTTTCAATCCCAATTAAAATGACAAACGCAGCGTATCATATTCGAGTCAAAGTTTCCAAAACTGGATTCCCCACACACTTCCATCTCGAATCCATTCAAAAACTTTGGTTTCGAGCTCCCAGCACTTCAGACGAAATAATGGCGGACAACAATGGAATATAACAATCCGAATATCCTTCAAAAGGAAAGGGTCGTTCCAACAAAACATTTAACTGTAATTGGGGCGGACTTTCACGTGAAACCCGATTCCATAAAATCGCTAAATATCTGAAAACAATTAATTCAACCGCCGTTTGTTTGTAGTTAATCCTGCCTTTTCCAAGAACAATGGAAATATGTTATTCAAATTACCTGCTACAAAGTTTTGTATTGTGCCACTTTCCCGGGTATTAAAACATGAAGTGGTTATGCTAGAAATGTACGTACATCTTTGTCATGATCATTCCGGGAAATTTGTTTTGTGTCTCGAACAAGGGGTATATTTCAGTTCATATTGCACGCTAACAATGGAAGAGAAATCTACCCGATGTGAGAGACACTGTAGGACTAGCAAACCACTTTGGTTGATAGCCAAACTTTGCTTGTTTCCGAAGTTCATATAAAATATAAGGTTACACTGAAAGAGATCTGGTTCTTGTCATGGATGAGTGATATTGATTTCATTGTCGGTTTTATTAATTCCTTCGATTGCGATGTATTGATATGTACACTAACCATAACACGTACCCACTTTATTCGCATTGGCCGCACTGTAGGACTCCAACAAACCTATTGAATTATCCACAGAGGTGGTGATGTCACGGATAGATGAACGAGTGAAAGCACAGAATTTACCTTGGTAAATTTACCAGTATACTCCATATCAAGCTCGAAGGAGTCACCATACCAGCAAATTGAATAACCAGTGAAGGTATAACTGATGAAACTGTGCACGTTATCACTGCTAGCTGATAAGCACTGCTGGTCT
Source organism: Zygogramma bicolorata (assembly GCA_032362365.1). NCBI lineage: Eukaryota > Metazoa > Arthropoda > Insecta > Coleoptera > Chrysomelidae > Zygogramma > Zygogramma bicolorata. Next base: position 570,632 of record JAVJAQ010001173.1, on the reverse strand, counting down.
TGAGGAGACCTAGAGTCCTAGTTGGAACCCATTGGAAGACCTCAAGTCACATCGAGGCTAGCATTAGAATGGCACTGTGTCCTAGTTGGAGCCCATTGGAAAAACACTCTTACTCTGAGTTGGACAAAGGGATGTGCCACTTTAGGAGGAAATTGTGTTGCCGATTCAAAATAAGGCTGCCGTTCTCCCCTTGAGCTCTGAACCTTCAATTGGTATGACGGTATCAGCAGCTGCGATGTTTATAATATTATGGTAATTTATAGTATTTTTTCTACTCCCATATTCTGATTTCTTTATAGTTCACTAAACGGATACGTTGGAGATTCCAGAAAACTGGATGCATATGATTTCAGATCCACACAAGGTACGATATGATATCCACCAATCACAGACAGGGACAACCTTGTACAAACTTTACAATTCTGATCTGTCTACCTACAAACACGAAATTCAAGTCGTTTCATTTAAGCATACATAAATGTACTTATATTTGAAATATTCTTCAGTTTATCGAGTCAAGTTTGAATTGTCACAATTAAATAAAAATAGCATTAAATTTCTAGGAGTGTTCATTGATCAGAATTTAAAATTTGTGGATCATGTCAAACAACTCACTAGCAAAGTCTCCTCTGGCTGTTATGCGGTTAGAGTAATTCGTAATGAATTGGGATTCGGCACTGCAAAGATGGCTTACTATGCACTCATAGATTCTCACTCACGCTACTGAATACCGTTTTGGGGAGCATGCAGTCCAACTTTATTCAATAGTCTTCTAATTTCACAGAAAAGGGCAATAAGGTATATAGGAAACCTTAAACCAAGAGAGTCCTGTAGAACCTTCTTCAAAAACCATAATATACTAACGGTAACTGCATTATTCATACTGGAATCTCTGTGTTTGATAAATAGGCATATATTAAACTTCGCCATATCCTCTTCCCATCATAACACCCGGAACAGCAGACACACTCCGCAACTCACAGTGCTAACTAAAAACATCACCAGAGACTCCATATTTTACAATGGTGGGAAAATGTACAATCATTTGCCTCTGTACATAAGATCTGCCAATATAAATGACTTCCAATTCAGGAAGTTAGTCAAACAATTTCTATCTGATAGACCCTATTATACTTTGAATTTTTTGACGATAACTTTTAACTAATTGACTAGCTCATGTTTTTTATCTTCATTTATAGTTTTATTTTTGTTTTCTTTTGGTATATATCGCATTTTTTTAAGTAAGTATTTACTACCCAAGCTTTGTCAAAATTATGTCTTATGATAATAAAGCATATTATTATTATTATTATTAATGATTTTCTTTGTGAAATTGAAAGATCTAGATCTACTCTTCACACCTACCAGAAATCAGCTGAATTTATGCAGTTCATGTGGCCTAGTAGTTGAGGTACTAGCCCTCTAACACGATCCACTTTAGTGTCGAGGGTTCGAGTCTCAGCCAAAACAGACTTTTTGGGCCTCTTTTCAATTAGATCACTAATTTAATTTGTATCGACCAATATTGAATTGAATAAAGTTTCTTTCCTTTTCAGTTCTTCATAAATATCGAAGAATTGCATCTGAAATTGATTATTAATATGATACTCGAAAGGTAGTTCTGAAATATTTACCTGGTCGGAGAAAAAAATCAACCATATGACTCGAATGGATATTGGCCATATTTACAGTTTTTGTACAAACTACTATTATTATGTTCTGAATCATTTGTGCAAATTTCAGGAAAATCATTGAGGATACCTTATTCGCTACCTTTACCTCCAATTCAATGTCAATCAAAGTTTTCAAGTTATTAGGTAGAGGTGAGGAAATGAAAATGAAGAGTAACTACAACTGTAATGAAAAAATTGTGTTATCAGGTAAGGGAATTAATTTGGAGGCATACAATGTACCTCATTGTTCCGTTAAGACAGAGGAGTTTTGTTCTATAGCCGTAGAAACTGGTGAATTTTCACAACAAAATAGGCCTGTGTCTTAGAAAATTACAGCCGAAAATTTCATTTGGATTTTTTGGAGAGAAAACCGAATCACGTGAGCTCCCAACTTTTTTTTAGTAGTTTGGTGCTCATTATAACCGAAGTTTCAGTCAGTTGTGAAAATGGAAAGAGTTATTGGAGATCCATCGAGTATTTTTCGAAGAATTTATGTCGCTATGATCATATAATGGAGGCCATCATCGATATGAATGAACAATATCTAGATTATCTGTTAGACGTTGATTGTCCAAAAGAAAAAATAAATGACGTAGTTGAGAAAGCTGATGAGTTGATTAGCAGATATATTATATATTATTATATAATAAATATTATGATGAATTGGTCACACATTCTAACAACAAGTCTAAAACAACCTGGAAAATTATTAATGACCTACAAAAAAAACATCCCAATAAAAATGAGCTGATTTTAGTCTAAAACAATATTCAATATAAGGGTGAAACTCTGGTTGAAAAATTCAATACTCATTTTACGAAACATTTGTCTGAGAGTTTCTCAATTGATACCAATTTTCTCGAAAATAATATTTCACTCAATACATCAACTTTTTTCTCTCCAATCACAAAGAGGGAATTAATGAAATTGATTGACAAACTGAAAAACTCCAACTTCTACGGGACTGACCAAATATCAAACAAGTTGATTAAATGTTGCTCATCTGAATTGTGTTCTATACTTACCTTCTTAATCAATTTGTCAACAGAAAAAGGCATTTTTCCGAATAATTTGAATTTAGCGAGTGTATCTCCTGTATATAAAAAAGGTGATAATAATGATTTAAATAATTATAGAGCAATAAGTATTCTTTCCAGCATCTCGAAACTATATGAATTAAATTTAAAGGAACAACTGACCGCTTTCTTTACCTCGATGAAATTATTATCTCCATCCCAACATGGTTTCACGCCTAATAAAAGCACTGATACAGCTCTATGTGACTTTCACAGAAGAATAATAACTGCCTTAGACAAAAAAATGTGTTTTAGGATTATTTATTGATTTTTCACGTGCGTTTCATTGCGTGAATCACGGCCTCTTACTGGAAAAACTGTCGAGATATGGAGTTCGAGGATTGCCACTTTCTTACCTGGAAAGTAGGAGATGAGTAGTAAAAATTGGGGGGACTACAAGTTCTGAAAAACATATTACTGATGGTGTACCACAGGGATCCATTCTGGGTCCATTTTTATATCTTGTTTTTGCTAATGATTTTTTAGTTTATCTTAATAGGAATTCTGCCATTCATTGCATATGCTATGCTGATGACACTAATATATTAGTTATTGAAGATGACTTGAACACACTGAGAAATACAGCTGAAAGCACATTCGAAAAAGTCATAATTTGGTCTGAGAATAAAACGAAAACCAATATGTTACAGTTTATGGTAAAAGGACAACAAAATGAGGTGCATCTGTTTGTGAATACTGATTTGGAATTAAATGCAATAACATCTACAAAAATGTTTGGTGTTGTTTTTGATAACAAATTGCAATGGACGCCACAAGTTGACAATTTATGTAAAAAACTAAGAAAAGTCTGCTATCCTCTTAGGTATCTCTCAAATCATTGTAGCAAAAACATCCTGCCAAACCTATATCATGCAAATTTCAATTCTCATCTCAGGTATGGTATTTTGAACTGGGGCACAAGCTCCTCTGTAGGCCGAGTGTTCACCATACAGAAGTATGCTGTAAGGATAATTGCGAAGTTGGGATTTAGGGATTCTTGTAAGGAAACATTTCGGAATATGGAAATATTAACAGTTGCGGGAATATACATTCTTGAGGCTTGCACATATGTATACAGCAATAAAAACAAACTGGCTGCCAATAGATCAGTACATAATTACTGTACACGAAATGCCCACCTAATCCTCCCAAGTCAACATCGCACTGTACTCTATCAAAAGAGTTTTGAATATCTGGGATGCAAACTCTATAACAGACTTCCTGATGAAATCAAAGTCTCACGAAATGTATACATTTTCAAGAAAAAAGGTAAGAAGCTACAATTATCAAAAAATTGCTATACTGTAGAGGAGTTCCTGTCGTGATTTGGCATTTGTATGTGATGTATATGTTTTTATATTTATATAAATTTACAGTTAATTTTATTTATACAAATTTGTCCTATGTGTACCTATGTGATGTTTCTATACTAATATCCACTTCTATTTATTTCTTTTATTTATATACATCTATCTATTGACGTTTTACTCTTTTTTATTTGTAGTACCACGCTGTTGGTGTGCAAACTAATCTGAGGAAAAAAAGAACGTATTATTATTATTATATTACAATACACTGGAGTGCCGCATACACCAATATTTGAATACGTTAATCCTATAGCAACTGTATCCAACTCCAATCAAGCCAAATCCAATTGGAAAGTCCCTAGAATACAATTCCAAAAGTTTGGAGGAGAAATCAGAAACTGGCTCCAGTTTTGGAGCTAGTTCAAACGGAGCAATGATGATGATTCTTTGGAAAGTGAAGATAAATTTCAATAATTGATGAAAGCTACCATTCCGAATTCTCTAGTTTGTTGATTGTTCGAGAGCTTTCGGAGATAATCACATCAAAGTCATTGAAGGCCTTGAATCTCGTTTCGATAGAGAGGAAATGCTTGTGGAATTCTACGTTGGGGAACTTCCAAATCTGGTTATGAGTAACTAACAGAACAAAAACCTGCCTCATCACATTATTCGACAAACTAGATTTCCAACTTCATGCTTTGGAAACAACTAGTGTAACTTCCGAGACATATGCAGTAATGTTGTCAATGTTTTTTGAAATAAGTTAATGGCTGTTAAAGAAAATGAAGGGTATTTTCCCATTTGTGTTTTTCGTAACATTGTGGCCATCGTGACAGGACAGTTGTGAAAAAGGAAAAAGTTCAAAGACTATTGGAGATTCATCGAGTATCTTTCGAAAGGACGCCGTGATTTAACAAACACCAGATCCTGATTCGAGTGTTATGGGAGATAAAATACAATATTGTCAATGTTTTTTGGAATGAGTTCATGTCAGTTATTTTCTAGATGGAAATGAATAGCCCAAAGCCCACGACGGTCAAACCTTCGTTATTTCATAAAACCTGAAAGTTTCTCTGCGCATGTCCCCAACATAGGTAGGAACAATCAGCGACTATGGTGTTTGGTTTTTGGTTACTTGAGCAAGAAACAGGCAGCGAATAATCTTTTTCAAGTCATGTTTTCTTACATTTCTCTTACGAATGTCGTAGCTTCAATTGCACATTTTCTTTATCACTTATACACAATGCCGAAAGATGGCAATCAATTCAGAAACCGAAGTAGAATATATATCATGGATCATTCATATTTTCATGAGTATGTTCTAGCTAAAACTTTCATTTTCCGAATGAACTTCTATTGTCAATACTATTCTGAAGCTTCATCACCTTTCTGTCAAGAATTCAGTCAAACTAAGATGAATAAAAACCCTATTGTGTTGACTTATACCTAATAGATTGTAAGCAAATTTTCTCGACTTTTTGCTATTTTGATTTTGATCAATTTTAATTGAAGAGATGCCTTCGAGAGTTTGCCAGCAGAGGCGCACCTTACGTGATTTTAATTTAATCTGTGATGCCATGATATCCGTCTGCTCGACGGCCATTCGATTATTTATAGATTTATAGGTTATGTTTATTTCATGGTCTCATGTTTTGCATGCAATTTCTTGCTTTTCCGCGAAATGCTAGAAATTATGTAGTCATCACATTTTGACTGATTATTAGGTATTCCTTTTGCTTTCAATTTGATGAAAAATAAATCAAAAACTCAGTGATTGTGATGTGATTTTAAATCTTCCGAAACAATAGTTGTGAGTGAAACTGGAAAGTATTGATATCTTATCTTTTTACTTTCTGAGGAACCGGAAGTAGGTAAGTATTTTTTTCTTCATAGTGTTGAAAAAGATGCAATTTTAATGTGATTACGAGCCGATGATATGAGGGATAAGTAATACCTACACGTTACACGAGCGTTTTATTTTGAGCTTTGTGAATCGGTTCATAATAAATCTAACTATCACTATTGAATCAAACAAATACAGGAACAGCAACGATAAACACTTAAAAAGAATATAAACAAGAAAAACAAGAACTAGGTACAATATTTTGAATATTAAAGGAACTTTCAAATACATTCAAATTCAAATCGAACTGTCAAACATTTCAAAAAAATTAATAGCTTTTCATTATAAGAAATTGACCTTACGTATTTTGTATACTGATGATTCTATTGGTGAACGAAAGATCCCGCAGGAGTTTATCCAATGAGACCGCCGGTATCGACTATCACTCGTAAGCTGCCGCCTTAATGAAAAAGTACCCTTAGAAAATCGCATTTGTATCACCACCTCAACAACACCTACCGTCAAAAAATGTAAGTTTACTCTTCGATTTCTCAGGTCGAGAGGAATTGGCTAAACAAAAGCATATCGGTCAACGCACCAGGGTTTTCATTCATCTTGAATCAAACCATTGTGTCAAACTGACGAATAGATATCTGCATCTATCTAACCTCCAGATGAAGGAATTTTGTCTTACATTGTAAAATAAACCGAATAATCGACATTATAGGATAAAAGCATCACGAAATCTCTTCAAATACTCTCAATCGTGAGTGTAATCATGTATTTTTGTAGGGAGTTCTATGAAAGAAGTAAAATCAAAAGAATTCACAAACACTCTCTTTTGATAGGTACGTGTATATCATTCACAAAAAAAAGGAAAAATTACATTCAGAAGAGCTACTTTCCTGCCTATATGGTACGAGGGGCACTGGGATACATAGAACAAACATAGGAATACCTGCACGAAGTAAAATAGGGAGCTATTTGTAGAAGGAATCTCACTCACCAGGAAAATATTTTATTTCAACCCATACAAGATTTAGTTTCGCTAAAAGTATATTCAAAATTTCATGAAGTTCAGGAGTGTCTGATAGGGGGTTGTAACCGTAGTAAGTGTCCGGCAATGGATGACGCGATTTATAATATCATTTCGAAGGAAATATAAAACAGTGACCTTCATACTTTTAACGAAATTGAGAATCATAATTCAATCTCCATAGTCACTGAATGTTCTCAGCTGAGTTGGAGACATTCCCAGAGAAACTTTCAGCTTTTATAAAATAACGATGGTCTGACAGTGCCAGGCTCTTGCTCTAAAAGAGTATTTTTCCATTTGTCCTTGAATTGATACAAATATTCACCACAGGGTTCAGTCTAGCACCCACTTTGTTTCTGCTTCATATCAATGATTTGCTTGAGAAAATATCTTGTTCAGTACATAGTTTTGCGGATGACAGTACTCTTCATACAAGTTTCTCTTCCAGAGTCCCCATAGCAGCTCGAGAAACGAAAATTCAAAGAAACATTCACGATGACTTGGTAAAAATAATAGCATGGGGTAACATAAGCTTGGTGGAATTTAATGCTAGGAAAACCCAGGCATGCTCAAGGAAAGCCGATCTATTATCATCTAGTATTCAGATGTCAGGAGTAACTATTCCTACAAAGTCAAGGATCTCGATGTTAGGAATTACGATCAGTGATAATCTCTCATGGAGAAAGTGCAAAGAAATACTTCATTTCTTGAGGCTTCTCGATTCTGTTCAGAGAAAGGCAATCCATCTTGTTGGTGATTCTTCGCTTACAGACTAGCTCACTTCATTGAAACATCGTAGAAGGGTCGTAGACTCTCAGCAAATCCAAAAACTGATTGATGTATGAGGTATTCCTCAACCACTCAGCATCCAACTTTGCTAGGGCCACACTAAGTATTCACTCATTTCTTCAAACCATTGTTCAACAATAATTTTTTTACAGTTTATGAAAAAGAACTAGTGAATATCATTCTACAGTAAAACTAAACTATGTATACAGACACATTTGCATATACCCATACAAACATATGTGAGTCCATCCTAGTCAGAAAGGGGATATTAGAGAAATTTTCAATGTATCCGTGAGTATCTCTCTAACCTTACCATATTCTTAAATTCATCTAGAGTATTCTAGAGCGATATTTTCCAAATTGTTGTATAACCAGCAGCAGACATTTGAGTCACTGTTATTCGTGAATCGGACATTGAAGTCTCCTTTCGGAACTATGTTTGATTTATCGTTGGGGATTTGTTTTCGACCATTTCCATATTGCTATTTTGTTGCATTTTGTAGATAATATGTCCGTGTCCGAAACATTATAACCATGATCTTACAGTTTCTGGGCAATAGGATATACATCATTGATTATCTTGTAGACACTAGTTTTCCATTTTGTAGGTATCTGTGGATTTCCCAACACATTTCCCCATATTCCATTCCAATTGAAATTCGGATTCTTCTCCTCGATTTTTGGTTTCTTTCGCTTTCATTTTTTGGTGTATTGTGAGATTTAAGAAACGATGGCAGGAGCTTCGGTAGGACAATTTCATGCCTAAACTTTTCGAAACTAGAATCAGATTGGTGATCTTTTCCATCCAAATCAAACAAATTTAGACATTCATAATCTGCAACCAACCGACATAAGACAAAACTGAAATTATATTGCTGGGGTCACTCGTTTTCAGATATTTTGTTACAAAATTTCGATATCAAAAGTGGCAGATGATTGCATAGAAATTTCAGCTTATAAATTTTGCTACTAAGCAGGAAAATGTGCATAGAATTTATAGAAGCAAGCATTTCAGGCATGAAATTTCCAACGAAATCATTCTGAAAAATCAAACTCATTCTTAAATTTCATTTTCTCTCTCATATGCAGAAGTTATTTCTTCCTCAGCTGGAAATTTATTTTCTCTTCCTGAACTAATGAAACCGTTAACGATTAGTGAGTTTTTCAAGTGTTGTTCCATGGTTGGAGCCTCCGGTAAAAAATGCAACCTTTTCGACTCAGCTCGATTATAGATATTTTCACGGTCGGTGCTCTTCTGAATTGTTATCAATCGTTTCACGCTTGGCAATTTCCACCCCTCTGTTATGAATTTGAAGACCTGTCGAACCCCTCTTGCTCAGGGATCTTTTTCAATAGAACAGCCGACTTTGAAACTCCTTGCCGAAAGAAGTCTTTCCTGAGGCTTACAAACTTCAAAAATTCGAAAGTGAATGTTAATTCGTATCTTCTGTCCCTTGATTCAAGCGGTGTTCTCCGAACATTACAGGGCTTCCCTTTCGTGTGAATCTGCATATAAAAAAAGGCAGGTGTCTTCATCGTAACACCCTGTATATCCACATGATACCTCACACCGACGTTTTCTTCCAGATTCGCCACCCGACCGACCCTACGCAGTGCGCGAAGTGCCCCCAAGGCACCATCCCCGACCCGCACCACGTCAACTGCATCGACATCCCCGAGGAGTACCTGCAGCTGGACAGCGGCTGGGCCATCGGCGCCATGGCCCTCAGCTCGACGGGGTTGCTCGTGACCGTCTTCATCTTCGGCGTGTTCATGAAGTACAACGAAACGCCCGTGGTGAGGGCTTCCGGCAGGGAGCTGAGTTACGTGCTGCTCAGCGGGATTATGATGTGCTACGGAGTGACGTACGCGCTGGTTCTCAAGCCCAACGATATCGTATGCGGGATACAAAGGTAGGAAGTGGGGGTGTCCCAAGGCTCCGTTTTAGGGCCTTTGTTGATTTCTGTGTATAGGAAGACATTTTTCAAAGCGAGAAAGTTCAGACGAAAACCTGTGAGAGTTTACTTTAAATATCGTAAAATTTTCACAATTGCTATTTAAGATGTTACGGGCTACTTACGTTCTCGTTTTTTCGTTGCAATTGATTAATAAGTCTCTCCTGTAGTTTTACTTAGGGAATCCTCGGCGGGTTTGGTAGCTGAGAGGGTTATATCCTGATTTTGTGAGTATTTCTCCTTGTTCCAGTGGATATTACTAATTCAGGTCCAAGTTAGAAATCAAAATAAACATACATAACCTCAGTTGTGGTTGCCATCTAGAGGTTCATTGGAACTACCAGTTGCTGTCAGAGTACTAGACAGGGTGTGCAGCCTGTAAGAGAAAAGGCACAAACGGCGTTAGTGGGGAAAAAATATGAAAATATGCGCGTTTCCATAGATGAGGAGAAAAAAAAGAGATATTCGAGAGTTTTTGCGTTGTTCTAGAAGGCTGGAAAACGTGTTTCGCAATTTTGCGGATTATTCTTGCAATTTCTATTGATAATTGGGATATTCCGTTGAGTGTGTATTCGGATAGGTTTCCGCGGTCAGGTGTATGTTGTTGTTGAGTACCACAGAAGGTAGGATATGAAATCCACCATCACAGAGAACAAAATACCTGGTTACCAGGGACAACCTTGTAAAACGTCACTATTCTGATCTGTCTATCTACAAACAAAAAATCCAAGTTGTTTCGTTTGACCATAAATAAATATACTTATGTATGAAATATTCTTTAGCTCATTGAGTCAAGTTTGAATTGTCACAAATGATGTTTTTTTTTTGAAATTGAAGGACTCATATCTGAGGTTCACACCAATGATTTACTAAAATTGTGAAGTCCAAATGGCCTAGATCGTTGAGGTGTACGCCCTTTGAGATGATTCACATCATAGTCGTTGTTTTTTTCTATAGTTTTTTCATTTTGATATTACGAATTTGATTTGTATCGTTCAGTATTAAATTTATTGAAGTTTCTTTCTTCGAGTTTTTCATGAATATCGGAAAAATACTCTATATCTTGAATTTATTATCAATGTGACACTTGAAAGAGAGTTTTGAAATATTTACCTGGGAAAGGAAAAAATTAATTATATGACTCGAATGGATATTGGCCACATAGTCATCGAACGCTTGAACACTCAACACAGGGATAGCTCAGGAATAATCACGTTTTCTAATCATCGTGAATAAAAAATGTAAAACGCTCATTTTTGGAATCGAAGCTAAAACTGTTCAAATCATCTTTCAAACGATTCGTTCAGACAAGTCCCAAATCTACCTTAATACACAGTAGGTTTGGCTGGCACCGGTCAGAAAATAACTACTCCACTGGCTAATACCACGAAGGGGATTGATTTATATCCGACTGGTGCCAGTGCATTTGTTTTTGGTGATATAAATGAAAGAATTTATTTTTAATTATAAGGACAGTCACACTTGCAGACCGGATTCGGGCTATTTGGCCACTCGTCAGTACAAGACAGTGTCATCATCAACATAAAGTCGATGACTATCCATAATTAAAAATCAAAAACCTTCACGAGTATCAAGCCCCGACCAAAGCTGATGCGAACAGCACGAAATCATTGTGCCATGGACGAGGTAATTCAAAATCAAACCAAATTCGCCAATTTCTCCTGCGAGAAAAATGATAATAAAAATAAATATACTTTATTGTCTGAAGATTAAATCTTGTTGACAAAGCATCAAATTAGATACATGTATATATAAAACACAGACATCTTTTACAAACACATATACGTGGCATACAGGTTCCATACACGCACACTTTAAATTTGCCTTTTTAAACATATAAACAAAATAACATATATACAACATTAAATATATACAAGATAAAATACTTCACTTCAGAAGCGATCGTCGTAAAATTCATGCAAACTATAATAGGGTCTGCTCATCAATAATCAATTTTATGTTTTTTCTGAAGTAGAAAATATTCTGATTGGTTTCCTTGATATTCTCTAGTAAGTGATTATACATTTTCAACCCATTATAAAAAAATGAATCTTTGATCAGTTCAGAGGAGGGCAGGGGCAGTTTTAATCTATTTTTTCTGCTTAGACGAGTATTGTAATAAGAAGGGGTGTTCTCAAATCTTAATATATGTTTTTTCACAAGGCAAACAGTTTCTAAGATAAAAAGAGCTATTACTGTCAAAATTTTACTATCTTTGAATATCTGTTTACATGAGTCACGTGGTTTCATCTTATACATATATCTGATAGCTCTTTTTTGTAATTTCAAAACTGATTGTAATAAACTAGAGCTATACCTATACCCCCCAAAAACGAATGCCATACGAGAGCATGGTATGCTGTTTTTGCTATTGAAGTTCCAAGTTCTCTGGAAATGATTCTCAATGCATAGCATTCCGTAATGTAAACGAATTGTTCGAAAGATGATTCGATTTAAGGCCAGTCTTCAAGTATGCACATCGACTGTGTGGTATGTTTCTAAAACTGTTCTCAGTCATTTACATGCCTCTACCCTCAAATCATCCTTCGACCCCGAACATGACGTCTCCTGATTATCTCCACGCCCACGCAAGTTTAATCGCTTCCCAACGACGGCAATGCAATGCAATAACTCTCCGGAATCGATGTCACACATCTCCCTCTAACCTCAAACCGCCGATGTTGTATCAGAGGCCGACCACTTAAATTAAGCGGCTGAAGTGCACGAGTTTATATTGTAAACACGCCCTTGCAAACAAGGTTGGCACCGCTGGTGAGTTAATGCAATGTCAACAAGAATCCAATAAGGTCGTGACCGAGTGGGTGTTGTTTGGCTCATAAAGAGGTGTGCAAAATGATTTTTTGTCCTACAACAAGATGCATAAAAACCCTGGTGCCTTGACTGATATGCTTAATAAGCGAGAACTTACAGTTTTTGACGGTAGGTGATGATCAAGATTGCATATTCCTGGTGAAATGAATTCTATACCAGTACAATGTTAATGTTTTCGTCAAAAACCCTAGACCTACGGCTCACTTGATAGTGACATCCAGAGAAATTCACATTCTTGAAATTTCTTTACAGATGGCGGCAACTCTAGACACATGACATTACGAAGTCTGACGGAATTTCTAAAAGCGAATTCTCTAGAACAACTCGTTCAGAGTCAATGTGTTACTATAATTTTTCAACACTTTACCTTATAAAGGATAAAGATACACGAATTCTGTCAAAAATTGCACGAGTTTTCACCTAAGAATTCCATATATATTTTATTTGTTTCTGTTTAGACGTAAATACAGGTATCTAAACCAAACAGACATTTCGATACATATATTACAGATAGATGCATTTGCTGTATATTCTCGATATATGTTATGAGAAATTGATATCAGAATCCATAGAAATTCTCACTATTCGGTGCTGCTTCAGATAATTTGAAGAGATTCTTCGAAATATCGGTATCGACGTGAGAGGTAGTGGAGTTGGATTACATGGAAAAATATTACGACAATATGGAGTTTATTGAGCATAATTGGGAATTCAACATAAGGAGTACTCCCTCTGATGTCAAATTTTGAAACTATTTATAAGTACATTGAAATCGTTGTTTACGTTTGAATTCCTATGATTCTGTGCATTCTGGTCGTTGTTTTTGTATATTTTTGTGATTATTATTATATGATACGTAATAAAAATCTTGTACATGTATATGGTGGATATTCAGGATATTCTGTTTCTGTTGACTGTTACTAGTTTCCAGATGTAAAATGAGTGCTTCAAGTTCAAACTATTATTGTTGTGTACCTCAATGTGACTCTTGGGCAAAACGGCAAAGTAGTACTGGAATAAGTTTTCATCTTTTACCGCGAGAAAATGAAAGAAACGTTATAGTGCGGACTAAAATAGGAATATAAATATATATATATAAATAGGAATAGGAAAACCGGTGTCTAACTTCATGAAAGTTTGTTCTCGTCATTTTACCAAGGAAGACTATTTGCCATTCACGTAATCCACGTATTCTAGCATACTCAACCATATTCCAGGCATTATTTCTTACAAAGAAATAATCTGAAACATATATTATCAATTAAGGCATTTTTCATCACTTTTGACTCACATCAAATCCAATATGAAAAAGTAGTAGGTTATTAGCTAGTGATCCAAGAGAATGACAAATTTAGTGTTCCTGGAAATGAAAGAAAAGAATTGTGATTATTGTGAATCATTCCAGCCCACAAAATAAATGTTTTTTGCAAGGTGATTAATACATACAAGTTCCTTCAAAATGAGTATTAACAAATGACGCTGTTGTACGACCTGGAGAAATCACTTCACTTGAGTCTTGAAATGAAAAATAGTGCATGAAAAAACTGAAAACTATAACAAAATGAAAATATTCAAAGATAAACCGTAAAAACCCAAAGACAACAATGATAACAATGTACCCGAGAGTGGTTCGAATTTTTGCCACTTTGGCGCTGGCATCTAATCTCGAATTGCCAATAGTGTTTAATTCGAAATGATTCGGATTCTCCACAGTCCAGATCAACCTGAGTAATTTCAATTCATTAGGAATATTGCTATAGTGCAGGCTATTATGGCGCTGTACAAGAAGATCGTATTTGAGAACACTCTTCCGAAAGAACTTTTATTCCGTGATTTCAAATTTTTGTTATGGCATCCTTTTACTGGGCATGCAACAACTATTGTTATAATAATAATAATAATAATAATAATAGTTTTTATTGACAGTCTTCAAAATGAACAGAATAAACAAACATTGATATTTATATAAACAGACTGATCAAAAGGCAGAGTTCAGTCTAGTTAGAGGTTACACGAAGTGACCTCTAAAAAGCCTGCTCTTCCACTCAACCTCAATTATGCTAAAACTTGAAATAACTATGTTAAACTGGGAAATTCTGAAAAGCATTCAACAAATAACACAAATATAACTTATATAAAAATGAACTTTGTTTTTATCATCGTCAAAATAATCTCACGTTATATTGATCAGTTGAACTTGAGTGCATGTGTTTTGAATGTTTTGTACTAACCATCGAAACTTGATATGGATGAATAGATGATTGATTATTTCGTCCACAAATAATACAACAGCGTTTGATATCCATTGTGAAACACTATTTGAAACATCAATTAAATTAAATAATAAACAAACGGAAAACAACTAATAATTAGTTCGTTTCATTTCAGGTTATACTTCCCACGTTTTCATCGGTACTATAAGCTATTGTTGAGTTAATTTTTTACTTCTAGTTACTTTTATAATGAAGCTTTTTGTATCGTTTGTGGTGTTAATAGTGCCGAATCTAACACCCATCTCCATAGTACATTAATTAGCTACCGCAGGTGAATTATTTCTTAGTGTTAGTTAAAAAACGCGAGATTATTCTAATGATGATGAGTAGAAGTTATATTTGTGTGATTTACTGATATTATTTTTTCAGAATTTGCCCGTTTGACATATTTTTTCCAGCATTAGTGACAATAGTTGTTGATTGCCTAGTAACAAGAAAACAAAAATAATTTGAAATCTTGGAATAGAAGTTCTTTCAGGAGAGTGTTTTCACATGCCTATAACCTACAAAGCTGCCGTGTGATGTTACGTTACCAGATTCATGAAGTGCGCCTTTATTGGCAATCTCTTGAAATTGTTCAAAATCAAGCATGTGAGATATCAAGAATCCAAGCTTACGATTTTTAAGAAATAAGTCAAAGCACCAGGGTTTTAATGCATCTTGCCCTACACATTGTACAGTCTTAGAAAGTTATCTTGACAATCTCTATTCGCTTAATCCACACTTTAGTTTATGTCGCAATATGTAAGTTGAACTCAGGATCCCATGATTCACTTCGATTGAACCCAAATAGCACAAATACGTCTCATGGACGTTTTCAAAACGTCCCACTTGGACATTCAATACATCCTCAAAACGTATTTTTTAGGTACCTGGAAGTCTTATGGACGTCTTTGTAACGTCCATTGTTAATAATCAGGATGTCATTAAGACGTCCATAATAGAACATTTCATGGGCATAATCAGGAGTTCAAATAGGCATTCATAGGATGTTCTATATATTTCCGTCCTGTGTTTAAGTGAAATATGTGCTGGAAATTACTAATTTTTCATTTATTACGTCGAGAAAATCGAAAAAATATTTGACATTCTAAAATATTCAATTTGGAAGGAATATATGTTTATTGTTTTGTTGGGAATAAGAACAAGGAATACTCTCATCTGGTATATTCTCAATCTCTGAATCACTGGAGGCTGAAGAACCAACAAGCACAGAACCACAGTTACACAGAACCAAGTACTCGAAAGGAACTGCAGCTTCCTATTTTTGACAATGATTTCAGCAAATGCCGACGATTTGCGAGGGAATGCCAACAAAAAACGAAAATGTGAAAATATGAATGGAATGTTACTGATGAGTTGAAATCGTAACCAGGAAGCGTATGTTTCATAATCATTCCCTTTATATTTCAGTAATAAAATAATACAATGCTAATGTGATTTCATAGAAAATATAGTAAAGTACCTATAATGGACGTTCTACGGACATACATTTCTGGACGTCCCGAGGAGGAAGAAAACTGGACCTACCTGAAACGTCCAGAAATAGTCCTGGACGTACACACGATAAATGGACATGTAATGGACGTTTTTGAAACGTCCTATGTGTCCTATATGTCAAACGTCGTAACGTTAAATTTCTCCTGTTCTGCGAATTGAGTTGAATGAAAAACTGCTTTCTATTATTTTGTTCTCCACTTTAAGAAAGATAACTCATCAGATGACAGACTATTGAGACGATAAACAATTAATCTGACATCAGCTACTTTTACCTAACATTATTGTTGGCCAATCTCAAACCCGTTCATATCTTTCGTCGTGTTTTTTGGGGTTTCCCAACCTGCACGAACCACACATTCTGTAACAAACATTTTACCAAAATGGTAAAGGCTTTCGTGGCCGAGGTTTTCAGTATCCTGACGTTTCGCTGGCGCGAGTAACTAGCTTCTTCAGAGGCTCATACATCTTGAGTTAAACTCCGATGACTAGGTATTCTTCTTCTTAAAGCGCTTTTATGAGGATTCAAGTAGCATGGTGTTATAATTACTTCTACTGAATTCGAAGATTTTTCATTAATATCAATTGCTGTAATTTGGAGGAGTATCATCAGCATTAATTTGCCGCACTACCTGCCGTCATGATATTAGTTATCTTTGATCTTCTTAATATGGGATTCCATATTCGGTTGAGGTTCACAGCTTCTTCTTCTTTTTTGTTAAAATTATCCGTGTGTTTGTGGTTCTCTATTGCCTCCTGTACCAGTCGTTTTCAAACAGAATCCTGTGGTTTCCCTCACTGAGTGAGTGTTCCGCCACAGCTGACTTGTCAGTTCAACCTGGTTTGCAGTTTCTTTCATGCTTTTTTAGCCTAGTTCCCATAGATCTTTTGATGATGTATACCTCTCCACTGGTGCACAGAATGCGATAAACCCCTGCTGCTGACAGTGGAACTCTTTTGTCTTTAGCCGATCTAGGGCTTTGTTGTATAATAATAATAATAATAATAATAATAATAATAATAATATTGCGCTCAGGAAAACCCGGGGATATAACTGCGGCACCCCTGGAAACCGGAGGCATAAGGTCACCCATCTTTTCTATATGGATGACCTTAAGCTCTATGCCTCTGGAGAAAGGGACCTACAGCAGTCCCTCAGGGTGGTGCAGGAGTTCACGTATGCTATCGGTATGGAATTCGGGATTGACAAATGTGCACTGGTTCATCTCAAAAGAGGACGATGCGAGGATTTCGCGGAGGATGCCCAACTCGTAGACGGAAGCATTCTACATCATTTGAATGCCGGAGAGACATACACCTATTTGGGTGTGGAACAACGCCACACCCAAGAGGTAGACTCGGTGAAAAATGCTCTACGTGGCAAGTATAGGCAGAAACTACGGCAGATCTGGTCCTCAGAGCTGTCGGGCAAAAACAAAGTTTCTGCCACCAACATGCTTGCCATTCCGATTCTACTCTACTCCTTCGGAGTAGTCAAGTGGACTCAGGAAGAGTTGCGGCAACTTGACGTGAAGACTCGCAAAATGATGCATATGCACAGAAGCATGCATCCCAAATCGTCCGTTCCACGGTTATATCTCCTTCGACAACAAGGGGGCCGTGGACTTTTGAGTTTGGAGTGTCTCCACAACAGAATGGTGCTGGATGGAGCCTGTAGAGTCATCAGGAGTTCGGATCCCCTACACTGCATGGTCCGAGATCACGAACATGCAGGAGTCGGAGCCTTTTTATTCAAGGCAGCAAGGCGCGCTGCTGATGAACTTGGTATAGTCTTCGACACCGAGCGGGTGAACCAACTCTCTGTCACCGAGTTGGAGCCCGCACGGAGAAAAGCTCACATCAAGGCTGCAGAGAATGCCAAAATGCTGCAGCTGCATACAGACAAGCCCATGCATGGAGTCTTCTTTAAGAACATCGAGGACCATGGCTTGTCTGTTAAGCTGACATTTGCCTTCCTCAGGTCAGGTGAGCTGAAGTCGGAGACTGAAGGGTTTATCATGGCGTGCCAAGACGGTGTCTTCAACACCCTAGTCTAGCGGAGCCGCGTGATGGGTATAGAGGTCCCTGATACTAGATGCAGAGCCTGCCGACAGGCGCCCGAGACTTTGATGCATTTGCTGTCATCTTGTGCAGTTCACGCGGTCTCGGCCTATATCCATCGCCATAACGCGGCCTTACGAGTGCTGTACTATTTTCTTCGGCACTCGTATGAAATAGACAGGACACCGGTGCTGCCTTACGCTCCAGGGGATATTGAGTCCGTTGTGGAAAATGAAAGGTGCCGAATTTTTTGGAACTTTTCATTTCCCACCCTCAGGCAAATACAGGCCAATAAGCCTGATATAGTCCTCTTCGACCACCGAAGTAAGACGATATTCGTTATTGAGTTTTCGGCCCCTGCCGAAACGAATATCGTCCGAAAAGAGGAGGAAAAACGGACAAAGTACCAGGATTTACTTTACGAACTCCGCAGGCTCCACCCAGACTATTCTGTCAAGTTAGTGGTTCTGATTATAGGTGTTCTCGGTGGTTCCAGACCAACGCTACTCTCGGAGCTCAAGATCATACCGGCATGCCGTGATGCGGCAGAGATCTTGGCCGGCCGCATGCAGAAGGCCGTTATTCTCGGTTCGTTGCGTCTGCTCAGGACTCACGATTCTCGGAGCCAGTGACCACTTACCCCGCGGTGCGGGGAGTGGTCATTGGTTAATTATACTAGCGCGTCTGCCCACTGGGTCGGAGCAGTGGGGAGTACGGACCCGACTAGACTTGTTTAGACGACAATAATAATAATAATAATAATAAAGCGGCTTTATTGAACAAATAAATACATAACAAATGAATTCTATAGCATTAAAGAAGAGTTGTTTATCACAATTGGCGAAGTCTAGCTGAAGCTACTCATACTCAACCAATATGATATCTTCTAAATAATCTAATAATATAGATGTGTCATTACAATATATGCACATATAAACACTCACAAATCACTTCCTCACTATATTTCCTGACAATCCCCACCCCCAGTGCCCCCCCCCCCTCACACCCGCGGTCACTTCTTGATAACAAAGTATAATTCACTGTTTCATAAACAATTGTTTTTTTTATTTGTACTTGAATTTATTAATATTCATTATTTTGAACTGCTCATTTGAAAGATTGTAAAGTTTGATGGCATTATATAAAAATGATCTCTGGAACATTGCTGTTCGATAAAGTGGCATGGTAAATTCACTAGTATATCGTAAAGTTCTAGAGTGAATGTCATTACGTAGGACTAACTTTCGTTTCAAAGGAGTAGAGTGTGGGAGAGTAATAAGTTTGTGAAGAAAAACCCCTAAGTGAAGCTCCCTTCGATTCACCATGTTCAACCACTCTGTTTTTCTCAATGATTCTGATATTCAAACGACAGCAGGTATTCTGAACTTTTTGAATTCTATATTTATCACAACTGTCGAGACAAGGTCCATATACAAAGTCACAATAATTGAAGTGGTTGAGGACCAACGATTCACATAGCATTTTTTTCAAAATTTTATTCAAAATATGACGATTACTGTATAGAATTTTCAGTGCCATGTAGGATTTTTTCATTAAATACTTCACGTGATAAGAAAATCTGAGATCAGAATCAATAATTACACTAAGATTCTTTGCTGAATCAACTGACCGCAAAGTTTTGGCATTCAGTGATACAGACAAATTATCGATTACTAACTTTCTATTTCTTTGATTTCCAGAACACATCAGGACGGTCTTATCCGGATTGAGTTTCAAATCATGTTGACTAGCAAGATTACTGATTTTATACAATTCTTCACTGATCAAATTTTGGGCTTGAATATATTCTTGCGGATTGAAATGCAGATATAGTTGTGTATCATCTGCATAGGCTTGAGTTTTACATTCAACTATAGATTTCATTATATCAGTTGTATATATCATAAATAAAAGTGGTCCTAATATGGATCCCTGCGGGACGCCTGAATATATATCAAGTGAAGATCAACACAGATTTTTTGTGACCTCCCAAGTAAATATGACCAAATTAAATATGTTGCATCATTATCGAAAGCAAAATATTTCAACTTCATATAAATCAATTCATGGTTAATCGTGTCGAACGCCTTCGAGAAGTCGAGCATCACCAAAACAGTTATCATACCCTCATCATAAGCTTCAAAAATGTCATTACAAAGCGTGGCTAAAGCTGTTCCTGTACTAAAACCCTGCTGAAAACCACATTGATTTTCAGAAAGTGTGTGTGTTTGAAAACTGTTTTTATGTTGTGATTTCCCAATAGTTTTTCAATTCGTTCTGTGACCCTTGGAATATATGGCAGATAAACGTTTGCAACTATCTGAGTGTCACTGCAGGCTACCTGAATCCATATAAATACGCTTTATGAAGTCGTGATACCCAGTCATCGGAGTTTAACTCAAGACGTATGAGCCTCTGAAGATGTTAGCCACTCGCGCCAGATAAACATTATGTCAGGAAAAAAATCCAAAAACGATGGCCTTCCAACCCGAACCAAAGTAGTGATACTGAAGTATTATACCTCATGTTTATCTTATGACTATCTGAAATGATGAAACGGATCGGCACAGCTATGATGTTATAACAACATTCAATGGCAATGGATGATGTGATTTCTTATATAATTCCGAACAAAATATGAAAAAAACTGTGCTTTATACTATGACGAAAGCGATGTACTATTTTATACACCAAGTGACCATCATCCAAACTTCATAGTCGCTGATAA
Organism: Zygogramma bicolorata; assembly: GCA_032362365.1. Classification (NCBI taxonomy): domain Eukaryota; kingdom Metazoa; phylum Arthropoda; class Insecta; order Coleoptera; family Chrysomelidae; genus Zygogramma; species Zygogramma bicolorata. The sequence continues at coordinate 549,541 of JAVJAQ010001173.1, read as the reverse complement.
TTCTCATGCACAGAGGAACGTTTAGCTTTTATAAAATCACGAAGGTCTGGCGGTCGCGGACCCTCAGAACCAGATGCTTCACCACCCTTGAATCCATTCCGATCATCCTTGCCCTAATTTTATATCGACGAACTTTCTCGAAGAGCTCATTCGACATCACGCAAATAGCTTCTCCTCCAGCGATAAAGTAACAACATTTTCTTCTCAAGGACATTCCGAACTCCCAAAGTGACTAAATAATAATCAATCAACTCTTGGGGATCTCAAAGTAATTCGAAAGTGTCCCGAAGGAGCGAGAAACTTCGAGGAAGGCCACTTTGTGTAATCCCACTAATAGGCCACGGTGGGGGATTATTGATCAATTTGTTTGCCTAGATGGATACGGGGTGTATGCATCGGAAAATAGTATATTACACACCGAGGTGGGAAGTGATTCATACCTGTCGTGAGATCAGTTCGTTAACCGAGACGCAAAGCGTAGAGGTTAGCTATGATCTCGAGACAGGAATGAAACTTCCTACCGAGGTTTGTATACTATTTTATTTACAACCATCATATTTCGATTAAAATTAATAAACTTCTGTTTTGTTCTGAACATATCTAAAATATTACATTTGACGACAAAAAAAACAAGAACGCGGTTTTCTCAGAATAATCAAATAGATATATTCTTACCGTGACTACGGGGTATACAATTATCGGTTATAATTGCACGAGTGCATGAAAATTACCGATAATTTTGCAAGAAAGCGTGATATCTAAAAATTGCAAGTTTATTTTCATATTTTGGCGAAAGTGCCCGAGCCCGAAGGACGAGGGCTCTGTTACAAAATATGAAAATAACCGAATGCAATTTGTATAAGATATCACGCTTGAATGCGAAATTATTGATCATTTTTATGCACGAATGTAATTCATTGGAATATTTCACGAATAAAGAAATTCTCAAGGAAATGTTATTTTTTGTTCATTTATACTTTCCTCTATAGAATGTATGGAGCCCTCACCAAAACGCGAAATGTTTTTCCATTTTTGAAGTCTATCTGACATTTATTTGTGTTGTTTACTGACGCCTAGCGATACGGTTTCAAATGTGTTGTTATGGTGATTTGATACAATGCAATTACCGCTGTGAGTTTTCGATAATTGCATTGCTCTTATGGGACATTCAAAATATGAGGGAAATATTCACTAATATAAATAAATGTCAGATAAGGCCAATAAATGACGGATAAAGTCTAGAATAGATAAAATGAGGGCGGGAAGTAGAGATGTGTAATGTGACACTTCCCAACCTTCAATGGCGTTAGTAAGGACAGCATTATACATATGGTTGTAAATAAAAATTATTTCACGATCATGCAAAAATGCGCATATTTCTAACCTATTTTGTAACCAATTGTTCAATAAGGAGTAGAGGTCGAAAAAATCTTTGCCGTATTGTTGGCACTTCTTCTACCTTTTTCTATTCTTTAAAACGAAACGTTACTTTTCTCATCGGGATTAAGAAAGTGTTTAGATCTCAGCTAGCGTGTACATACCAGAGGAGGTTTTTGAAGCTTCTCACCATGAGGCTTGATGTTGTTTACCCTGACTGGGATATTGAATAATCTGTGTTGCTACAATATTCTGAAATTGCTCCCCTACAATTGAGTAGAATAAATGCTAAACTAGTGTTTCTGTATGAATCAGTTCATAACGGGATTGATTCACCAACATTTTTCTCAAATAGCTCGCTATAATTCACGTGATGCTGCACTATTTTACTGTTTCTATTCTAGAACAAATATTATTATGTAATTTTCCTAGTCAAAAAATTGTACTATTTTCAATTTCATCTCTCTTGGAACTGAATTATGATAACTTGGAAGTTAAACTGGAAAAATGATTGTGAATATTATTATCTGAACATTTGACACAATTTTTACTTTTAATATTCAATGTAATTGTCCTATAATTGGTTACCTTTTGGGCAATAAAGATTATTATCACTATTACACCAACTTGGTTCCATGATAAACCGACGATTATTTTCCTCGATGCGGATAGCCAAATCTAGGTTCATTTTGATCAGTTTGATCGGTAAAACCAAGAAAGCTGCTGGATTTGATAATATAAGTGTGGTTATTGTAAAAACAGTAAGATCAGAATTATCACCTCTCCTCACTGAATTGATTAACCTCGCGTTCGAAAAAGGTCAATTCCCTGAAAATTTTAAAGTTGTGAAAGTTAATCCTATTTTCAAAAATGGCAAGAAAGATGACATGAATAATAATCGACCAATATCTGTTTTACCAATTCTTTCGAAAATAATAGAAAAAGTTATGAATACCAGATTGTTGAACTATTCGGAAAAATCAAATTTTTTGTATAAAGAGCAGTATGGTTTCCGCAAGTCCAGTGATACAGAGTCTGCTGTATTGGATTTGATTACATATATACATGTTGAACTGGATTGTTATCAAAAGTGTGGACTTTTGTCTCTGGATTTGTGTAAAGCTTTTGATACGGTTGATAATTCAATTCTTCTCAATATAATGTTCAAAATGTTTGAGAGGTAATATTCATGGATGGTTTACAAGTTATTTAGATAAGAGAAAGCAGTTTGTATTTATGGGAGATTGTTTTGGTTCAAGAAAAGAAATAAAATGTGGTGTACCACAAGGATCAGTTCTTGGATCAACATTGTTTCTCATATACATAAACTCAAAATCCAAACTAGATCTATGTGGCCAAATTAAATTATTTGCAGATGATACGACAATTGTATATTTTTCTGAAAACATTAATGATATCAAGTCAAAAATTGAAAGTGATCTTCAAATTATTGACCCGTGGTTGGCTAGACATAAATTAACGTTGAATATTCAGAAATCTTCAAAAAGACCTATAATAATCGATAATAGATTATCAAGAATCAAGTTCAAAAAATATGAGATAAATTATACAAATTCTATTAAATTTTTAGGTTTAAATTTACATTCCACACTTTCATGGTCAACTCATATTGCTCATTTGAGAAAACAACTTTCACCACTAATTGGTGTATTGTATCTAATTAGAAACTATTTAGCACTGAAACATTTGAAACAGATTTATTTCGGATTGATACATTCAAAACTGCAATATTCAATTTCAGCTTGGGGAATAGCAAACAAATCAATATTGAGGCCCTTGAAAACCTTACAAAATAAAATAGTAAAATGTATTTTCAAATTAGATGTGTCGGAGCCTACTGTGAATTTATACAAGCCAAGGAAGTTATTGAATTTGGATCAAATATTCAGGATGAAAATATGCTTATTTGTTCATTTTGCCTTGAAAAATATCGAACACTCTATTCTGAAATTTTCAGTTAATTCAGATATTCATAACTATGCTACTAGACAAACTAATGAGCTCATTTTCATCAAAGTCAGAACAGAATTTGCAAAGAAATCCCTTCTTCATAATGTTGTTGAAATTTACAACAATTTACCTCCTTGAAGAAAGTCAAAGATACTGTTAAATTCAAAAGATATCTCAAAGATTTTTTCTTAATGATATTTGATGTATGTTTGTGTCTGTTTTTTTTTCTCATTTTCTACTTACTACTCTAAAGCTTCTGGAAAACATTTCTTTTCAGTATTGATTAATCTCTACAACTATTTGAACTGATCTATCTGTTTTCTTTTTATGTTGTATTACATTATTTATTTCAGTATGTCCCTGTTATGAACATTAATGTTTCTTGGGATAAATAAAGATAATATATATATATATATATATATAGGTCTATTGTAATTAATCGCTGTGAACCTCTGTAAAAGCAGTTCAGCCTTCAGCTTCTTCATCGTTCATTCGCATTGAGGGAAATAACCATCGAGAAAAAACGTGTAATATTTATTTCTTATCGGTAACCTGGATTATATTATTTCGAATGACTTTGACTATAATAGTATACTTACTAGGGCAAGAACTCTCCAGGAAAAATGTTTAGACCTAAGTAGCTATAGCGTTTACTATTAGAAGTTGAACGTTACCTTTCCATCAGTAACTTTGCCAACTATGGACATTATGGTATCTATTCTTTTCTGATCTCTAGATCAATGCTCCCTCTCACTCACAGTGCTAATCACCAATTTGAAGTAAATAATAATAAACCAAGCATAAACACTTTCATCTTAGACTTTCGAAAAAAAATCTAAACTACTCATTTGTTTTCTCCGTAGTGTTCTGGGTTTCTAAGCTTCCCCAATATCAAAAAATAAGAACTAATATTGGAATCTATATACGTGTGGAAGGGCAGATTTTTAGTCGACCCCAGAAAGTTGCTGCGTTAATAAAACAGTTTCTCCCGGATAGAACAATTCCATTTAGTTAGCAACTTCTCGTCTAACTCAAATTTGCCTATCAAACAAATGAAATTTGTTCTATCGAGAAGAAACTGTTTCTCAATTATCGCAGCAACTTTTCGGGGTAAATAAAAAACTACCCTTCAGAAATTGTATAGATTCCAATATTAATTATTATTTTTTCAGATTGTGGTAGGTTATAATCCCAGAAAACTACGGAGAAAATATTTATCCACCACAAAATCATGACGTTCAGACAGTACTCATTTCTGATATGTGATATGATTGGCATAGCAAAAGCATCCTTAACCATACCAAAAGTGAAAAGTTTCAACCCCTAGCACAGAACACCGTAGATAAGGTGTTCTGTGCCTCCACGTAGGCGAATGCGATTTATGATACAAAGGATTACAATGATTTGTTTCATCACTGGTCAGCTGAATAACAGGTTTCTATGTTCTTGTGATTCTTTTCGCTACAATACATTCACCAATAATCACACTGAACAATAAACGAATCTAATCGATGATCGTGATCCAATGTTAGAAATGATCAATGTTTGCAAGTAGTTATTTCGTGTTCAGTATATAATTTTTTTTTTATTATTGGGAATTGAATAGTATATACACCTGAACAAAAGTAACATCCTCTAGTGATAAGTGATGCACAAAATTTGAAAGAAAAATATAATCGGGAAATACCCGTTCCTTCACTTCTTAAGGAAAACGAAAAAGTAGGTATAGCATTTCATCCAGGCAATTCAATTCCAAAACCCCCATATTCCAGAATCCTTGAGTCTGGTCACGCGAATCCACTATTGAAACTTCAAATCGCATCCTGGGGATATTTACCGGAGATCGAAAACTCTTCTGCATATCCGGCTTATATTCGATGTTTCCATTCCATCAGAGTATCATGGTTAGAAAAACAAACTCCGAGTTAGAATAACATAGCCTTGCCTTGAACATCCGACTCTTGATATATTTACAACGTTCCAGAAATTGTGTTGAGCCCCAGGGAATATGGAGTTGCTTTTTTCATTATTGGTAAATGTCATTTTTCTACCTTCACTATTTTAAAAGACTCATCACGTATTTGACAGTTAAGAATTTGAAACAGAATTTCGCTGAATCTGGTTTTTGAGCAATTGAATGTAATCACGAAATCAAATTTATCAGGTACAATATCACATATCCCATCAAGGAAACGGCCGCTATTAATTTAGAATACACTGTCAAATACGTAATGAACGGTTCCAAATAGGTTTTTTTTGTCAATAAATAAATAAATAAATTTTTCTACTCTATTTATTTATTGAAAAAAAAAACCTTCCAAACAGAACAAGCTCTGGTATAAGGAAGATAATAGGTACATTAAACAAATGAGTTCAAATATTTCAAAATAAACGAAAAGTAACAATTTCAACAACTTTACATATTTATTGATTGATGAGCATCGATCACTATGATATCGATTCAAGTTTAAGATTTTTCAAGAAAATATTCATAGATTTTGAATTTTTAATATCGTCTGAAAAATTATTTTAAGTTTATATACAACTAGATACAGGATTGTATATGCCTTTATTTGAACGAATGTTATTCAAGTGGAAATTATTGGCATTTCTGATATTATAGTTATGTAATTTGGATTTTTTTTAATGACTATTACCTTTTTGTAAATTATTTGTTAGTTTGTATGAAGTTTTGTTCGTTCAAATTTTATTAGTTTATCTTTCATAAATGAGATTTTGAATTTGATCATCAAGAAAATCAAATTCTTCTTATTGCTCCAATCAAAGGAATAATTAATTTCTTAATTTTATCCACATGGCAATCAAAATTCAAATTCTCATCAATCATCAGGCCTGAATATTTGTGTTCTTCAACTTGTTTTGGATTGAGGTGGCCTTTACTTGATGGAAATCCATAGTTATTACGCTATAAGGTAGACACGATTAAATTTCCACAAAATTTATTGTCTTCGCGACATGTTTCGATACACTGTATCTCTATCAAGCGAATGTCGCGAAGACAATAAATTTTGTGGAAATTTAATCGTGTCTACCTTGTAGCGTTCTTCAACTTGTTTTAAAATCCTATTCCTTATTTTCAATTTTATTTGGTCCATATTTCTTTATTAAAAAATCATGTATACAGTTTTTTCTGTATTAATAGTCAGATTCATTCCATCCATCCACTTCTCATACAATTGAATATATTTTTTCAATAATATTTTCTAAAAGTTTTGTATTTTTGATGGAATTATCACAGTATCATCTGGAAAAGAAAAATGTTTGCCTATGAATTTCAATTTGGTTATACTATTTACATAAATTAAATAAAAAATTAGGGCCAGTACTGAATGTGTATGTACATTTTGAATTAGTTGAAATGAACGCTTATGGCGTACCAACAATATTTCACAAATCTCAGTTATATCACGATTCCTGCAGACAATAATTTGATTACCCACTGAGTAAGATGTTGGCGGCATTTTAGACAATAAAAATGGACTGGGACTGATCAACTGTGCGACCAATGCCGTACTTAGGAAAATGGCTGATGAAGTGGTAACGTTACATTTTTGGAAAGCAACTGAGTGGGGCTTTATTTAATGAAAAGGCGTACTTTTTCGTACGTTTACTACTTGGATAGTGTGGAATGATAATTGTAATATCGTGTCAGGGATAGCTCGTTTTGTATAAATGTGTTGGTGTGTACACGTTAGCAGGGTTCTAAACACTTCGTTAATTCTGATGAGTAGAATGACATTTTCAATAAAAGACGAAGATGTTGGAAAGTTTCAAAAGAAGCCAGGAGAGTTATTTCCGACCTCGTCTTCTTCTGAGTGAACAACTGGTCACGTCCCAACCTGAAAGTAGATTAGTAACAAGCACATTTTCAACCGTTTTTGAATAAAATACGTTCATTAAAAAATTCAATCCAGAATAACTTGATTATACGAGAAAAAAGAGTTGAATACACTAATTCTGACGAGAAGTCTTCCTGCTACACTAGATTCTATATTATTTATTTGTTATTTCAAGTTGTTGTCGGTTCAGACCAAAAAAAAACTGGAACGAAAAGTTATTTCTTCACTTAGTAGAAAAAATGCATGTTTTCGGAACAATATTTTGAATCTCGAAAGCGCTTCTTTTGTACCAGTTGAACCCAAAAATTTTTCTCCAACCGCTTATTTTGAGTTTTGTTGAAGAATTGATTCGACACTAGAAACAAATAGGTAGCAGTTCTGTGCTAGCATTATCCGCCGCATTGATCCCATTACTACATACAATTGCCCAAAAACCAAATTCAGCGAATATTTCTCTCAAATTCTTTGTAAAATTGATTTAAAAAATATATATTCAGAAAATTTGTCTTTAACAGTTTTTGGATTGGTACTGTATCTAGTTATCATGAAGCAAGCGATTTTGTTCCCTTCTTACTATCATCCAGTACCTCGTTGATCATTGTAAATGGGGGATAGCCAAGAAATTTGTGCTATACCTTCAGAAATGACGGGAGTGGAAAAAGTACAATACGCAACTCGAGGATAAGGCTAGATACGTGCACTCGCGAATTGCCGCACTAAAGTCTCGTTCTCACAATTTTCGCTCATCCGTAATAGGCTACTTATTCTTCTTGTAACGTAAAAAACTGTTGAAGTCATCGCAGATACCAAAAATTGCCGGTAAGCAGATATTTTTCTTCAGTGGTTGAATGGACATTTCTTTTTTCGTACTAGGTTGAATTTTCTTTTCTATATTTCTGTACCTTGGCAACCAAATAATGTGTTGAAAAAGCCTACTTTTTTACGAAATAAGTGAACATAGTAATTTTCAACTGAAATAAGAATCCAAAGTCGTCTCCACATATGTAATTATTTCAGCGGTAAATAATTATTAGAACATGTTTCTGGCGTCTAGGCGCCCATCTTCAGTTATATAATACCAAAAAAAAATGAAAAACATTCAATTCAATTCAATTTACCACATAGTTGGGAGGATCCAAGATGAATAAAAACCCTGGTGTGTTGACTTATACCTAATAGATTGTAAGCAAATTTTCTCGACGTTTCGCTATCTTGATTTTGATCAATTTTAACTGAAGAGATGCCTCCGAGAGTTGCCAGCAGAGGCACACCTTACGTGATTTTAATTTAATCTGTGATGCCATGAAATCCGTCTACTAGACGGCCATTCGATTATTTATAGATTTATGGGTTATGTTTATTTCATGGTCTCATGTTTTGCATGCAATTTTTTGCTTTCCCGCGAAATGCTGGAAATTATGTAGTCATCACATTTTGATTGATTATTAGGTATTTCTTTCGCTTTCAATTTGATGAAAAATAAATCAAAAACTCAGTGATTGTAATGTGATTTTAAATCTTCCGAAACAAAAGTTGTGAGTGAAACTCAAAAGTATTGATATCTTATCTTTCTACTTTCTGAGGAACCGAAGATAGGTAAGTACTTTTTTCTTCATAGTGTTAAAAAAATTGCAATTTTAATGTGATTACGAGCCGATGATATGAGGGATGAGTAATACCTACACGTTACACGAGCGTTTTATTTTGAGCTTTGTAAATCGGTTCATAATAAATCTAACTATCACTATAAAATCAAACAACTACAAGAACAACAACGATAAACACTTAGAAAGAATATAAACAAGAAAAAAGTGACAACAAACAAGAACTAGGTACAAGTTTTCGAATATTAAAGGAACTTTCAAATGCATTCAAATTCAAATCGAACTGTCAAACATTCCAAAAAAAGAATAGCTTTTTATTAGACGAACTTGACCTAACGTATTTTGTATACTGATAATTCTATTGATGAACGAAAGATCCCGCAAGAGTTTATCCAATGAGACCGCCGGTATCGAAAATCACTCGTAAGCTGCCGCCTTAATGAAAATGTACCCTTATAAAATCGCATTTGTATCACCACCTCAACACCACCTTCCGTCAAAAAATGTAACTTTACTCTTTGATATCTCAGGTCGAGAGGAATTGGCTAAACAAAAGCATATCGGTCAACGCACCAGGGTTTTTTATTCATCTTGAGAGGATCGAAAATTGTATAAAAAAAAAGCATGAGGAAATATATATATTTTTTTATATTCTTTTTATATAATTTTCGATCCTCCCAACTATGTGGTAAATTGAACTGAATGTTTTTTTTTCGGTATTATGTAACTGAAGATGGGCGCCTAGAAGCCCGAATTATGTTTCAATAATTATTCACCGCTGAAAGAATCACATATATGGAGACGACTTTGGATTTTCATTTCATTTGAAAATCACCAACTCCACCTTAATGATGGACTATATATTTCTTATGAACATAGGAATGTCATATTCGAGCTGTAAAAAAATAAATCACCCTCCAATGAGTGAATTTCAAACAGCAACATGATTTTTGTCAATTTTGACTGGCTTATCACATTTGGTGGCCGAATACCGGAACATAAAAATAGAAGGTTCCGAACTTACCGAGCCGTAAAATGGCGTATAAACAAAAACCGTCCGAACCGAAAGCGGCACACGTTGTTCGAGCATTTATTTAATATGTGAAAAAGTGGTGCTCCTGCTCGAACCGATAAATTCAGCAATATCCTCGTGAGAGCCGTACTCTGCGAGGTCATAAAAATGATATACCGGCAAATATTTCATCACAGATTTCACGTTCGTAGTCTTCGATGATTCAGTGTGGCGGCAAGATAAATCTGATGTATTGAAAATCAAAGATCCTCTCTATTTCATAGATGGCGCCACATTTGAATAGTTTCCGTAATATAGCAATAGTCCTCGAGTATAGGTACTTTCCAGATATATATATATATATATACATATACAGGTCCTACGAGCACGAACTAGCAATACGTAATTCGGACATGACCTCGACTCTCTTCAAACACCACGACGAAACCGGACACAAAATTGACTTCAACAACACGAAGACCATTGCCACAGCAAAAACGCTCCACTCCAGAATCATTCGTGAAGCAATAGAAATTGAGAAACGCCCTCAATGCCTCAACAAACGAGACGACTCAGAAAGTCTCCCCAATTCCTGGAAACCATTATTATCCCTTCGAACGAATCCATTAATTAATCCTTCTCAAACCAGACCTGTATACAGTCCGACAGTTTCAACAACGTCGGATTCTCATACAGCTATAAATACCATCCCTCCATCCACCAAACCACAATCTTCACTCTGTCAAGATGAGTGCTGGGCGTTAAGGAGACTTAGGCCTCGCCACCAAGTCAAGCAGTCTTGAGAATGGCTCCAAAGTGGGAGCCGAAACGTCGAAAGAAGAAAAATTCCAGACGCGGTTCAACCGGAAGTTCCAGAGAGCATATATTTATATATATATATCCTTACGATTTTTTTGCATTTTCAAACTTCTGCAACCGATTTGAGAGAAATTTGCAATCACCCAATCGAAACTTATTCATCGCTTGTGCATATCATGAATATATCATATACAAGAGTTAATTGGAATAATCCAAAACATATTGTATTTTTTCTTTCCGATTGTCGATCATTTAATATATTGAGAAGAGACACTTATTTGAAAACGCTAAATCAACATTAGCGAATAATTTGTAAGATTTTGATTATTCAATCTTCAATATTTTGGTGGATACGCCACATATATTTTGACAAGACATTCAAGTTTTGGCGGATTCGCTTGAATTCAATATTATGCTGATGTCACAGTCACTTGGTGCTGCATATGAGTTGAATAATTTATGAAAGGGATATGTGATTGATCAATTTCTCCTCTTTTTCTCTTTTTTGATGACTACTGATTATTCAATCTTCAATATTTTGTTGGATACGCCACCTATATTTTCACAATACATTCAAGATTTTGGCGGATTCGCTTGAATTCAATATTATGCTGATGTCACAGTCACTTGAAGCTGCATATGAGTTGAATAGTTTATGAAAGGGATATGTGATTGATCAATTTCTCCTCTTTTTCTCTTTTTTGATGACTACTGATTATTCAATCTTCAATATTTTGTTGGATACGCCACCTATATTTTCACAATACATTCAAGATTTTCGCGGATTCGCTTGAATTCAATATTATGCTGATGTCACAGTCACTTGAAGCTGCATATGAGTTGAATAGTTTATGAAAGGGATATGTAATTGATCAATTTCTCCTCTTTTTCTCCTTTTTGATGACTACTGATCATTCAATCTTCAATATTTTGTTGGATACGCCACCTATATTTTCACAATACATTCAAGATTTTGGCGGATTCGCTTGAATTCATTATGGTGATGTCACAGTCACTTGAAGCTGCATATGAGTTGAATAGTTTATGAAAGGGATATGTAATTGATCAATTTCTCCTCTTTTTCTCCTTTTTGATGACTACTGATTATTCAATCTTCAATATTTTGTTGGATACGCCACCTATATTTTCACAATACATTCAAGATTTTGGCGGATTCGCTTGAATTCAATATTATGGTGATGGCACAGTCACTTGGTGTTGCATATGAGTCGAATAGTTTATGAAAGGGATATGTAATTGATCGATTTCTCCTCTTTTTCTCCTTTTTGATGGCTACTGATTATTCAATCTTCAATATTTTGTTGGATACGCCACATATATTTTCACAATACATTCAAGATTTTGGCGGATTCGCTTGAATTCAATATTATGGTGATGTCACAGTCACTTGGTGCTACATATGAGTTGGATAGTTTATGAAATGGATATGTAATTGATCAATTCCTCCCCTTTTTCTTCTTTTTGATGGCTACCATTTCTAGAAAAAGTTTTTTGGAGAGGTTTCTTTCAGAATGTAAAATTGTCCTTCCTTCATAATTCATTGAATGATCAAGACTGACAACATGACATGAGAGAGCACAAGTATTTTTCAATGGTCTACAATCACTTCTATGCCCAGCTAGTCTTGATTTCAAGTTTTGGCTTGTTCGGGCGATATATTTCTTGTCACAAGCATTGCATGGAATATAATAACAATATCACTTCTCATGAAGAGTAGTTCTTTATCTTTTGGTTTGGTATATATTTCACTTATTTATAGTGGGATCATCTGAGCTAACTTAATTTTAATATTATGATGGTGAATGGGTATCCTTTCTTGTCTAACACCTCCGTCAGTCTAAAACCGCCGAAGGTTCTCGATTGAATATTAAAAACTAACACTAGAATTTGAGAGGAATGACTTCCGTAATACCGAAATGCCGCTATTATTTCATTGATTTGTTGATTTGTAGGCGATTAATTTCAATAAAATACAAAAAAAAACATTTTTTATCTATTCTATTGAAGAATGTTTAGGAAAAATTTGAAGTAGATTGGACCTAGAAATCAAGTTGTCCCATATGAACTTTAAAGCCATTTTTCACCCACTTAGGGGTGAAATTTCTTTCAAGTTTCAGGTCTCTACGATCAGTGGTTCAGGCTGTGCGTTGATTAACCCCCAAAATAAAATTCTACTCCTTTGCAACCCCATTAGACAATTAATATCAATATAATTTGAGAAAGGCCTTCCATCAATTCTGTAAAAGAATTTTTTTGCAATATTTGAAGTAGATTGGACCAAGGCATCGAGTTATCCCATACAAATTTGGCGCCTGTTCTTCACTCCTTTAGGGGAGGAATTTCCAGAAACACGATAAAACTAGGTAAAAAGTATCCTATGTCCGTCTCCTGGTTCTAATAGAACATTTGCTGCAGGTCCATTGAAATATTTCTTATATTTTGTTGGTGGAAAATTATTTCAGGCATATGTTGAATGGTAATGTTTCGGACTTCCATTGTCTATATTATTAACTCTATTGAAACCTGAAGCTAAGAACGAAAGGATAAAAATACAAATCAAATCCTTTCGTTCTCAGCAACAGGTTTCAATACAGTTAATAATATAGATAATGGAAGTCGGAACCATTCCCATTAACCAAGAAACATTGTCAACCATATTCAAGCAAACATAAATATTTGTGATATAGTTTCGAAGTTATATCTTTCTTAGGTTATATTCTCCCCTCTTATGATCATTGTTTATATTCCGGATATTCACAATACTTTTCGAGATATTAACCAGAAATTAAACATATTTTATTTTTATAATGTTATAACTTTCTACGTGACAATCGACACTTTTGACAATTACACAGTGTAGCCAACCGAGAAAATACGAGTATGCTCCATATCTGATATCTAAATTGAAACTTCCTACTCCATTCTCCGCATCCCACACTTCGTCGGGGTGAAGAAAACCGCAATCATCGCAACTCTTTGTACTTCATCCGGCTGAACGCTCCGCAGCATTTCAAATATTGCTCTGTTCCAGATTCGGGGCCGGCTTCTGCTTCACCGTAGTGTACGCTGCATTATTAACCAAAACGAACCGAATTTCACGCATTTTCAACGCGGGAAAGCACTCCGCCAAGAGGCCCAACTTCATATCTCCACGCTCGCAGCTAGTCATTTGTTTCGGATTGGTCGGCGTTCAGGTACGTATACCGCTAGTCGGTTTTCAATCTCTCGGGGTCGTTTTCGTTTCATTTGTTTCGCTTCTTTTATTATTCAATCACGATTTTTCCGATGCGAATTACTGCATGTGTAAATACAGCGAAAGAAATGAATTAAAGATGGCCATGGGCAGAAAATTTGATCGATCTTTTTTCCGTTAACGGGGTTCAGAACGAATAATTTTATTCATTCTGTTCAATGCGAACTTTCAACAACTTTACCTTGTAATGTACGGAGCTGAACCATTGCTTGGTCCCACGTTGGGCGCCATATTTTCAATTTTTTTTTCAATTTATATTTTTCCGTCGTTAACACTCTTGTGAGTGTTGTACGAGTAAATATCGGCCTTGGGTTCCTCAGCACTTTAGGACGTCTCACTGAATTTCACAGTAGCGCGTTTTTACTCAACTGTAGGGAAACCCAGCAGTACCCACAATGCTACAGATGCTGAGAAACTTTTGTTATCTCAGGGGCGTTTGTGGGTGATTCGTGTTGGTATGGGTCTGAGAAAAAAGCTGTAACTCGTTGCATTTTCTTATCGAAAACCTACGTTGAATCTAAAAACAGGAGATACGTGAAAACTACCAACATTTTATATCGATAGCAGTGTTTTATATATGCTTTTATAACTCCTCAGGGGAGAAGTATGAATATCTTGTGTGTCTTTCGACACAAATAGCCCAAAGATAATGGGACGTTATACCCAACAACCATTATTTCTACCTTATGTCCAGCTGAATGACAGGATTTATCACCTAGTGATTTTTGTGGATTCTCACAGAACTCCAACAGATCATATTGGGTCAGTTTGATTTCTTGGTGCGATGATACATTATTATGACTTTTCTCCTAATGATGTAAATACGAATGCACAGAAATCAAGAAGTTCTAGAGAAAAGCTGTTAGATAAATTAAATGAAATAATAATGTTTGTTCTTCTGAAGTACTCTCATAATTCATTTGCCATTATCAAATAAGAGAACTTTCCTGAGCTAGCATCAAAGTTTACCATTAATTCAATGATTTTTATAAGAGAGAACATTTAGCGCTCAAAACTTTGCCTGCTCAGCAGTCAATTTTTAATTACCTACACTTAGAAAATAAAATGCGAGGCGTATATTAACCGAAACTCGACTGAAAGTTGTTTATCTTCAAACTTCCGAAAACATGAACGATATTAATTCCTTTAATTAACTACCCAGTAATTATTCGTAACTTTATCTTCATATCGTTTTAAATCTGCATGAATTAATTCACAACCCTAGAAAACGCAACAGAGTTGAAGTTGAGGACTATTGGTGGAAGATGAGCACCTTCTTTATATAATTGGAGTTTTATTTTTTATTGAGGTCCTCTTTCGTCGACTTTCTATTAAATTACCAATCACCACATGAATCCTTATTAATGTACAGAGTGTCCCTAACAGTAATTACCTAAACGTAATAAAAGAAGTTTTTTTTTTCTGAAATTCATGAATATTTTTTTTGTAAAACTTTTTGGAAGTGCTTCGTTTTTCGGAGACAGAAAGTGGTGAAAATCGAAAAATCTCAAGAATTTCTGAATCACCTTTTTTCTCTCCATTGAACATTGAATTTTCATTAATAGAAACATCTTGAGTTTTCGAAAAAAATCTCAAAACAATAAGATATGTTTTTATCATAGTAGTTTATAGTATTTGCACAAAGTTTTAAGGTAAACTCGGTCTATTTCAAACTATATTGATATTATTATATTATATAACACCTCAATTGTTGAACTCATTGATGTTGTTGTTAGACTTTTTCACTCTGGAATAATAATAGAGAGTCATAATAAATATCTTTCACTATATGTTATTTTCAAAATGTCTGTATTTAGTCATATGGTCACTAAATCTTTTCAAATCCATAAGAGTGATACTGAAAAAATGATTGGGAATGCGTGAACAGGTGCAACTACATACACTGGCTCATTATTAGCCGTCATCAGTACGGCATAGAAAAGTGCAAAGATAATCAACCTCTAAGAGAGCATCATAAAGTAGCCACCAAAAGAAGCCAGATTCTCATTTTTGTGTACTGATGATGGCTTATGAGACAGAAACAAGTGTCTGCAGTTGCACATTTTTAGTGATATGTCCACTAATTCTTCGATCGAATTATCCATCCACTGAATACCACTCTCTTATAAAGTATTCGTGAAAGAGAAGAGTAATAGTAGTTATTTGTTTTACCAGGCAGCAAAGTAATAGATTGACTTCCGCGGCTGATAGTTCATAGCCCAGCGTAGCAAGGCTAGAAATTCAGCTGTGGCAGTCAACCTACTTTGCTGCCGAGTTGAACATACATTTTTTTCTCCGATTGTTTATAATGATATATGTAGGATCTTGTATTCTAAAATTATAACAATTCTCTCAATAAAAACACTTGACATAGTCAGTGGGCATACTTGAAGACTGGCGTTAAATCAAATCATCTTTCGAACAATCCGTTCAGGCAGTCTCAAATTACCTACACAGTAGGTTTCGGCTGGCACCCGTCAGAAAACAACTACTCCCCTGGCTAATACCACGAAGGGCATTGAATTATATCCGACCACTGTGTCCGTCCCTATAATTGATAATCAATTCCTTCATTTGTATCGACGAAAGCAATTGCAGGATTTACTTCTGTGAAGAAACCTGCACTGGCACCTGGTCGGCTATAATTCAATGCCCTTCGTGGTATTAGCCAGGGGAGTAGTTGTTTTCTGACGGGTGCCAGCCGAAACCTACTGTGTAGGTAATTTGAGACTGGCCTGAACAGATTGTTCCAAAGATGATTTGATTTAACGCCAGTCTTCAAGTATGCCCACTGACTATGTCAAGTGTTTTTACATTTTCCTCGCAGGAGGAATGGGCGAATTCGGTTTTTCTTTTGGAATACCTCGTCCATTGGTAGATGGCGTAATAACTTCGTTGTTCGCATCAGCTCTGGCCGGGGCTTGATACTCGTGAAGGAGTTTGATTTTTAATTATGGGAAATCATCGACTTTATGTTGATGATGGCACTGCCTTGCACTGACGAGTGGCCAAATAGCCCGAAACCGGTCTACAAGTGTGTCCGTCCCTATAATTGAGAATCAATTCCTTCATTTGTATCGACGAAAGCAAATGCATGATTTACTTCTGTGAAGAAATCTGCACTGGCACCTGGTCGGATATAATTCAATGCCCTTCGTGGTATTAGCCAGGGGAGTAGTTGTTTTCTGACGGGTGCCAGCCGAAACCTACTGTGTAGGTAATTTGAGACTGGCCTGAACAGATTGTTCGAAAGATGATTTAATTCTCTCAATCTTTTTTTTTCTGTAGTGATGAATCTAAACAAGATTTGATAGAAATCGCAGAAGGTGGAATGGTTGGTTGTCGTGAAAATATATATGTTCATAGTAATTATGGACAGTGGTAGCGACTTTGAAGTACTTACTCCTCCAGACACATACCAATCAGGAAAGTATCACTTTTGCTGTCTAGGCAGGAAAGTCCTTACTTTGCTGCCTTGGAGGAAAAGTAAAACTTTGCTGATTGATACGTGTCTGCAAAATTGATATTTGCTGTTAATCAGAGAAAAAAATATATCTTCGCCAGAGTTTCTTCAAATACATAATCGTCTGTAATGCATTTCAATGAAATGATTAAATACTGCATTTTTTCAGGTTCTAATCAACGGCATTTGGATGATCATATCACCACCTAGGGCCATCCACCATTATCCCACACGAGAAGACAACCTCCTCGTTTGTTCGTCCTACATCGATGCGTCATACATGATAGCATTCACGTACCCCATTTTTCTCATAGTAATATGCACGGTGTACGCTGTGCTGACGAGGAAGATTCCAGAAGCTTTCAACGAATCGAAACATATAGGTATGAACTTGATTGAATTGAATTCATTTAATGAGCCGCTATAAATTCCCAACTTCGATAAGCCCAAGATACAAACTGTTACGAAATCTCCTAGCGCCGGCTCTGTCACTCATGAACGCAGATTAATATGAGGGGTCGAAGAGAGAACGTCATTTTTCCAGGAACTCTTGATTCGCGTGGAGAAATCGATACACTTCATCGAGACCTCTCTCGAAGATTCTCCATAGACGTACGCAAGTATAAGAGGAGACACTTCATCGCGAACGAGATAGTTATTCAGATAGTTATCAGAGTTTATAGCTTAGTGGAGAGGCGGAGAGTTTTACAGAGCCCAACAGAGTGTAATTCAGAGTTTATAATCTGTTCGATCCTTGGCTGTATATTATAACGTACTATGCATTTCTATAGAACCTGCTGTTTTTTGGTCGTCATCGTGGAAATGGCCATCAATCTACTGTACATTCATTTTGTCTTTTTGAAATTTGGAAGAGAACACAATATAAATAAACAGAAATTTGACATTTCGTCATGAATGGGATCAAGTTCTCATCTACAGAATTATTCCATCATAATAGATCGTTCATGTTATAACCTAATAACATATGTTTTCTTGGGTTCTGCTCATTACTTCAATGATCAAAGAAAAAAATTTGTCGATAAAGTTTGCGAATATACAATTCATGCGTGAGGTTTTCAGAGCCACCTGCTAGGTGTTATATAGAGGCACGAGGCACGTACACTTGTAATATATTATTATTTAAGCTAGTACACATTTACGTGTTGTTATATTTGTTATTGGTTGTATCTTCCATCAACAGAAACTTTCTCTACTCCAGTTTTTTTTGTCTTTCAGGTTTCACCATGTATACGACCTGCGTGATATGGTTGGCATTCGTACCACTGTATTTTGGAACTGCAAACCACGTAGCATTGCGAATAACCAGTATGTCCGTTACAATCAGCTTATCAGCCAGTGTAACAGTAGCCTGCCTCTTCTCTCCTAAGGTAAGACTAATAATCGATTCTAAAGAGGTTAGTATGCGAACACTGAGGTTCTGTGAGATAAAGAAGACGGGGTTCTATTTTTCATCGTTCGATTTCCAGTTGTACATTATCCTGATTCGTCCAGAAAGAAACATCAGGCAAAGCATGATGCCGATGAGATACAGCGCCATCAACAAAAGTTCTACCAACACCGGATCAGGGAGTATGATGGCTGCCGTGATTGTGACAGCAGCAACATGTGACCAAAAACAAAACGTGCAAAAGCACGTGTCTCCGATAGAAAAAGTAGAGGATGGTATGAATAGACTATCATTTGCCACATAATTGCATGAATATCATTTGCCTCATAATTACAATTTCTCTCTTTACCTATATAAATAATATGGCTGACTTGAGGAATAATTTGAAATTAAAATCATTCAGTTGGAAGACTCATTAAAATATTATTTCTGATTTCCCTCAGATATCTTCTACAAACAACCTTGCAAGAAGGACAGTAGCACTCAGACTAATTCTGACGCTCCGAACAACGTGGTGAACACCACTCCGGACTTAGCGCCAAAAATCAACAACAACTACAACATCGGGAACGGGCCTGGGGCAATGTCTCCTGCAGCGAAAATAAAAGAACTGGCTTCATAGCAGAAGTCCGACAGCAGACCATCGAGTTTGAAACGAAAACCTGTTCAAGTGTGAAATCTCGAATCGAAAAAGACTTTGTGAGGACAAAATTGCTGGGATACTCGCCAACGTTTTTTTAAACTGTAATCAATCATTTCTTTTCCAGTGGTTCATTGCTTTCGACTTGATGAATTCAATCTTCCCACACTTTTTTGTGGTGTATTTTCTTTATCCGCTCCTTTGTCAATTACTAAATTTTCTGAGCATCACATTATCCTTTAAGTCTTGTGAATTTGCTGGAGTATTGTTCAAACCAAATGGCATGTGACGAAATTGGCCACGTTTGAATTAATTCTAAGAAAATATCTCATATATATTGGTGCTATCGACTTTGAAAGGAATCAACCACATGTTGACGATCTGTTGATATCTGTCGTTTCTGGTTAAGAGGTGGGGCTTCCAATAGTAAAGAAGGGTGACAGAACTGATTAATTTTTAATGTCTTGCTGAGTGCGTTAGAAGGATGAAAATAATTAAAGGTAATAAAAATGGCGTGTTCTCCTCAAAATTCCTTTCTGTTCCAGCAATTGTGTCTTCTAAAACAATGTAAATATGAATATAGTTCACTTCTGTAGTAATGAGATTAGATGTAATTATAAGGACCCAGAACTTTTAGCGGAAGAAACCATACAAATGTTCATTCAGATTCAGATGAGAGATTTGAGAATTCAATATTTCTTCATCAAGCTCATCTTCAATATGTTCTCTTTGAGAGAGATTTGTACCAGAGAATTAGCTAAAAGCTTGTACAGGGTATTTTGCTCAGTAATGAAAGATACTTGAATGGTCAAGTACTTGAGATTTTAGGGATGTTATTGTTCCTTTCATCCGATTTGAATTCAATAGTTGTATAGAATTTTCCGACTAATATTTTCATATATTTGTTGATGACATGTACATTGTATCATTACAGGGTAAGTTGAACGTTCAATATGTTGTACAAATGTTGTTAATCTTATTCTTGAATGCACATTGACGATACATATATAACTAAAAAGGCTCTCACAGACTGTCGTATTGTTTCAATTTTTTGGCGATAAACTACAATTCAGAATGGTTTCATCAATAAAAATCGATGGTCTTATAGGTTAGTTAAGTTCCTTTCACGAATTCCAAACAATTATAGACCGCCTGCATGTGATGTCAAACAAACCATACTTCCATAAGCAACAATGGTAATTCAATGAGATTATGATCGTAATTATGAAGAAATTACGGGTTTACCCTAATTATGGGTATACCATTAGTGTACCTGTCATACATAAATGTCTATATATTGCAATCTATCTTCATTATTCTTCCTGCTTGTATGTGAAATGTCTGATAAAAGTGATTATTTCAACACCTTGTCTATGGATATCCAGAAGAGATATTCAGAGAAACTTAAGGAAAGTAATGGATGTGATCCTTATTTATTGAAATTTGGGGATTGTAGTAATGCTGTGAAATACTTTCCTAAAGTTTCATGACGTTGTATGACATTATAAACTATTTTGTATGTGATAGAGTTCATGCACAGGAGAAGACTTCAAAGGCTATAAAAGTTTAGATTCATACAATACGTTCATATCTAAATGGATTAGAAGCATTGAAGTGAAGCTTGTGAAAAGAATACTGAAAATGTACTTTAATAAATAATTTTGAAGAAACAGATTTAGGGTATGTTATATAAGGCTCTACAGAATTATAAACCACAACCATCTTTTCATAAGGTAATCCTGTATAAAAAAGGCATTTAGATGAGTTATGCTTTAAACTTTCCAATGTGAATAAATAAGTCTGCAGAGTTTCCCGGAGATGATGGATTTCACGATAACAATCCTGCAACTTGAAATCAATATCTGGACATAGGTGTTCACCAAAGTTTTGTGCATGATCCACTTCTTCAACTGGTTAATTTATATCATTTGAAGTTTGATTTTGCTCATCAATAATATTCAAGTTTTGAACAGCTCGATTATTCACACAAAGAATCATCATCAACTTCATCCATATCAACTGGAATATTTGCGATCTCATTTTTATCACGCTGCTCCCTACAATACAATCTCTGAATGCTCTGAACTGCATTGATATTTGTTTTGTAGCCGAGTAATTGATTTGGTACCCAGTCTATATTGTCAACATCTTTGAGTGCACTTGGCTTGACTAAAATGAAAAAAAAATTATGTTACCTTTGTTTCCTAGATTCTTTGAAAATATCTCCTACAAAATGTTTTGAACACACAGTTGCCCGTTTCAACTTATAAGAAGTTAAAATCTGCTCTTCTAGTTGCCTGAATCCACAATTCACATCTCTTTTCAGCAAGAGGATTAATCTTTTTTTCTATTGTCGAAAATAGAAGGGAATCGATGGAATGAAACATTATCTCTGCCGCTATTACTTCCACATTTCACCATCGCACAAAATTGAGGCTTTATTGAGAAAAAAGATTTTGAAATATGACATAAACACACACTTAGCATGGGTAAATCAGGTTTGTTTGTCCAGCAGTCTGGATTGACAACTGTCATTTACTGTCGTCTGTCAAATATGCCCGCGGTCTATACCATTTTCTCATCAATATATAACTCTCTTTTTTGTATTCCCTGGGATTTATACTGCCGTTATACAAAATTGAAATAATTAAGAGACATATATACAATATATAAGCATAATTTTACCAATGACCTCAAACAAATGAAATATTGAGGTTCTTGGTTGGATCTCCCACTGAAATATACTAGCTTTCACAATATAACTCGGTGCGTCCTCTAGTTTTCAGTGGCTGAACTCGGAACTAATATAGACATAATATAAACAATGATCGTGGGAAATCCTCATTCATGTCTAGATCAATATACTGTGAAGATGGCACTTCACTCGGCTCATAACCATACCTAATTGAATAAAAGGATCACTGTACTTTACCGAATATTTGGAAAATTTATTCTCTTTGCAGAGTTTAACCTTGAGTTTGGCCCCAAGAGGGAAGGAGATAATGCTTTATTATCAGAGTTTCGCTTTCTCCGCTTTTTGGGCTTGCATAAAAGGTGATATTGAACATGCTTTCATAGCTGAATAAAGTGCTACTCAACTTTTTGTGAGTGATTTTTTAGTTTTTCTCTCAAAACATTGGTTGAAATAGATTCCCATATCGACCTTCCCTTGCAAAAACTCTATATTCAATCCAGTGATGTTGATTTATAAATAATCAAAAGTACATAAGTTTGCTGTTATCAATAACTTAGTGCGTTGTTTGAAATATTAACGATATTAAATAGATACATAACTCTCAAGTGAATCCAACTTACTCAAATATAAGGCAGATAATATCAGTCAGAATACAACTGATACTCTAGCTAATACCCATTCATGTCGAGTTGTTCGGATATACCAGAAGCACGAACATGTTTTTCTGGTAGATATCATATCATATCAACCAGAAATATAGTTGTTATCCCCCTGAAGATATCTTAAAAATATTCTCAATTAGATTCATTAAAAAATTACAGGATTTGAACTCAATTTGATTCAAAGGAAGATATAACTTGAATACATTGACAGTATACTTTCGAAGTACATTTATGCGAGTAGACTGTGAAGAATAAGAAACTATGTAATGTTATTACGATTCATCAAAGGAAGATTAAAATGACCGCTCTGAATTGTTTTTATCGTTCATTAATTAAGAATAAATTGATTTCTGTATGTTCATGTGAAAAAGATAACTTTTTTGAACTAAATTTCGTTTATTATACAGTTTTGTTTTAGCTCGATACAACAAATCCAGTAATCACTTCATGCATGCGTTGTATCCAATATTCTTCTACAATCATGGAAATATCAAAATTTCATTGAATTAATAAAAATAAAATTGTTAATGCACCAGTGCAGTTTTTTCACTAAATATTGTTCAATAAATTTCTGTGTTGCATGAATGTAGAAAAAAAATGGTATCCAACTTGATTGATTTTGATTTTTTTTAAAGCACTCGTTGCATTGTTAACCATAATTGCGTCAGTTTTCAGATGTGAAACAGTGCTTTCATTACACGGATACTCATTTACAATTTTCAAGATGTATATATAATGTAGAGAGTCAATTGGCGGTTGCACTTTGACTCCATGGACAAAACGATGAAAGAGAGACCCCTCTAAAAGTTTTGTATATACTTACTGAGTTCTTGGGGCTATCTCCTGTGCGAAAAGGTGACAGATTTCAATAATGATGAGCCCAACGTTGAAAGCTGTCACAAAATCATTGTTTTTCTATGGTTTTCAGTTCACTTGTAGTTCTTTGTATAAAGAAAAATTGTTCTTCATGATACTCGTGAAAATATATGTATTTTGTATGGGGGTATAATAATTATACCGAGTCATATATAAAATTGAACGTCTTACCAAAGTTCTCAATTCAAGATTGTTCAAATTTAAAGATAATTTGTTATTGGCCTTACATGTGGAATTATGTAAAAATTAACATAAACAATATCTTCACATACTTGTAACCAATAAAAAATGTACTACATGTAACAATGTTCAATAAAGAAAACGTATACATTCCATATGATATGTATCATTTCCGTAAAACCACTACTACTATAGGTCTAGGTCTCCAACCCCTAACTCCCATCTTGACGAAGGGAAGACTATGATTTTGTGGTATTTACAACTATATGAGAGTCCGACGATGTTGAACAAGTGGTCGGACTCGGTGTAGGTCTGGTGTGAAAAGGACTGATTAATAAATTTACTCGATGAGATAGTTATGGTTTCTAGGAACTGGGAAGCCTTTGTGAGTCGTCTCGTCTGTTCAGGCACTGAGGACGTTTTCCAATTCCTGTTGCTTCGCGAATTATTGTGGAGTGAACTGTTTTTGCTGTGGCAATGGTCTTGAAGTCCATTTTGTGTCCGGTTTCGTGGTGATGTTTGAAGAGAGGCGAGGTCATATACGAATTACGTACTGCTAGTTCGTGCTCGTAGGACCTTTTCGATACTATGTCTCTAAGTCGCGAAGGAGTCTTGATAATGGCTCCAAAGTGGGAGCCGAAACGTCGACAGAAGAACGATTCCAGACGCGGTTCACCTCTTACTCTTTGGCGTTGTTTCTAAACAGGGACCAATCAGATCTGTCACAGCTTAACAACAGCGTATTCGCAGAACAAGAGTAGGGCAGTTGGTGCAAGATCTCACGGTCGATCTATTTTTTTATTTCTTTATTTAACGTCGGCCTATTTCCGGTACCAAGGCCAATCACCGACGCCGTTGAGCACATTTCTCCCAACCGGAAATTTTGTCGGACCCTCTGGTATACCAACAAGAGGTAGGGATCTTTAACGAGCCCAACATCAATGGACTCGGGACCGACGGCTTTACGTCCCCTCCGAAGGACTGCATATCCTCAATATATCTTGTGCTCATTGATATATTGCATGCGAGTTATGATATGCTATTTTGCTGCAGCTCTACGGGCTTTCGACACGGTATTTCCCTGCATGGTCACCCATCCAAGTACTAACCGCGCTCGGCGTTGTTTAACTTCAGATATCGAATGACTATCAGTCAACCTGTGCTTATGGTCGTAGTAGCCGTCACCAGAAAAACCATGAAGAGAAAAAATAACGAATTGAAAATTCAAGGCATTGTTTGTAGCGAAATTGGATATGCAGTCAAAGTTTGTATATAGTAAGCGTACCTTACTAGATCCAGTGACCCTATGTGGGGCGTTTTTGTTGCGCCATCTACACTGTAATGTCGATACTTCAGTTTACTCGGCAATGCACACCACAGATTCCTGTGTGTCAGTTCAACAGAAATATTGAAAGTTGAAAGGAAAGATAGGTAAAGAAGCTTCAAATAGAGTTGACAATAGATGTTTACACAGAAAATGAAATTTTGGGCATTGAAATAATCTTCAAATATTAATGTTCTACGTTATTGACAAAAAACTTCACTGCTCTTCCTGAAATGATTGCCAGATTTTGGCATTTTGTAGAGGTATCCAGAAAATATGAATTTCAAGCTACGACTTCCGTAAGAAAAATGAAAGAAAATACAGACTTGGGAACGAAATCACTAGTGTCATCTACCCGCAGTATTCATCCCTTCAAAAGATCAAGGCCAAAGAAATTGAAAAATGACACAAGTCAAACAAGTGTCAACATTAACCTAGTTTCTAGTTGGAATTTATTTTGGAATATTTTGAGTATTCTATTTTGTAGAATGCGATTGAAAATATGTCGCCTGATTTCATTTTCTGCTTAGTATACTTTCTTTTATGCATTTGTATTGTATACCCCCCAGCAGAGTTTGTGAGTCTGGGTTTGACATTACAATCTATTTTTGGGTCAGTTTTAGGTGTTGAACATGAAAAATTCGTAACATATCACATCAGGAAAACATGCTTGAACCTTTTGGTTTATTCTTTGTTGCCCCTTGGTTTTATAGTTCTATCATATTTGCTAGAGTACACGGAGGTATGGAAGCACTTCAAACTAATAAAACAGATATAAACCTCTTATTTTCAGATATTTCTCCTCTTCTCCTTGGTTCCTATAATCTGGAAGATTTTATTTGCATCTAGCTTCGCCCTTCCCCTGATCTGCTTGTATGAGTTGAGAAATTGGACTAGAGATGACTACCGAAATCATCCTATCGCCATCAACATCTCTAAATTTTGTAATAGTTCTGATGACTGGAAAAACGTAGCTAGCAGTATCGACATGGAATTCAGAAGGTATTGAGTGGATTTTTGAAATAACAAGGAAGTTATTCTGGGATTCTTTCAGAGTAGACAAGATCAGTATCCAGACAAGTGCTATAGTTACTATTATAGTCACTGAGAATTGGATTATTAAAATCACACCTTTGAACCTTTTCATAGTGCATCAGAGTGATGCTTCGTTGGTGGTAAAAGAAGCTGATTCCTATAGGATATCTCCAAATATTTCTATTGAAGTTCAGTACCTGAATATTGAAGTTAAATCTGGTAGACAAGGAGTTGATCCCTTCCTGATAAGAATCAATGCTGGTGACTTCAAAGATTTGAAAGACAGAGTAGCTAGGTCTATAACCATAATGCCCGATGTCAAGTTCCATCAGTCTGTTCTGGATCAGTTCGTTGATGTGTTCAAGGATACCATAAATGGCAATCCCCGATATGAGACCAATCAGGTATATACAAAATCAAAGGTTCACCCCTTTATTTTTACTTATGCAGATCAATAATATCTGTAGATATCTTAGATAGTGTTCTACTAAAAAAGTATGATCTTTATGATTCTGAATGTGCAAAACTCAACAGTTTCTCCGGTTGGGTAGGTACCCTAAAAAAAACTGTAGCTCATTCAAGATAGAAATTAACATTACAGCAGATCTTTCAAAATGCTACCAACAATGTTTATTGTCCATTAAGACAGTAAGGGGAGTAGTTGTTTGAGATCTAATTGTATTGATTTGGAGTTCATATTTTTCAATTTTTAATATTAATGTAAGTACTTGGGTAGTTTCGAGTTTAAATTCAATGGATAACAAATGTGATGAGTTATACAGAATTATAGAATACAGGGCATTGAAAATTGTCCAAATATAATATCCCTGCTATTTTTCTTTCTGTCAGTTCAACAACTGTCTCCGGGCAAGTTTTAACCCATTTTTAATGTCTATGGTTCCAACTTCCAACACATCTTGTTTACTGTGCTGTGATTCTTATGTCTGAGGCAATGTCCAAATTTACCAAAACCGAAAACTGAGTTCCAAGTTCAAGAAGAAGAAGTATTTGACAGAAAACAGAAAATGAATGCAAATTCTACAAGATCTTTGAGCGTCAGTTAGTGTTGAAAGTCGGTTTTCGTTTTTAGTGGATTCTGGCATGATGGTGCAGCTGCTGGGTTACAACCAGTAGTTGGATAGGTTTCTAGGTATCTCTAATCTGAACTTTTTATCATATTATGCAAGGGCGTTCTTATGAAAGTTTATTTGAGGAGGAGGTTGAACAAGGAGCTATTGCAGCAGGGTTGCCGTTTTGCGGGTAATTTTCTAACCCTCTTATTTGAGCTCTTCCAGCTTATTTGAGCTCTTCCAGCTTATTTGATTCGCTCCCATTTTTCATAAACACATTTACCACTTCACGAGCAAATAATAATTTTTTGTCTGTTATATTGTCCATGAGACTCGAACTGTTAAATGATGTCACGGCATCAGTGATTCAAGTGATTTCGACCAGGGAATGTAATCCCGAGGTACAGGATATCCCGGAAGAAAAAATCGGCGGGAATTGTGAAAAGTTAATCCCGGGATTTTTGGGATCTGAAATAAGTTTATTTTCTCTCCAAGAAATAAAAAATAAAATAAAAGCTAGATAGTGAACAGTAATTATGTCATTTTGCATGTGTTCAAAGAATATTTTGCATACAATAAGGTTTGAAATAAATGTGAAATTACTCGAGTACCTCTAATGATGCCAATCATAAACATTCACGTTATTTGTTTTCTAACTCATGATGAAATAAAATTTCTTGATGTTATAACTCAATTATATCTTATCCTGTTTTTTAAAAAAGTTATGTTAACGTTCCTCATTAATATAGGTACTTGAGAAATTTCACATTTATTTAAAACCTTATTGTATACAAAATATTCTTTTTAACATGCAAAATGACATACTTAATGATTACTGTTAACTATCTCATAAATTTGATTTTACCGCCATAACATGACATTATACACTCCGATCTGTCAAATTGACATTCGAGTGTATGGCTATACTGCATGGTATACTTGGCTACTGCGTAGTCGCACACATCAACCTAAAGATATTTCTTGAAGTCGATATATTGCCATTTGAAATTTTAACAGGTTTTTTAGTGAAAAATGGATTTCGGGATCAATCCTGGGATTGAAAAATTTTGATCCCGAAATCCCGATTCACTGATCCCGGTTCGGGATAACATTTCCTAATTTCAACAGCAATACCACTGTTTAATTTCAGAACATGCTTCATTGACTTGTCGTGGCTTCGTGTGTTTATACATTTCTAGTCTAGAAACCCAACATTACAGACGACCATAACATCACCATTAATCCTGAATCAATAGACCGCGGGCATATCTGCCAGACGACAGTAAATCAAACAGTTGTGAATCCAGCCTGCTGGACAAACAAACGGATCTAAAGAGGCTTATCGTGCATTTGTCATATTTCAAAATATTTTCTCTCGGTAATAACTCAATTTTGAGCGATTGTGAAGTTTCAATCCATCGATTCCTTTCTATTTTCGACAATAGAAAGAATGTTAACTCTCTTGCTGTTAATACACGTGAATTGTGGATTCAAGCAACTAGAAGAGCAGATTTAAGTACCGATAAGTTGAAATGGGCAACGGTATATCCATGAATTTTGTATTTCAGAATTGAAATTATAATCTCATTAAATTACCATTGTTATTTATGGAAATACGATTTGTTTGTAGAGCAGGCCGATGCGTGTGACGTGACATGCCCGCGGTCTATACATTTAGGTTGAAACGTCCATTATAAAATTATATTTAGGGACATGTTTTTTTTTTGAGGAAGTGATTTTGACTCTGAAGATGACATTAAATGTCGGATGCATTCTCAAAAACACATCAAATATTTTCGTTGACCATTCATTGTTAATTTTCGTTTTAGCCGCTTTGATATTCCACCCCGTGTAACATCGAACCTTTTGGCTCTACTAAATATTTGTATTCGATCACGTATTTCGCTTTTTTCGATTAATCTTTGAGTTTTAACACTCATGTTTCAACAACACTCTAACAAATAGTTTTGCCAGAAACCGATTTTTATAACACTTCACGAAACCGCCGCTCAGAACTCATCCATACATGAACGTAAAGTACGCAACTATAGGCGACTGAGATTAAGAACGTTGCGCTAGAACGGTAGAAATTGGAACTACTCCATGGGCCATACCAGTTTGTTTGTTTACATCGTATGAAAGCATTGAATATTTCTAAGGAGACATCTTAATTTCCATTTTATCTTGAGTTTTCAAAGTGTTTACTTGGCTCTGCATTGTTTTTTCTATCTTTGTGTATAAGTTAATAGTGTTCGAGTATTTTGCCGATTTAATTCTGGACAATATAATCGTTAAAAGTAGAACTTCAAGTTGAAAAGTTTCAAATATAATATAAGGACGAAGTGAGTTTTATACAAAAAGTGATGGGGGCGGAACCCCCCATCCTGTTCAGTAAAGTGTAAAGAACATACTCTCATATGTTCTGAAACTGGCGTCCCAATCTTGAAGTAGTTTTTAATCCACACTTTCCTTCTGTCCATCAACTCTTTGTTACCTAACTTGGTTTCGAATATAACACTGGGTTTGCCTGCTTTTGGGAAGGTATGAAAACTGATTTCCGGATTTTTCTAAGCCCAAGAAGAGCAGTGAGGTACACAACAATGATGATTCATATTTTCAATGAATATGATCGACTCAAAGCAACCACCAAACACTTCTATGTTAAACAAATTGAACTTTATGTTGAGATTTAATGCAACTCGAAAGTAAAACGGGCAAAGGCATCCAATATTTTAATTTCAAATGCCAGATAAAGAGATATAAGTGGACTGTATTAAGTGACTGCTCATCTCGAGATGTTAATGAGAAGTGATTTTTATATAATACAACTGAGCCCTAATAATGTAACCTACTTCTAACCTGAATAATAAGGCAATATATAATATTTCTAGGTGAATAATTCAATTAGATGTAATGTAACCTGTAATTTCATTTGAACAGAAGGACAACTATTAGGTAGGTACCCTTTTGAGAATCGTACAATAATAATATTTCTAGGTAAATAATTCAATAAGATGTAATGTAACCCGTAATTTCGCTTGAACAGAAGGACAAATATTAGGTAGGTACCCTTTTGAGAATCGTACAATAAATAATAATAAGCTTATCTTGTTACCTAAATTGAACAGTAATCATATGGCGAATAATGTAAACAAACGATTCTATGGCCCATGCGTTAGTTATGTTCGTACACGGTAGAGGGCGTATTCCTTAGCATGAATCGCCTATACGCAAAAATATTCCGAAGCCATTAGTGATGAGACATGATGTAGCGTAGTTTCACGATCAACAACAAATCCATCCAAGAACATCCAATGGGTTATCTTGTTGGGATAGGTTAATAGATTTGTCCCCGTTGGTAATCTACCGTCTCTTTTTCCAAAACGATCATTTTCCTGCAATTTGAAAGCGGGTATAATTTGTTACTGCAATTTCTTGCGGCTACAAGTCATCTAATCTGCCAGTTGCTGCTCTTGGGGATTTTTCTTCCATATTCAACATATAGCAATGATTGCTACCAAGATAAACTCATACAATATCACAACTAATAACTGATTTCATTCATTTTTAATTTTTTTAATTGCAATGAATTATTTTTATTATCACTTTGAATTCCTTGGGTTTCAAATTATGCAAAATTACCATTTTTCATAACTGATTTCATTCATTTTTAATTTTTTTAATTGCAATGAATTATTTTTATTATCACTTTGAATTCCTTGGGTTTCAAAATATGCAAAATTACCATTTTTCATAACTGATTTCATTCATTTTTAATTTTTTTAATTGCAATGAATTATTTTTATTATCACTTTGAATTCCTTGGGTTTCAAAATATGCAAAATTACAATTTTTCACAACAGGGCCAACACATATTTGAAGTTTGCGGCAACAAAATAATTAAGTCGCTGCAGCTTATCTCACCAAAGTATAACAAGCAACTTGAAACAATCGCAGGAATTGCATGCAATTTTTTTGAGTTGCAGCAACAATTCAGGTGTGATGATCTGTAATATCTCAGTAACTTGGGTATTTATGTGGAGAGGATTCAGTTTGAGGAATTATTTTCTACAGATCAAAAAATATAAACTACAACTTCTGAAAGAAGTGTGCACAGATTACAGAAACAAGTTTAGATAGACAACAGCATACTTGTAAAAACCTGAAAAGTATTGTGCCACATTCCTGTGACCGTTGTTGACTCAAACTATTCAACAAAATCGGATGGATTGAAGAAAAGTGTAAAAACTACAAATGCAGAATACATCAGAATAGTTAAGACTTTCGCGGCCGAGGTTTTCAGTGTCACTACTTTTATTCGGGTTTGAAGGCCGTCGTTTTTTGGAATTTCTTCCTGACGTTTCGCTGGCTCGAGTGGCTATAGGCGATTCATGCTAAGGAATACGCCCTCTACCGTGTACGCACATAACTAACGCATGGGCCATAGAATCGTTTGTTTACATTATTCACCATATGATTACTGTTCAATTTAGGTAACAAGATACGCTTATTATTATTTATTGTACGATTCTCAAAAGGGTACCTACCTAATATTTGTCCTTCTGTTCAAATGAAATTACGGGTTACATTACATCTAATTGAATTATTTACCTAGAAATATTATTATTGTACGATTCTCAAAAGGGTACCTACCTAATAGTTGTCCTATTCTGTTCAAAAGAAATTATGGGTTACATTACTTCTAATTGAATTATTCACCTAGAAATATTATATTGTCTTATTATTCAGGTTAAAAGTAGGTTACATGATTTAAGCTTAGTTGTATTATATAAAAATCACTTCTTATTAACATCTCGAGACAAGCAGTCACTTAATAAAGTCCACTTATTATATCTCTTTATCTGGCATTTGAAATTAAAATATTGGAAGCCTTTGCCCGTGTTTCACTTTCGAGTTGCCATTAAATCTCAACATAAAGTTCAATTTGTTCAACATAGAAGTGTTTGGTTGTTGCTTGAAGTCGATCATATTCATGGAAAATATGAATCATTATTGTTGTGTACCTCACTGCTCTTCTTGGGCGAAGAAAAATCCGGAAATCAGTTTTCATACCTTCCCAAAAGCAGGCAAACCCAGTGTTATATTCGAAACCAAGTTAGATAACAAAGAGTTGATGGACAGAAGGAAAGTGTGGATTAAAAACTTGAGAATTGGGAAGCCAGTTTCAGAACATATGAGAGTATGTTCTTTACACTTTACTGAACA
Organism: Zygogramma bicolorata; assembly: GCA_032362365.1. Taxonomy (NCBI): domain Eukaryota; kingdom Metazoa; phylum Arthropoda; class Insecta; order Coleoptera; family Chrysomelidae; genus Zygogramma; species Zygogramma bicolorata. The sequence goes on along the minus strand of JAVJAQ010001173.1, from coordinate 517,045 downwards.
GGATGGGGGGTTCCGCCCCCATCACTTTTTGTATAAAACTCACTTCGTCCTTATATTATACTTGAAACTTCTCAACTTGAAGTTCTACTTTTAACAATTATATTGTCCAGAATTAAATCGGCAAAATACTCGAACACTATTAACTTATACACAAACATAGAAAAAACTATGCAGAGCCAAGTAAACGAAGTAAACACTTCGAAAACTTAAGATAAAATGGAAATAATCAATGCTTTCATACGATGTAAACAAACTGGTATGGCCCATGGAGTAGTTCCGATTTCTACCGTTCTAGCGCAACGTTCTTAATCTCAGCAGTCGCCTATAGCTTCTTCAGAGGCTCATTCATCTTGAAATTCATCGGAGTGAATTTAATGATGAATGAGCCTCTGAATAGCTCAAAAAATGCTTGATGTGGTTGACAATGTTCCTTGCTGAATGGTAATGGTTCGGAATATTTCATATTCGATATCTCAATTTTTTTTGTCACAAAATTAATCAAATCTTACATTTTTCTTTTGACCAAAAACCCATTTCAACCTTTTTTTTATTTGATTACCTTGTTTGATTTGTATTTCTATCCTTTCGTTCTTAGCAACAGGTTGCAATAGAGTTAATAATATAGACAATGGAAGTCCGAACCATTACCATTCAGCTCAAGAGATTATTTTTTCTGAGCAAAACAAGATCTTGTCCGGGATTGAATGAAATATTATCCGTGTGCGTGTGTGATTTTTTCTAAAAATAGCTCTCTATTTTGCTTTGATAAAGATTTGCTCTTATCGTAATTGAGATCACAGCAAAGCCATATCGAATGCAAGTGGCGATACATGACTATAGTTCAGGCAGATAGGTCTTGAGATGAAGCCAGAACTGAAATAGAGACGGATACAAATGGAAAGTGTGGTGAAACGATCGCTAAAGCCTACTCGAGCCTCGGAAAGGAACTGAACAAAAATATCGTGGTAGAAAGAGATCTTATGATCCTTCAAACACCAAAGTCATATCTGACTTCAATATAAAAGACAGACAATCGAAAATGACAAAGTTGGATTGATTAATCTATTTCAACTTTGCTTTTATCGCAATTGAGATCACAGCAAAGTCATACCGAATGCAAGTGATGATATATGATGATAGTTCAGTTGCTAAAGATAATTCCAATTTATGCCATCAATTTGATTCAATTATCATATACTTGGGGTACAGCTTGAACAAGCAAAAGTGATATCGATGTAACCTATAATGTTACCCGTCGTGCCATATAGGGCAGAGAAATTGCTATTTTAGATGGACTTGTTCTTCCTTCTTGTGAATAAATTAAAGGTCTTCACATGTACGTATCAGCAGAGAGTTCACCGACTTTTTCTTATGGGAGTATTGAGCTAATGGGCAATCAGAGATCATTTGAAGCACTGTAGCGATCGCACCATAGTCAAAAAGACTATTATACTCCCATTAATGAACCCTCACCTATCTTAAAGAGTTAATTTGTTAATAGTCACATGAGAAAAAGTCGGTGCAATCGGCTCTTGGAATGTCTGCTGAAAGAATCACAACAGCAAGAATTTTGGCGAAATAACTGTTAATCGCGAATATTGAAAGGATAATGGGAACCCCAATAAAAGGAAAAATTTCCTTTGTTTTCCCCAGGTTTAATTCGATATTTGTCAAAGCGTTACGCCTAAGGTTGCCAACTTTTTTCACGAAATAAAAAGCATATTTTGACCTGAGAAGAATATTAAACAGTATTTTACGAGAGTTAACGGTATCTTATTTGCCCTTCTTTGTCCTGAACGAATTATTGAAAATATGATTTGAGTATTTCATTATTTCAATGTTTCAAATACATATGTTTTCGAGCTCGCTCTATTTCTACCCTCCCACCACTTTGCATTCATTACTGAAATAATTCTTTCAGTAAATGCTGAGGTGGTAAGTAAATATTTGAGACAATTTTAGTAATATTAGTAAATAAATCTAAGGTGTTCACTATCAAAGATTCGTAAAAAAATTGTATGAGCGTCTAAGTCTGACACTTATAGTGTTAAGCATTTTGATGCTGAAAACAGTATTTTGTATACGTTCTTTTTATTCAACAATAAAAAGTATCATGTATTGAAAAACAGTATAATACTGTTTTCAACAGTATAGTTGGCAACCCTAGTCACGCCATCTGGTGGCCATGGACACCTTGAATTTGTATTTTGATTGGGAGAAAAAATCCGAAAAATGATTCCTAAAACTGATATATCTTATTTGGGCAAAGCTTGAATCTCGAACCATCTTTCCTTCCAGGAGCTAGACCAGTGCGCCGGCTGCCTCCAAGTGCGCAGCAACGTCAAAATCCAAAAACTGTGCGAAGACGTTCCCGGCCGAACGGCCTGCACGAACTGCTTCTGCAAGCCGATGTGGTGCGCAGACTGCCTGGCCAAGTGGTTCGCCTTGCGGCAGGACCACGAACAACAGAACACGTGGCTGTCTTCGAAGTGCAGCTGCCCCATGTGCAGAGCCACCTTCTGCGTGCTGGACGTGTGTTGGCTGCGGGATGCGGCGTCGGAGGAATGAGAGGGTCGGGAGGGGGTCGATCGTAGAAAAGCTGGGTCCGAGAATATATACCAGTCATACTCCAACTTTTTTTTCTGGGGCCGCTTTCAGATTTCACATGTGTCGCGCTGGCCACCGACTTGACATTTTGTTAGTACTGTTTTAATGTCATTATTTTGTGGTAGATGGATTCTTTGTGCTAGCTTTTTTGGGATCTTAACCTACCACAATCTGAAAAATAGGAATTAATATTGGAATCTACAAGTGTTGAAGAGCACGATTACAATCTACCCCGATAAGTTGCTGCTTTAATTCAAAAATAGTTCCTTCTGAAAGGAACACTTTCAATTAATAATAATAATAATAATCGACTTTATTCATCAATGAGATACAAGTTTGTACATTGGAAAAAGGAAAGGTGAATAGGCGAAGAATCAGCTGGAGCTGTTTTTCATCTTAACCATTGGAAGCACATGATGCTGTATAGAATTATACTATATCGAATATAAAGAAGAAAAAGATTATAATAATACTTATTATAATAATGTTTTACATTTTTTCTGGTATTCCGAGAGAATATTAAGAAATGAATAATAGACAGGTCTTGTTCAACAGCAATTAGTCAGCAACTTTTCGTACATCTCAAATTTGCCCCCCATCAAAAAAATACAAGAACTAATATTTATCAAAATACTTATCGATGACGTTTTGGAAACCAAATCTGTTTCCGTTTTCAAAACTTTCACTAATATTCTCTTCTAGTTTTTTATGTTCGCACCCCTTAGTGAATACATACAACCAACACAAACAACACATCCGCTGTATCAAACATTATAATAATAATAATCTTTATTTCAGAATATGTCAACATTGAAATAAACATATAATGACAACATATAATGAAATGACGTCACTGAGGGTTACAAGTCACAATAATCTTGCGTAAATAGAAATATAAAATGCATAAATAATAATAATTTTAAAAATTATGATTGAAATACTCCGCAATATTGTAAGGTTCCAGATGTGTGAGTACTTTTTTCATTTCTCTTTTGAATTTATTGATGCTGACCGATGCTTTTATTCCATCTGGTAATTTATTGAACAATCTAATGCACATGAATTGTGGGCTATTTTCAGTTACCGTGAGCCTGTGAACAGTTTAGTTGCTATTTCTAGTCCTAGTTTCAGATTTGTGGGGGATTTAATTTATAATAAACAAAGATTTATCTTTAAAAAAACATTAAACATTCATTAATATAAATTGCATATATGGTCAACATTTTGTTCGATCAGAAAATACTTCTGCATGATTCCCTTTGTGGCATATTTAAGATTATTCTTAACGTTCTTTTCTGAATGATAAATACTTTTTCCGTATCAGAACTGCTTCAAAAAAATGTTAGGGGGGCACATTACGCAAAATGTTAGTAAGGGGCACATTTTTTCAAATCAAAGTAATGCATTTAATTGGAATGAAAATCGTTTTGAACAATACTTACGACTGTGGTTCAAAAAAATTTGCAAAATCATGTCGATATTGTGTTTTACGCGCTGTATGGATTGAAAAATCTAAAATCCGGGGGGGGGGGGCTCCTTGCCCTCAAGAAACGGCGCCCTTGCAGCTGCCTCAAAGTTTGCATGATACATACTTTTCATTGAAATGAAATTTAGAAATCTATTGAGAGTTCTAATTGCAAACAACTGAATTCAGTTTTACGCATAATTTTGTTATTTGCTGAGAATTGCCCAAATATTAATGTAAACACCTAAGAATTTAGGACAAGGAGCTATCTCTCTCTTTCTAATTTCCATATTCATGTTTGATGGACGTTCTATCTGTAGCTGTCTTGGACGAAACAGAATCGTATTAGTTTTTGATTCATTTAGAATCAATTTATTACTTTCAAACCAATGTTTGATACCTTATGTCCCCCGACTATTTGAAAAGATAAAACGGATCGGCAACAGGTATAATGTTAGAACAACATTCAAAACAACAAATACTTTACGTTCTATACTGACATATACTAAACCGAATCCCTTGTTCTCGCGGTCAAAAATATATTGGTTAATCGTCCAGACCTCTAGAAGTGCGAAAGAGTGAACACAAGGTGTACATCAATTACAGACTGATTAGTGGTTCTAAATTATCAGAACACATTCTCGATCCAATGGAGATCATACAGTTGAATAAAAAGACCCCCAAATGAGAGCAAGAGAGAGCACCAGCAGAGGATATGAAAGTTGAAGGAATCTGCTTTTATCACTGAATGGTAATGGTTAGGACTTCCATTGTCTATATTATCAACTCTATTGAAACCTGTTGCTGAGAATGGATTCTCTGATTTGCTTTGTATTTTAATCCTTCCATTGCATCTCAAACACTTCACTTGATATGGATCGCACCTGGCTGCCACTCTTGAAAGACATATGTCAAAACTCAAATTTCTGACATTTACAAAAAGCGAACATAAAAACGAATCTAGAAGATAATATTTGTGAAAGTTTCGAAATCAGAGGCGTATTTGGTTTCCGAAACATGAACGGTAAGTATATTGATAAATATCATTATTGGTATTTTTTTATAGGCAAGTTTGAGATATACGAGAAGTTGCTGACTAATAGAATGTGATCCATTCAGAACCATTTTTGAATTATCGCAGCGACTTATCGAGGTAGGTGAAAAATCTGCCCTTCTACACTCGTATAGATTTCAATATTAATTCCTATTTTTTCAGATTGTGGTAAGTTGAGAATTCAAAAAAGTTAGAAGAAAGACATTTTGTTGTTGCTGCAAAGATCTTTTCAAACAAGACATTTTTCCATTTCTTGGCTGACCCTCGAGGAAACGTATCGTTAAATGCATTGTGTTCAAAGGTGAAATAACGAGCATTATTATTTTTTTGATATTATACTTTCACGACATATCAAACAAGTAGCGGAACTGCTTTTATTCGTCACAACAAAATATTCCATTTCCCACTCTTCTTGAAACGATCGATTTGTCGTCCTATATTTATCGTTTTTATTTGGAAGCTACCTCGGAAATTTTCGTTAATTTCTCGTGAAGTTTCCACGCTTTCGTAACAACAAGGCCTGAATCCAACGGAATTTGACTTTGACAACTCAGTGCTTCTAGCTTTTAATATTGTAACAATTGTGATATGGAGATTCATTAACATATTTTTAATATCATTAGCGAAAGCTAATGTGGCAGTTTCATTTACATTCCTATAATCCCCCCAAAAATCTGAAATCCGAGAGCTGTTCATTTCACTAAAGAGGCCAATGGATTTGATGACATTGTAATATCTGTGGACTTGTGTGTGTCTCACGATATTTTATTCTGAACTCTGAACCTATATGTTTCTTTATTCGTTTGGCAGTTGGCTTTTTGAATCCATAAATGGCAGTTGCTCTCACCAGACGAGGAGGGTAATTCCACGTCAAATTTTGGATGTTAAGGCTATTTCCGAAAGAGGCATGAATTCGGCCCTTTGCACGAAGAAAAGGTCTTAAGTAGATTTAAATAAGAACTTGAGAGTTCGCAGCTCTTTTCTAGGAGGTTACGAAGTTGGAGTTTTGGAAGAAAACTCGGCTTTGTAAATAAAATATTATATTGAATAAAAAAAATGATAAACAACAAAAGAGAAAATGTAAAACGGTGGATGATAAATAAAAACGAAAGAAAAACAAAGTTATGGTTTACAAGACAATAAACGATTAAAAAGTAAACAGTGTACTGAAGGTACTAATAGTTTTTACTACCTAACAACATCTATTTTTGCGTGCCTTCACCGACTATGCTAGCGTATACGGAGAATGATTGTAATACTCAGCTCGACCAGCCTATGCCATTTTGATACTGGCGTGAAATTCAAAAGAATCAAAACAAACGAAAACAGTTGATCCACTCTTTATACTACTTTTTGGCTAACTCCCGAAAATTTACCTAAATGTATTTCAGACAAGTACGCATAAATCTCACCAACGAATAAATTCCAGATTCCCCTCGGCTAGTCCAAAGGTTTGCGTTCTCAGGTAATCGTAGTAATCCGTTATTCAATGTCGTGGAAAACCTCACTTCACGGAGAAAATTCACTCGCTTTACCGGCCACGGTAGGCAAAATTATTATTCAGAATTTTCCACTATAAATCCGCTCAAGCTAACACTTCTTTATTTCCCTTACGAACCCCTATAAATCTCGCTATTTTTCCAATCTTTAAAAAAAATAGTTATTATCGCTCAAATAAAATACTCGACCGCGCGTCGTTTCTGCTCTAATCCGCTCGGTACGCGGCGTCGCGACTTTTTCCCCAAAAGTCCACTCGCTTCCCTTCGCGAGAAAAACCTCGCCGACGACTAAATCTCCTAAGACGCGCTTCTCTGTCTGAAATTTTTGTCACCTCCCTCGATCAATTTTTGGGAGGCTATCTTTCCCTCGGGGTCAACTTCAATTAGTCGAAATCATAATTAATTAGCCCAAAAACCCGCCTTTTTCAAGATGGGATCTAAGACTGTTTCCAATTCTCGCGGCCCAGCTTTTCGATAGGTTTCTTGAAGTTCACAAAACCTTTCCCAAGTATTGTTTGGGTTATAGCGCCCTGGGTACAAGCTCAGTAACTTGATATATTTATTTTATCCGATAACTCTGTCTGAGGCCCCGTGTTTGAAGCAACAATGTAGCACCCGCATGAGACACAAGTGGTCTTTCATAAGCTTAACCGATAATTTCAATCTGTTATTTTCTTCGTGACTGAAATCCATCGTATAACTACTTCTCTTCGGGCTTGAAGGCCGTCGTTCTTTGGAATTTCTTCCTGACGTTTCGCTAGCGCGAGTGGCCAGCTTCTTCAGAGGCTCATTCATCTCCGATGACTAAACAGTTCGATTTCTCAAGGCGTATTTATATTGATGCAGGTAGTCTGGAGTGTTAATTACTTCTGTCGGGTTCGGGGAATAATCATCATTATTAGTTGCCGCACTACCTGCTGTGATTTCATTATTTATTCTTGATTTCTTCAGAATCGGATTCCAAATTCTGTTTAGAGTCAACGCTTCTTCCTTTCTGTTAAAATTGTCCGCATGTTTATGGACAATTGTGTTTTTAGTAAAGAACGAATTTATAGACATGCGCAAAAAACCGATTGTATTAAACTATAGCAAGATTGAAAATTTCGTGCGAAGTTTGAATGCATTTCACCTTCTAGTTATTGAACTATGAGACAGAGAAGTTTACATTATCGCACTCGCCGCAGTACCGAGTTGCTCTGTGAAGTACTCGGCGCAACAAACTAAAGTCCCGTCTCACGCGCAGCTATACCAAAACTTTTTTCTTTATGATTTGATATTTTATTGGAAATGGAAGGAAAATTATAAAATACTATTTTATACTATGGAAAATTATCGTGAATTAATTAAGAAATCACGATAATAAAAGAATAAATAAAAAGAAATTATAAAGAATCACGAGAAACTTATAAATGATGGGGCATAATAAATTTATGACATGTATGAATGATGAATGAATTACAAGAATGGCGAACTTGGAAATTTGGGCGTATAGTGATAAAAACAAATTATGTAAACATGTGTGGACGCACTGGGATGTAAACTCAAGGTAATATTTCTACAACGAAATTGATTGAAAGCGATATGAATTGCAAGAGTCCAATTAAGTGGAATTATACCGTTGAAAAAAGTATTTTTGCAGTAGTGTAGAAAGATAATACAACTTTTTTATTCAACGATTTAAATAAATAAAGAAAAGAATTATCGAGTGCTCATTTCTTGAAATTTGAAATTGTTCTAAAATTGTTCGTTTTCGTTAACTAGCTGACGAACGTCAACCCTCAGAAGTCGAAACTTGTGCGAGCAATGGATCAACGAGGCCTTACCTTTTAACGTGCGATTACCCAGCACGGTGGCCCGGCGAGGATTCGAACCCCGGCCTTCCGCTTGATAGGCAGATATGCTAACCACTACACTACCGAGACCACCGAAATGATCAACAACATTGTCAAGAATTTTTTTCACTTTGATTATTCGCATTTGTCTATTTTCACCCCACAGCATTTCTCTAATGCCATTTTCTCCACTTTCTTGGTAAACATTTTCGAGTTTTTTGTAAGTTATACCCGCTTCAGCAATTCTCTCAATCATTTTTTTCGAAATTTGACCACTCAAATGCGACAGAGTTTTGGCTACAATTTTTCTTTTTCTACTTTTTAACATCGTTATTGCATATCGTTGAAAAAGTTTGGTGATGTTTGAGTAACTGATCGGAGACAATCAATTTTTCGACAAGTTTCTCCAAAATATCAAAATCAGCGTCATCCACAGCAGAGTATGCAGCGTTGCCGGATCTACGGCTCCATGTAAAAGCATAAGGAGCGCGGTACACTCGGACGGAAAAGTATACTCGCTGCCGCAGCGGAATAGCAGCGCTTCTCCACTCTCGAGAGGGCGAGAACTTTTGCGCCTGACGTTAGCGCTGGTACTACCTTAACACTATGATTATGGAACTGGCAATCTTTCCAACCCTTTCTGCCTTAAAGCCAATTCTTGAATTTCTTGGTCGCCAATCAGGGGTTTACATCAACTGCTCGTAAACGAAACGATGGTTATACAAATCTGTCTGTACACTATATCTCATCTTCACACGAATAGCAGCAATTTCCTAGTCAGACGTTGGAACAAGTCTGTACAAAGGGAATACCGAGTAATAACTGAAAGAAAATCCAAATATGCATAATCATTGTTTATAGGAATATATAGGATAGTTAGCCAACCTTATAGAAATATCATTTAGAAGGATGGATAATAAAGATGGCACCAGTGAGTTCGTTTACAAGTATTTTTGATATTTCTCAATAATTGAATCATTAATTTTCTTCATCATTCATACATATTGACAAGATGACAAACCATTCAGAATGAGAGGAGGAATTATTTGTCAATGTAGATCATTTTCATATTTTGAAGGTCATTTCAATGCCTACAAGTTCATTTCCTGTGAAAACTTCTATGGTCAACTGTACTTTGAAACGAAAATTCAAGTTAAACTAGAAACTTAATCGTCCTTAGTAAAGTGATCCAAAATATTGACATTATAGTGTAGATGGCTTAACAAAACGCTTCAAATACTTTTTACACAAGCATTGGCAAACTATCCTTGTGAATACATGTTGACACAAGACCATTTAGTACCCTTCAATACTATTTTTCATATCACCAACTCGACTGAAAATACGGAGATACACAAAGCCAAGATACCTTCACACATTTCCCAAAGCATTTTGTAATTTTAACATTCAGCTTGGTTTTAATGAATGCATTTTTCTTGTCTAACAAATTTTATGAATCTCAGTCATGTTTCACGAGAACTGCTGAAAAATGTTAAAATTATAGGACTAGCGGAAATGTCGATATTAATAATGGACTGTCCCAGAGCGAGGATACCGATGTCAAGAGTTGATGTGGCCGAACAGAATCTAATACATCTTCCCAGCCAACACAGTTACATCGCAGAGACGTCCCTGCGATATCACGACGCGACGAGGCGTGTGACGTCCCAAAACTTGTCGCAGGGAACTTGCATTTACGTCGCTCACATGTCGCGATGTCGCACTGCGATCAGTTTTGTGACAAAATTGCAACAAGTTTTGTGACAAAATTGCGACAAATTTTGTGACAAAATTGAGATCAATTTTGCGACGTAATTGCGACAAGATGTGCGATGACTCTGCGATTTATTTCGCTGTCAATCTGCGACGTACTTTCTGCCTTTAATATGTGGGATATATTCTGAAATCTATCCAGAAATATTGGCAGGCCTGTGTTCTGTATCATTGATATTTCATGGATATTACCAGAATTATATACACTGGACATCATAAGAGCGACATCTACTGGACATCATGAGAGCGATATCTACTGAATGTCACAAATATCACATCAACTCGATATCGCAATAGTTACATGCCAAATGTGTACATCACAGCGACCTATCAAAAGTAATGTCTCAGTGTTACTTGATAGTGACATCGCAGGGATGTCATGTCACAGATGTGTTGGCTCGGTTGTGTTTCGATGATCATGCTTTCCTCAGGTACGGACAATAGTGGTATTTTTCTTAGGGACGAAAACCTCAAAAAATATTCAATAGAACTCTTATTTAGAATGTTACATTTTTTTGAAACATGATAATTTTCGTAGAAATAATGAAGTTTTGAGAACTAGCTTTTGCCTTTTTTGATTGACGCAACCAGTTTTAATACTGCAGATTTCTCCGTATCAAACAATGAAGAGCCATGATTGTGTCATTAGTAAATAAAGTCTGGTGATGAAATGAAAATATCGGTGGAATGAGTTATTAAATGAAAAAGCATAGATTGATACTGACTTCATTTCCACATAGATCTTGACAGCAAAAATCAAATGCTTCTCAATGATCGTAGCACCCTAAACTTATTTCTTTTTTGAAAAACAAAACATAATTTGCACTAAAATGATATATTCGTGTGTAAAGTGGACTGCTGCAAGCGAAAATTCATTGATAAACTGGTTGTTCCGTTTGGAATTCCAAAGTGGTAATTTTAAGCGACATTCCTCAAATTACAAGGGTGAGCATGAATCAGTTTATATTATGGTCATCAGCACCTCACACACTACTTATAAATAACCTTCCTTTCTCATCAGATGGACCACCAAAGATTCAATTGAGGTTTATATCGAAAAAAAAACAGTAACATTTGAGGAATGAGTTCAATTTAAGTTCAATTCAGTGGATGATCCATAACTTTAATGCACAATTCATTAAAGTTGGATACACTGTATTCAATGTGCTGGTTTATATTCATTTCGTAATGTATAACTTATAGTGGATTTTGAGTTCCTAATTATTATAATGAATGTCATAATTGATAATCTTGAATTTAATAGTTATTTATGATATGAGTGTTAAAAGGTACTTTTAACACGTATATCATACAATATTTTTTCTACAAACGTTCAAATAAAGTAATTATACAGTTTGAATTAAATTTTAACGGTGCAGCGAACATTACCAACAACATCAATCCAACAACAAACATCCGAAGAAATTGTGGCCTCAACTTCGACTGGAAATTCAATTATTTCTACGCATCATTCTTCCTTAGCCATGGAAAATGGTAAAACAGCAGTGCAAGAAATTAATTTGTCAAATTGCACAAATTGTACTATTAATATTAATGTTAATAAATAAAATCTGAATATTTTGACGTTTGCTTTCAAAATCTGACAATTCACTTTTGACAGCAGTGCCATAAACATTTTAAGGCACTCAGTGCTATAAAGTGATTTTAAGGCACTCAGTGCCTTAAAGTGCAATTTTTTGGCTTCTATGGAGTGCTAAAAATGGCATTTTTAACACGTTTGTAGAAAAAACTTTTTTATGCACTATAAGATATAAATTGAAAATGCGTATCCTCGGATATCTGTGACTGTTGATATGCCTTTGTCACATGCAAAAATCGTAGAGACAACGACAAAGTGTGCACCATTTCATGAAGGGAAACAATTATGCATTATACGTTCAGTAAACCACATTTCTGTTATGTATTGTGAATTAGAGATATCCACTTGATTATGAATTGTGCATTATCCACTGAATTGTTCATATTCGTTCACTATACTCACCCTATGTCAATCAATAAAAATAATTATGTCTTATTACGGATTGCTAAATTGGGAGCCAACTTTAATTTAAAACAGTTCTTTCTGAGTGAAACACTCCTATTAGACATCAACTTTCTCGTATAAAAGATAAAAAGTATCGGCAACAGGTATGATGTTAGAACAACATTCAAACAACAAATACTATACGGACCATACTGACGCATAGTCAAGCTGCTAATACAACAGAAAACACAATTATTTATATTCATTCAATTCCTTGTTCGTGCGGTCAAAAATTTATCGGTGAAACATCAAGACCTCTTGAAGTGCGAAAGGGTGAACACAAGATGTACATCAAAAAAGACGGATTGGTAGTTCAAAATTATTAAAACACATTCTAACTGCCGATGGAGATCACCCAGTAGAAGGAAGCTTACTCATGGTATCTGAGGATATTTCAATCTCAACGAGTTCATTTGGTATAACCCCTCTTGGATGACAGAATGCTTTGTCAAATCTCAGATCTTTGACGGATTTTCCGAAAACCTTTATAGAAGAAAAGTATTTGTAATGAGTTTTAAAAACGGAAACAGATTTGTTAACTGAAACGTCAACACAGCTGTTTACATATACAGACAAATTTACGTTATACGAGAAGTTGCTGACTAATATTTCATTCAAAAGAAACTGGTTTCAATTGACATAGCAACTTCTCGGGATTGATTAGAAATCTACCCTTCTAACCTTGTATAGATTTCAATATTCATTTTTGATTTTTTCAGATTATAGTAGGTTACTTACCTAAAAAAACCAAAGAGTGAATTAATCCACCACAAACTGATGACTTTCAAACAGAACCTTGAGAAATATCTAATGGCTACCATATGAAACCTGTTTCACTAATCAAGAACAAATTTAGTGCTAACGAATCGCAGCTTCTGCAACAAAAACACCGCTCCCAATCACCAAAAAACAAGACCCATCACACAAAACAAACACAAGCAGATATACAAATACAAATATTTATTCGTCAATTTAAAAACAGTAAATACCTACAGGCTATGATTAACGACATAGATACATTGAGACGGTACACGGAACATGGAGATTTCAGAACGGTTGGACCTCATATTTACAGATATACCCTATGTTTCAACTCGCCCACCTCGACTTCTGCAAGTCTATTTGGCCCTCGAGCGTTTTTGCCAGGTAAATGACGAACAGCTGGGACAGAGCCACTCCCAGGGCTATACCGGCGATGGTGTACAGGTTCCTTTCTGCCCATGAGCGGACAATTTCTATGCAGCCTGACGTCCAAACTTTCTTGCTCGCCTCAGCAACCTTGAGTCAAATCATATAAATATTATTTTCGAATCGTAAAATTATACCAAGCAAGTCGTCAGAGGAAAGAGTCCGGAAAAGAATGTTATTTTGGCTCGAACGATCCTGCTTTGTGGACATCATTTCCTATGGCAACATATTTTCACAATAGGTTAAAATTTTTCACTTTTCGTATCATAAATTTGACACGTCTACAAAAGGTCAAGAACAACAAGGCAATAGAACGCGAGATTATTCTAACGCTGATGGAAACAAACGTCACCTTGAATAACCTATCTCAATGTTTACTTGGGTAGAAGCTATATTTGTGTGATTTTCTGATTGTCACCAATGCTGAAAGTTGAAAAAAATATGTTAAACAGGGAAATTCTGAAAAACAATCCGCTGATCACACGAATATAACCTGTACCCAGGTAAACATTGGGCAAGGTCATTCAAGGTAAAGTTTGATTTCATCAGAGCCAGAATAATCTTGCGTTTTAATAAATTAACAGAAAAAATGTCCACAAGCATAAACCTGTACAATCACTAGTCGTAGTAGGATGAATAGTCGACCTGAAAATGGTGAAAATACCTCGAAAAACCACCTAGTTTTCACATTTCGACTCGTACATCATTACTGAAGACTCTGGCGAGAAAAATGCATCAAACTTTTATATCAGACTATGAAAACGAAAAATGCGATAAAGCGGGGCCCTCTGTGACGATAACTTGTGGACACAGTGCGCGTCAAAGTTGGCCCCATACCATCCAATAATTAGTAACTTGGGTATTTTTATGAAGAGAATGAAGCTTGAGGAATTATTCTTCGAACCATCCAAAAAACATGCTACAATTCAAATCCATTTGGCCCGTTTTTTGGAAGTTTGTGAGACAAATTATCACGGATCATTCCGCTTTATAGCTTTCTTCTTCAATAGTTTACTTAATAAAGGATGGAATGCATTTTCCTCGTCAGAGGCCTCAAAAATGAACTACCGAATCGAAATATGAAGTGGGTGTTTTCGAGTGATTTTTTACCATTATTAGGTCGAACTATTAGCCTTCACATCTCGACAGCTAGTGATTATACGGGATTAAGCTTGAGAACATTTTTGTTGGTAATTCAATAGCAAATCTTTGAGATTTCTAGTGAATTTGGTAATTTGGTGCTGATATAGTCGGAGATGGGGCATGAATTATTTTTATCTTTTTGCGGAAAATATCATGTTGCCATAGAAAATGGTGCCTACCGATCAGTGGTTTGATTCTATTTCACGAATTCGATTGTCGAGTAGCTCAGACTGTGGCTTACCATGCGCTGTACCGAACATATACGTATATGCTAAACCATTTTAAAATAGAATTCGTGAAATAGAATGACACCTCAGGATTCTGAAAATTTACATCGCAATGAACACTTTGAACCAAAATAACAGTAATATGTATCTTTTCCTGACTCATCCTCTTTTTATTTCCGAACGACTGGCCTATATGGAGCATTATTAAAAATGTAGTGTGAAATGTATGCAGCGAGGGGGAAACAACTCTTTAAATAAGTGTACATCCAGAAATTTAAATATTTCAATACTACTTTCAGTACCTAAATATCTCATATTTATTTAAATTATTTCAATATCAGTTCCAGTATTTCAGTATCCACAAATAGCGCTTCATACTTTAAATAGTACTTTAATCCCAAAAATATCCACTCCATACATTGAATATTATTTTCATTATCAAAATGTCTACAATATATTCGAAATATTTTAATATTTGTCAGTCTCTTTCACTTTGAATATTGTTTTCATTACCAAAATAAGTTTCTTAGTATTTCAATACAGTTTAAATGTTACGATATCCTTTTCAGTCTTCCAAAATATTTGAAATATTTGAGGCGCAATTTAGTCTACAATCGTTTCCTTCGTTTTGCGCCGGGGTTAACCGACAATGTATTCTGACA
Source organism: Zygogramma bicolorata (assembly GCA_032362365.1). NCBI lineage: Eukaryota > Metazoa > Arthropoda > Insecta > Coleoptera > Chrysomelidae > Zygogramma > Zygogramma bicolorata. The sequence continues at coordinate 501,551 of JAVJAQ010001173.1, read as the reverse complement.
TAATTTGGTATTTATTAGTGTGGGTGAGTGTGTGTAGCTTGCAGGTTGATATAGGTAGTGAAGCAAATTCGAAGTGAACTAGAGTGAACTTGATACTTTTGTGTCAGTTTATTTTTTCTTACTGAGATCATGTCTTCAACTGGCAAATTTTGTGATTCCTTCTACATTTAATGTCATGTCATTTATAAAATTTGATATAGGTTCTACGCGTCTTTTTAAGCGTTTCACGGTGCAAGCTTCGAGATTTGTACATAGTATAGATATTTAATGAATAGCATTAATTTGTAGTATGGGTTTCGGTCGGTGCGGCGTCCGTTGACAACGTTGTAATGTCTTAGATTTATGATAAACATTGGAGGGAATGCATCGAGGGATGCACGGACATGATCATTCTGAATAGAATGGCGTTTTTGCTTTCGTAGGTGTCTCAGGGCCAGTAAAGCGTCAGGCCTTCTGGGTGGTTTGAGCGCACGGCGTAAGGGAAATCAGATAACATTTGCGTGTACGAATAAATCTAATTGCTAAATAAATAATTTAGCAATTAGCGTGGAAAAAGAAATATGAAAAAACATTCAGCAATAAGCAAAAATTATTTGTAAAATTAGGAAAATATGTTTGTGCCTATATTTTAATTCGTTTTTGCGACTTGAATTCCAGGAATTAATTTTGTTCATACTCTGCGGGATCTGTAACTATTATAATCGGCATGCTATGAGTTATTGAAAAATAGTTGAGCCTTACTCAATATTACTGCTAGTATTTTCGCAATAATTCGTCTTTTATTTTTATGGGAGTAAGTGATGGTAATGAAAGCAAATAGGTACAGTCATATATTTTGATTTTATCAATGGAGATGTAGATCATGAAATGGTATGTCATAAAGTAAATGACTATTATTTGTTTAGAAATTTGTATTTCCCTAGATCGACCAGAAATAGATAATGCAGATGAAAATCTAATGGAGTTGCTCAAATATTTGAAATACAATCGTTTGTGTGGCCAATGAAGAACGACATACAGGACGTGCCCATTGAATTTATTTTCGAAGGTCCAGTATCGCTGCAGGGTTTCCATCCGTTTCAAATCATTGAAAGAAATTAACAAAAAATACAAATCTTTCAAAAAAGAAATCTGACTCAATTAGTACTCTATATTTCTGATCTACTCAAAGATTATTAAGGTGTACTTTTTTTATTTGAAACTTTTTTCACTCACTAACCGTGGTAGGCTGATCCCTCGGCTGATCCCCTAATCAAGGATCTATGAATGAAATATAAAATGTCGCAATAAAAGTTTCATTACGTTTTTTATCTTAATTGGATCAAATATTATATGCGCTATATTCCATTTTTTTTCTTTACAATTCAAATCTAGTACGTTTCCTCAATTTTCAATACCTTCAGTATACTTTAATTATTTAAATATATTTTCAGTACATTAAATACTTTCATTATCTTAAATATATTTTGAATATTTAAATACTGTGTTTTTTTTCAATATATTTTAAATCTTGTTAATTATCAGATATTTAAAATATGGTGTACATATTTTGGGTAGTTGTTTTCCCCTCGGTATGCAGCCTCAATTATCAAATAACCATCAACAATTATAGCGAATCTGAAGGCTGATTGGGGTATGGAATATTTCCCACCAAAAAGCATTCAACTTTGCTATAATTATTAATTGTTACGTTGGTGTATGAAATATTTCTCACCAAAGAGTATCCAACTTTGCTTTAATTATTAATTGTTACTCGATAATTAATTAAAGTTGTATAAATACACACCTCGCCTATTGTTATAGGCTAGTCAGCTTCTGCCAATGTATTATCAAAAGCCATTAAAAAAAGCATAGAAGTTTGGATTCATCGATGAGTAATCCGATTAATGGCCGGTTTTTCGATCCTCTAATCAAGTGAACTTAAAGGGTGGGCCGGGTTGGTTACTTTACGACCTGATTAAGAGTCCGTTAAAATAATCGGTGCTGAGAATGGACACCACATCCTGTCATTTGCCAGAGTGAAAGCACAGCCTAAGCACCGATTATTTCAACGGACTGTTAATCGGGTCGTTAAGTACCCGCCCTAAAGTGATTACTGGTTGACAATGACTTGAAGTAAACAGTTTCACAATACAATACACTTAAATATATTTACAACAAATTCTATTAAAAAAAATCGCGTCCTCCTCATCTTATATTGAGGTCAAGAGTAGCAAACATCGTTGAACAACTGAAATAAGTAGCTGAAAAAGGCTTATTGACCTGGATTTCAGTAATCTCTGCAAGAGACAGAAAGAACAACTCTCGGTGGCAACGCAGCTGCCAAAGTAAACGTGAGTCTAGGTTTTTGGTCGAATCCAACCGATGGCCCTGTTTCTCAACGGATAACACCATCTGTATTAGAACTGATCAACTGTCGTGTGTTTAGCTCGTCAGTTCGACTAATACTCCGAATTCTCCAACAAATTTTTCTAAGATTCGAAGCTATTTTTTGTCTTATATAAGTGACTTGAAAAATACTCATTTTCTAATAGTACAGCATTATTTTTGATATTTATGAGCATATAAAAATTACCATAGGCCACCAGGGTATCCACCTCGAAATGCATTTCGACTACTATACTGGGTGGCCTGGCACCAATTTACTACCCTGAATCTTCGTTGTTTTTTTGTATGGATGTTTCAAATTCAGTACTTTGATTTGATGACATGAGTGTACAATTTAGCAAGTGTAATAGTATATTATGCAACGATCGTGTAATGACGGTTATTAATATATGAGCATAAACCGGGATACGAAACGAGCCGAAGGTGAGTTTCGTATGGTTTATGCGAGTGTATTAATAACCATTACATGAGAGTTGCATACGCTATTTTATCTACACCCAATAAATGATGAAGAACTAAAAATATTATAATATTAGGTATTTATATTGAACATAATAATAGTAGGTAATCAATCGTATTTCTTTGAAAAATTCAACAGAATTATAATTAATGTTATAAACACGGAAAATACAACAATGAGAAGAAAAAAAATGAAAAAAAGTCTTTGCCGAGGTCTGGAATTGAACCCGGGACGTTTGTGATCACTGCCTGCGCCGTTGACCATTCGGCCATGAAAGCTAATGCGACTTGAACGAAAATAACAACATATGTGTTGCATTTGTCAAATGAAAAATATAATCCTTTCGATTGTATTTTTTTCTTGTCTAAGACATCTGTGAAGGAGTCGCTGGTAATTCTTCTACTGCTATAAGACATTTTCATTCGATTATCGAAAATTGACTGAATTCTTCAAAAATTCAATACCTACTGATTTTGACTTGACAAACGTCAAAACGCAAAGCTTGCACATCATGCTTGATTGAAAAATAATGGGTTTCTATTGGTTGAAAATCTGTATCGTAATGAAAATCTGTATCGTAATGGATTTCATTATAAAACGGGTGGTGGGCGTATAAGTATATTTAAGATGTCTATATACTGGTGTTTCTAATGTTGCGATATTGTTTCAGTCAAACCTGTGGACAAGGCGTGATAGTTCATCAGTGGCCATGAGGGGCACTGGTAATCAAAAATTTCTATTAATTTTCGTGATCACTCGATCCATGGAACACGCTGTTGCCAATTCTGATATTTTTGTTAAAGGATAGAGAATTTATCGGGACTGGATATGTCAGGTTATTGAAAACACTAAAACGCGCCAAATTTGTGTTTAACTTCATGCGTTATTTATTCCATGTAGTTTGAAAATAATTTCTCAGTTGGAATAAATTTGCATTGTGTTTCTACTGATCTGGACCAGAATTCGCAACGACATGGCCACTTGGCAACACAGGACTGTCATCTCCACTGCAAGAGTGCCGGTACCTGGCGGATTTTTTGCAGTACTATTACGCCTACATCATCAAATTTTTCATCAAGTTGGCCATATCGGTCGTCTGATTTGCTGACAATCTCTTATATGGAGTGAAAACACCAGTATATAGCCACCTTAAGTATATTATTAGAGTACGGGTGTAGATAATAGTATATTACTTTATGAGGCGGAGAAGCATGACTTTTCTTGACGCGCCCGATAATAAAGGGGAAGTCAAGAAAAGTCGCTTCTTTGCCGAATAAAGTATACTATTTTTTCTTCAAACGTAGCAATTTTCAACCATAAATAGTACAATTCATACGCTATTTTTACTCGAAATTAACTGTGACAACTATCAAAGTCGTCTAGATGTTAGAAATTAAAATAATTAAGTCGTCGGTGGGATTTGCGTCTCCCTGGTTACAGTTGTTTGACAGTTATTTTATGTTATTAAAGACAGCTTATTGTTGTTACAACCGCAAGCGCAAATTTAGTGCGAAAATGGAAAACCTAAACGAAATTGAGTCCGCGGCTAATGATGCAGTTGCACGTTTGGGGCCCTTCAAGTCCGGAAAAAAGTATCTGTTAGCGTACAAGCACTTCCAAGAGTGGTGCGATACAAGAGGAGTCCGGCAAGTTACCGAAGACGTTTTACTGGCATATTTTAATATAATGGAAAATGAAAATAAATGGAAATCTTCTACAATGTGGTCACGATACTCTATGATAAAATCCGAGTTAGTTATTAGAAAAAATGTGGATATAAGCAAATTTTTAAAGTTACGTGCCTTTCTGAAAAAGACAAGCGGAGAATATACTGCAAGAAAGTTTTCACTAAAGACGAGTTTGATAAATTTTTGTTTGAAGCGCCAGATAAGTTGTATTTAGGATTAAAGGAAAAAAAATTATATTGCAAAGCATGTTTTATACTCTACTAAATTATAAAAATATTTCAGATTGTTTTGTTAATTGGGGTTACCGGCGCCTGTCGATGCGACGAATTGGTAAAAATGAAGACTGTGGACATTGAGGATAAAGAAAATGTAATAATTATCAAAATCCCAGACAGTAAAACACGACTAATTAGATCTTTTACGATAATTGGTCAAAACTACATTAAACTGTATAAAAAGTATGCATCACTGCGGCCTGAAAATTTCACAGAAAACCGATTTTTTACAAAGTACCAAAATGGAAAGTGTTACCGAAGCGTCATGGGAATACATTCGATCAGCGCAGTAGCCCAAAAAAGTATCTAGTTATTTAAATTTAAACAATGCAAGCGCATACACGGGTCACTGTTTACGACGAACTTCAGCAACACTTTTAATTGGACGGCGTTATGCAGAAAGCTACCAACCCTCAATAGTGGCAAACTGAGATAATCAGCTCTAAAGTTTTGATTGATTCAAAAAATCTGTAGGTCGTTTAGCTACTACTTTGTAATTTTTTTTGGATCTGAGATATGTCGTTTGATATCTAGGTATGTTTTAATATTCCAAATATAAAATAGAGGTGAATATGGATTGGTTGGTTTTTGCATTTTGCAGAGCGGGTAATTAAAGCGAAAGATACGATATGAGAAATAATTAAATTTTATTCTATTCTACATCCTCTGGAGTATATAATCAAGTGGGGCTTGGTAGGTTTTCACAGAATGAAGAACGCGTATTTTATCACCCAAATACGCACCCAACCCAATATTTGTTATATTGTGGATTGGTAGCTTTCTGCATAACTCCGTCCAATTGATGGAGGCGGAAATCTAGAATGCCTCAAACGACATGGGGGCTGGAAATTAAGCACGGTTGCCGAAGGATATATAGAGGATTCAATAAGAAATAAGAACGATAATGCTCAAGACATTTAAAACCCTCATGATTCGCCAACATCGGAAATGATTGCTGAAAGTTGTGCTCGACCATCAGTATCATCAACAATTACCAATGCGTATCAAGAGTCGGGAACATTTTTGCACGGTTTCAATTCTGAAAATGCTTCATTAACTAATTGTACTTTTAATATTACTATAAATAAAAATGATGTTTAATTGTTTTTAATGACATTTGTATTGTTGCTTTGTGACATTTTTCAAATTGTTGCCATGACAACATTTTTCCCTCCGCCGTAAAGAAATGGGAAAAAAAAACTGCTGCCGGCGGAGACATCAAACTTTGACAGGATCAAATTAGATAAGTAATGTCATCATTATTTGACGTTTGAAGAAAAAACTGTATATGACACATCCGATTTGACCGGAAGCAAATCCATTTTTCATATTTCAAATAGAACATGTAATTTTTTTAGAAAATTACAATTCGGTATAGAATTACCTTTACCTAGAACCGTCATATATCATTATATCACGAGTCAATTCAAAATGTGCTGATATAATGATATGATAATTTACTGAAACTATGATGCAATCGCCGCAGTGCGTTAAGTGACGACCGTTATCTTAATGCTTCCATAACAAAAAGTCGGTGAAATCGGCTTTAAGTATATTAACAGTGAAATTTTTTTCATTTATCAACATCAAGGAATTTTTAAAGTTGGTTAGAAACTCCAATACCCACATATTGAAATACAAAACATGATTATGTAATAGAGTTTTTAACCTCGTTTTTAACGTTTTTAACCAACTTTGGAAATTTCTGTTAGCATTCCAAAGAAATAAAAGCCTTGATGTCGAAAAATTAAAGAAAAAATTGTGACGATAGTTGAGTCTGCATAAAAAAAATGGGTGAAAAGTTTGACCATGAATTATTGTTACATGAATATTGTTAAATTTTTCGAAGGATATACAAAAATATTTTTTAATAAAATCTCAATTATATCAGCACATTGTGAATTCAATCGTGATATATCATTGGAAAGGATATTCTATACCGAATTGTAATTTTCTAAAAAAGTTATACTTTTCATTTGAAATATGAAAAATGGATGTGATTCCTGTCAAACTAGAAGTGTCATATACATGACTTGATACTTAATAAATTGTACATCCATGACATCAAATCGAAGTACCGATTCTGAAACATCCATACAAAATAACAAATAAGATACAGGAGGGTAAAGTTGTTCCGGGTCATCCCGATATACATTTTCAGCCATTACAAAACTAAACAATTACAGTATAAAAAGGGAAGTCTCATGAATTGTTGAATACAGGAAAAACGGATAAGATTCTCCATAGTGAAAAAATTACTAATTATATTATTAGCATCATAAATCCCTTCTATCATTCATTTAGGTAGATATAATAGAACTCAAACTATCAAGATTGATACCACAAGATAATATGCTTTAATTATTGAACATATAAATGTTATGAAATGGTGTTCCCACAAGTAGGTGAGCATGACTAATAGTGACAAAGGTGACATCATGTTGAGATACCAAAGAAGAATGTAGAAGTTGGACCGGTAAATATAAACAAACTGTTTCATCATTGACTATATTACATGAGTACCTAGATCATAGCCCTTATCTGGATAGAATCTGTTAGAACATGTGATAGACTTTTTTTATATATACCCAGAATGGAAGCCCTGTATTCTTTAAAGAACATCGCGTGAATCGAGGGTCATACATTTTAAATTTTTGAAGTTTGTAAGCCTCAGGAGAAACTCTGCTCGGCAATGAGTTACAAAATTCAGCTATTCTATTGAAAGAAGATCCCTGAGCAAGAGAGGTCTCTAAGTTCACAACAAAGGGGTGGGAATTATGTACTCGTCGGATCATCTGTGTTGATACTGCCCAGGGTGAAACGATTGATAACAATTCAGAAGAGCACCGGCCGTGAAAATATATATATATATAATATATAGAGAGAGAGACAAGTCTCCGATTTTTCTCAAATGAGATGAGCGTAGAATCACCAACAAGACAGATTACCTTTCTCTGAATAGAATCAAGAAGCTTCAATGAAGGTTTTGGGGCTGTGCCTCATACATGAGAACTATATTCGAAGAGAGTCCATATTTTTTCCTTGAAGATCATTAGAACCTGACGAGAAGTGAAATATTTCTTCACATGAAATAGAAATAGATACAGTACACTAGAAGAGTTAGACCAATTTTTCATACCATTTACTAGTAAATACTACAGAATAAAACTGAATTGTTTTACAACAGCTCTTAGAGGTTTTTGGTTTCTTTTAGAGTCTGTTTTGTGAGTGCCAAGCTCTGTTTTGTAAAAGGCTTAAGTTCCTGGCAGGGATAACATAGCTACCTTCTGACATAGAGGAACAAGTCCCCAAGAATCACTTTATCAGAAGACTCAGCATCAATAGATAAGGGTCATATAAAATAGATGTTATTGTTTGCAGTACTAAGAGGCCAAATGCCTAACAGACCCCCTACAGTATACAAATCATGTGAACACCATTGTTCAAAATCAATCAAGTTGTCCGATGAATTGAATCAGTTTTTCCTAATTCTTATAGCAATATATATTTCGAAATCATTGGTGAATGACAGGTGGATTCAATGCTATTCAAGAGACATAATATTCCAGAAAATGAGAGGTACTAGAAATACAAGTTTAAATTCTTGTGGGCTGTGGAACATCTGAACTTGTACCTTCCACAAAATGCCTATTCAGGGTGGGGCAAAATCAAGAATATTCCTGTCGAGGCTTGTTTTCCTTCTCAACCTATAAATTGACGATGCCCAAAAATTTCACGCATTTCGCTAGTTGAACCCTCGGATATTAGAAACAGATTAGGCAAAGAAAAAGGAGGTTAACTCGTGTTTTTGTTCAAAATGTATAACGAAAATGATAGACTGAAAATATACAGTTATAAAATTTAAGTGTTACGTTTAGTTTAAGAAATTGGAATTATGTACTTCTTTTTTGTTGTTTTTGCTAAAAGCAGATACTACTTTTGATCTTTGAGAAAACTTTTTTATTATGTTGTTATCTGGTTCTGAATAAAAAAAAACAAAAATTGATTTAAATCATGATTTTAATCGTGATTTTAATCACTTGATTTTAATCAGCCCAACCCTGTGCCTATTAGTTTCTACATTAACATTATCACAGTAACTCAAATGACAATTTCAATAGATTATTACAAATGGCACATTGCATGGAACTTTTTTACCATGGTTTTGAAATATAAACAGAAATGGTCATGAAATACTAAGAAAACCTCAAGTCAGAAATATATTTGAGAACTTACTGAAAGAGTTTGTACTCCATATCCACACATAATATTCACCAGTCGAGAACTCAGATCAGTAGCATTCATACAGCATGAAAATGGCACTCCACAATGCTCTACGCTTGGAGAGGAGCAATTGAAGTACTCATTTTTGGACCAATCCATGTAGCCTTCGGTGCTTAGTCCACAACAACGAAACTGAAATAGAACACAGAGGTTAAAATCTAGTTTCAGTTCATTCCAATCCAAGTATATTATGAAAAATCACACTTACCTCTTGTTGAGCAAAGTCTATGAAATTTTGTAAATCTGGATCGTCTCTGTATGTATGGATGATTTTGTCTGTGAAGTTTTCCTCCAAAACAGACTGCATTGAGTGAGGGAAGACAAATCCAACTATAGCAATTCCCATTTCCAAAAGGAAGAAGATCAAAAGACATAGGGAATACTGCAAAGCAAACATATATTTCCTGTAAGCCAAATATTCCATAAACTTACAAATTTGAGCAAACAAGTGTTTTCTCTGAGGGCTCCAACACATCCAGCAAAGCTCACTATGAAGACTACCCCTCCCATTATAACCATCACTAATGATATGTTCAGTATGACGTCGTAGACATTTTCAAGTTTCACCCAACCAGTTAACTGCCACTTGTCTACGAAGGCATACATGCCTATTCCAATGAGAAGACCTCCGAATAACTGGAAGGAGACAAATAAAAACTTGCCATTTTAATAAGGTATAGCTACTCACCCAAAATACGAAGTTTAGAATAAATATTAAGTATTTCACACAAGGGCTGACATATGTGAAGTTACTGGACGGTTGTCGTCTATATTCTCTTCCCCTGTATGAGCTTGGCATGTTTGTTTAGTTAAAGAGTATTTGTATACGATATAAACGGCTATATTACTGTATTATCCACGCATTTGAGATAAAAGACCTATGTTGGGAACAGTAATCCAACTAAAAACTCCTTTGTTTTTGTTCTTTTGGCGAGTATTCAACAGTCATAAGTTATACATAAATTGTTCTCTATTTGTTCAAAATTGAAGCATGTACTTTCATGAATATTTGGACAATATTTGGGCGTTGAAACTGTGTGCCATGTTTAGGTGTTGATGATTAATCACTTCATTGTTCTTTCAACTGGGGTGTGATGAATTCTTCTGAAACTGAAATATTCCTCGAAGTATCAACTCATCAAATCAAACAAAGCACCATTAATCAAACCACTGACAGAATACAGAAAAATACAAGACGATTTCTACTTTTCACCAACGGGAAGTGACAGTGTCAAATAAAAACAAAAATTGACAGTGACTGTATGACAATGACAGATAACCAGCAAACAATTTGCAGTTGCAGGAACCTGGATGTTGCTTAATCAACGACCTATGGTTTAAAATTGTTAAGCGACACCTATGATTGAGAACCCAAACCATTCAATGAGTCGCTATCATTATTCATAAAGAAGTAGGATCTTTGTATATAGATTATATACAAAGGTAGGATCTTTGTTTTCAGTCCAACAGAGAAACAGATATCTGCACCGACTTCTCCTCCCAGAGAATAAAACTTTTTCGGGTGCACGGAAATATTATAGTGTAGATGGCGTCAGAAACACCCTTCAAATGCCATTCACACACCACACAGACCTCCAGCGTTTCTATTACCTTTGTATATAGACTTATATACAAAGCTATTACTTTATAATGGTAGAGCGGAAGCTGAAAAAAGAAACAGTGATCACAAATCACAATCTGAAATTTTAATTTCTCATTCTTGAGGGACTCCTGTTGCAAATGTATTCAACAAGTTCATTCATTTCAGATCATTGCATGAGAGTAGTAAGCTCTACTATCTTGGCGACTTGAAGTTTTGAAGTCCCAGTGACCTTACTTAATTGTGACATTACTCGCCACCTCTGTTTCAGAAGCCGAAGTATCGACTTCGAACTTGTAAAACTATTCAATAATCATTATTTATATAAAAATTGGATATTTAGTCAATGTCTGTGTGGAAAGAATCTTCAAACAATAGGAAGAGGGATTCGAAGCGTTATTGTTGCGCTATCTATACCGCAATATCGATATTTCCGTTCACTTGACAATGCATGACAAAGTTTCCCTAGGTGTGTCAGCTTAACTGAAATGTTAAAAGAAAGATAATGAAGCTTCAGAATAGAGATGGCAATAGAAGTTTATATAGGAAATGACAGTTGAGGCATCAAAGCAATCTTCCAAATATGAATTATTTACGACAATGAAAAAAACTAGACTGGTATTTATGAATTGAGTGCCATCTTACGGCATTATGTATAACTATTCAAGAAAATGTACGATTCACGCTACGACATCCACAAGAAAAATGTTAGAAAAGGCATGACTTGGAAACGTACTCCTGGAAGCCATCTATCCGTAGTATCCATTCCTTCATCTTCATATGCACATATTCAAACCTCTACCTGCTACAAATAGTTTCAATCTACTTGTCACGTGAATAGAAGTCGTCAAAAAACAGTAAATTTCATGAAGGCAAAAAATCATTAAATAATTGGGCCACCAGAAAACTGAGATTACTTATTAAAAATGAGAGAATCATATACAGTGTCATTGTATATATCCGACCGAGTAAATTCAACTCACAGGGCGTCCAAAACTATCAGTAACTATAAGAAAAAACATTTTTTTCAAAAAATAATACGCGAACCCATCGATGATGCTATATGTGCAGTCTGTATCATCCGCAGACTCTATTTCAGTTCCCCATTTTCATTTGTTTTGTAGAAATATCCGTTTCAAGTTGCGTGTGCTCGGTATTCAAATTAAGAAAGAAAAATGAAGTTCAATGCAAATCAATGCTCGGCGCGCTATATAGGAAAGTAGTGATTTTGGATCGATATGTCACCAGAGAGGGCCTGTTTACATATTCGCTCTTACTGCGTTTATAAAAATTCACAAAGAATTCCTCAGAATAAGTGTATATACTCAGAAGTAATCATTCTGTTTTCCAAAACAGTATAAAATGTATTCCTTCTAGTACTGTAATAAAGCTCTATAGCTCCAAACAGACAGCCCGGAAAATTTTTGTGACACTGAATCTTGCATAGCTGTATATGTCCCTAAAGTTTAAGAAGTCGCTCATGTATTACAGGTTTTAAATTGAACCTAATATAAACGAACGTTCATTGGTCTGGATCGAATTCTTTTAACTACCTAAGTTAATTTTTTGCTATCAAATCGTGGTAGAAGTTTGCTTGAACCACGGCATCTGGTTTTACTACTTTGAAGTATTTTGTAACACTGAACACGAATTCGAAGTGAAAAAGCAGCACCTCTTCCTTCGTTCTTAAGCTATCTGGCTATTCAAAGGTCCGAAAACAGGTATATTCCATTTTTATGTTCGCACCAGAAAACGATTGTATGTTTTTGGTCTTCAATAATTTATTTTATTTTCAGCGGTTCCTACTTTCGCAAAAATTTCCATTTTTTGTGTGTGGAGTTTTTTTTTAATATTTCTTGGCAACAAATAGTATCGTATTATATATACTATACCTGCGATTATTTATCTGATAAGACAATTGCATTGCCAACTATATAAAACTATTGCTTTCTCCCAATTACTGCTACTCTTTCCACATTCCAATTTTTTCATTCAAATATTATTTCCATGAAGACTAATTCATGTTCGTAGGTATCATCACTTACGGTTGGTTTAGTTAACGAAAAAGCACAATTTAGTGAGTAATGCACTATTCATAATTTACTGGACATCTTTAACAAAGAAAAGGAACAAGATAAATGAGGTTTATTGAATGTTTAATGCATAGTTGTTCCTCTTTATGAAATGGTGCATGGTCATTGGTCTGCGCATGAGAATTTTCAATTTGTGCGCATTTTCTAAAACACGAGAGAAGTTGAGAATTCAAGGTCATCACTTATGAAATATCCATTATGTGACACTGAATCTTGCACAGCTGTATGTGTACCTATAGTTTAAGAAGTGGCCGCTCATTTATGCAGGAATAAGGGTTTTGAAATAAACCTAATATAAATGAACGTTCATTGGTAGAGTATACTACATTACGATTTGGCTGTCTGGATCACATTCATTTCAACTACCTCAGTTAATTTCTTGCTATCAATTCGTGGTAGAAGTTTGCTTGAACAACACCATCCAGTTTTACTACTTTGAAGTATTTTGTAACACTGAACACGAATTTGAAGTGAAAAAGCAACACCTATTCCGTTGTTCTTAAGCCATCTGGCCCTTCAAATGTCCAAAAAGAGATATATTCCATTTTCATGCTCGCACCAGAAAACGATGGTATGTTCTTGGTCTTTAATAATTTATTTTACCTTCTGCGATCCCTACTTTCGCAAATATTTCCATTTTTTGTGTGCGAATTTTTTTCAAAATATTTCTAGGAAACAAATAGTATCGTATTATACTATACCTGCAATTATTCATCTAATTGCGTTCTCTCAATTACTGCTACTTTCCACATCCCCATTTTTGATTCAAATACTATTACCATAAAGACGAATTAATGTTCGTAGCTTTCATCACTTAAGGCGGGTTTAGTGAACGAAAAAGTACAATTTAGTGAGTAATTCATAATTCATAATTTAGTGGTTATCTCTAAATAAAAAAAAGGAACAAGGTAAACGAGGTTTACTGAATATAAAATATGGTCACTGTTCTTGCACGTGACAAATCTATATAAGAAAAAGTTTCAGATTTTTGAATTTGCGCATGAGAATTTTCAATTTGTGCGCATTTTCTAATACACAAGAAAAGTTGAGAATTCAAGGTTATCACTTTTGAAATATCCATTATGGGATATACCATATACAAAAGCGCTGAACGGACATGCAGGAAAAAATATTATAATTGACAGTTTAAACATACAATTATACATAATTGTCAGTTCAAACTGGCAATTATACTAAATTGCCAGTTTCAACTGACAATATTAGGTATAATTGCCAGTTCAAACTGGCAATTATACCTGATTGTCAGTTCAAACTGGAAATTATGTATACTTGCCAATTTGAACTGGCAAATATGTTTAATTGTCAGTTTAATCTGGCAATTATAATATTTTTTCCTGCATGTCCGTTCAGCGCTTCGCAGCCTCGTGTCCACTTGCGAGTAACTTGCGAAAGTTTTTTCGCCAAGTACTTGCCGGCGTGTCTAGACTCTAGTCTAATTATTTTGAAATTTATTGCGGAAAATTACTCTAGCAAGTTCGTTTGCTTGAGTAACGTGTACACACACTTCCACAAAAATGTCGTCTCAGCAAGTGGCTGCTGCTGTTGTAACATATATTCAGTTGAAAAAACAAATAAAGGAAAATGACAAAAGGCGTAGAAAAAGGGTCTCCTCGGTTAAGATGGTCGAAATGCCCTTAATCACGAAATTTCGATTTGACCCTCGAATGATGTTACCCAGGTCTGAAAAACATTCACCATATATTTTTTTTCCTCCTCCCCCTATCTTCCCCCCTCTGAGGGTGAAAAAATGGCATTTTTCATGTTTTAAATTGGAAAAAAATGGCAGAAAACCCAGGTGTCCCGGGTGATATTATTTCATCATTTCAATGGGGCTGATATGTACTATAACAACTAGTATCGTTCATTTCGTTATCAGTGGTGGCACTTGAGAAAAAGGCATTTTTTGTGAATTTTTTATGAAAAATTGGCTGAACCTTTTTTGTCATTGATTTTATTGAAAAATTTCAGAAGACAAAAAATGTTTAAAATGCAATTTTTCATAGGGTACACTCAAATTCAATTGACTTATTCTGAAATGTTGAGCTATTATACAAGTTGAAAGATTTCCACTTGGAGATTTTTCACATTAAATATAGCCAACAACTGTTTTTTATTAATTTTCACAGAAATCTGATACACACACACGAAAGCGTACCTTTTATTGTCATTTATTTTTTTTTGACCCCCTTGTGAGAATGAACATTTTGTATTTTTTACGATTTATTATTTTTTCTCATAATCTATAATCTTGAAAAAATAATATCGATGGAAAATAGTATGATCTCCAAAATAAAATTTTCAGGCTATCTGGACCACTATTCAATTCACTTATTCTAAAATGTTGAGCTATTATACAAGTTGAAAGATTTTCACTCTGAGATTTTTCACATTAAATATAGCCTATAACTGTTCTTTATCAATTTTCACAGATACCCAATACACACACTCACGAAAAAGTACCGCGTGTTTGTTACTTTTTCTTTTCTTTTTCTCCCCCCCTCTTTCCCCTTCTGAGAGTTAAAATTTAATATTTTTTACGTTTTATCATTTCACACACACATTCGACATAGTCGGTGGGTGTTCAAGAGATGATTTCTTTTATTATTTTTCTCATAATCTATAATATTGAAAAAAATATTATGTATGGAAAATAGTATGGTGTTCAATATGAAATTCTCAGGACCCTCCGGGCCACCCATTGAGGCATTTGAAAAAAATTATTGAATTTTCATTCGAGAAAAATGGCATGGAATGTCCCGGGCGATAACCATTCCATTATAAGTTATGGAGGATTTTTGTAATCCTCTATGGTTGTATTCGGGTTCACAACAAAAACAGTTCAGGAACGGTTCGAAATAGTTGGACTGTTGAGGCGTGAAGGGTTTGTCGCGAATATATCTACATTAATTGGGTGGGCGACTATTTTTGACTGTCCTAGAACAGTATTTATTGCGAACCCGAATACGGCTCATATCTGCTCAAACGGAGCGAAATTGATAATATTGAAAAACTACCAATGGAAAATCGAATGATCACCAATCGAGGAAAGGTTATAAGCAAGAGAATTGACAAAACGATCATTTTTTGTTTTCAACCAAAAATTATTATGATGATATTATTGATTGTGTTTTTGTACAACATATCTTATTCAACCTCGTAACCAACGACATTGAGAATTCCCTTTCAACAAATCTTACGTGTCTATCAGTTTTCTATAAAAAAGGGATTTTTTTTTTTTTTTTTTTCCTATCGGATGCTGGTCCTGTCACCAGCAGCACCTCAGCCTCTTGGGCTTTTTGTGCAAAGGGATTAGTTACAATCAATGTGTGAAATGCCTTGGTGAACATCGTTTAAACGTCGTTCAACTTTTCATAGTGTATCATTTATTTTTTCGAATATTTTTGTTAAAATGAATGATAAAAAAGTAACTTATAATTTTTAATTGAGAATTCTTGAAAACTACCTCTTTGCCAATTATTATCACCACTGAAAACGACGAACGTTACTTATTGTGATAACGCATATCAGTCTTATCGAAATGTTGGAAAGGTTATCGCCCGGGACATTCCATGCCATTTTTCTCGAATGAAAATTCAATAATTTTTTTCAAATGCCTCAGTGGGTGGCCCGGAGGGTCCTGAGAATTTCATATTGAACACCATACTATTTTCCATATATATTCCATATGTTATTTTTTCAATATTATAGATTATGAGAAAAATAATAAAAGAAATCATATCTTGAACAATTCGTTCACCCACCGACTTTGTCGAATGTGTGTGTGAAATGATAAAACGTAAAAGGGGAAAGAGGGGGAAGAAAAAGAAAAGAAAAAGTAACGAACACGCGGTACGCTTTCGTGTGTGTGTGTGTGTGTGTGTGTGTGTGTGTGTGTGTGTGTGGGTGTGTGTGTGTGTGTGTGTGTGTGTGTGTGTGTGTGTATTGGGTATCTGTGAAAATTGATAAAGAACAGTTATAGGCTATATTTAATGTGAAAAATCTCTGAGTGAAAATCTTTCAACTTGTATAATAGATCAACATTTTAGAATGAGTGAATTGAATAGTGGTCCAGATAGCCTGAAAATTGTATTTTGAAAATCATACTATTTTCCATTGATATTATATTTTCAAGATTATAGATTATGAGAAAAAATAATAAATCGTAAAAAATACAAAATGTTCATTCTCACAATGGGGGCGAAAAAATAATAAATGACAATAAAAGGTACGCTTTCGTGTGTGTGTATCAGATTTCTGTAAAAATTGATAAAAAACAGTTGTTGGCTATATTTAATGTGAAAAATCTCCAAGTGAAAATCTTTCAACTTGTATAATAGCTCAACATTTCAGAATAAGTCAATTGAATTTGAGTGTACCCTATGTAAAATTGCATTTTAAACATTTTTTGTATTCTGAAATTTTTCAATAAAATCAATGACAAAAAAGTTACAGCCAATTTTTCATAAAAAATTCACAAAAACTGCCTTTTTCTCAAGTGCCACCACTGATAACGAAATGAACGATACTAGTTGTTATAGTACATATCAGCCCCATTGAAATGATGAAATAATATCACCCGGGACACCTGGATTTTCTGCCATTTTTTTCCAATTTGAAATTTTAAATTTTTTTTTGAAGGCCTTCATTGGGGGCCCGGGGGCCCAAAAAATTTTATTTCGAAGAACAGACTGTCTTTTATATACTTAAATTTTTTCAATATTTTTCGAGTCCTGGTGTGAGAGAAAAAAAATAAAACATGAAAAATGCCATTTTTTCACCCTCAGAGGGGGGAAGATAGGGGGAGGAGGAAAAAAAATATATGATGAATGTTTTTCAGACCTGGGTAACATCATTCGAAGGTCAAATCGAAATTTCGTGATTAAGGGCATTTCGACCATCTTAACCGAGGAGACCCTTTGGGTCAGAAAATGGATTCAGCAAAGATCTACGTGTTAGGCATACATGAGAAGCTGCTCTCTGAATTGAGAACGAAAGATCCTCAGCAGTTGAAAAAATTTTGACGCATGCCTGTGGAAGATTTTGATTTTTTGCTGAATTCGGTGAAAAAAATTCCCACGTGCTTTTATACAATTCATTTGTCCCCTGTCCACTCTTTTTTCTTTTGAATTTTTCTCCACTCCTGATTCAGTTGTGTTCTCAAGTTATGTAGCTTGCGCTGAATTTCATGTTCAGATGTGTTGAATAGTTCTGCTAATTTTGGAAATGCACCTTGTTGTTTTACTCTATTTTGAAATTCTTTGCAATATGCATTCCATATCTCTGGGTACAGTTCAAAATTCTCAATTAGCAGAAGAGTTTCTTCTCTATTCCAAACACGTCGTGCCTCCATTTTTGTGAAAAAATCAAAATTTTCATTCAGATTCGAAAAAAAATAATAAAAGTTTAAAATAGTTCTCAAAATCTCACAACTTGCAGCAAATATTTGGAAACAGTCTCGAAATAATAAAGTGCAAACTAATTTGCTTAAATTAGCCGTGTACACTACAAGCTCTAACAAGTCGGCAAGTACTTGGCCCGAGAGTAAACTTTCAGCAAACTTCCTCTAGCGCTGCTGTTTACACCCATTGCAAGTGACTTGTGTGAGTACTCTAGGCAAATTTAATTGCTAGTGGACTCGAGCCTGTACTTTCGTAACCCTACGAATAGAGTAAACCAGCACAAATATATTCAACTCTGTATAATTTCACATTTAAGTCATGAACTATCAACTGAATTGTACCCATTTTGCCCTTAGTGATATATGTTAATATCATGATTTTGCAGAAGTTGTTTTGGATGAAACATGTATATACTTCAAACTCCTTGTCGTCACCATGTAGTCTTCGAAACCAACCCCTAACGCCCCGCAAAGACACATTCCTGCCGTTCATCGATCATTTAGCCAGCTACAACACGACGTGATTCAGATCTAGCAAGTAAATTTACACCCCGTTTAAAAGCATTGTGATATCATCGAGGCATTAGTCTATTAAAATGGGGGACAACCCTATCGTTTTGTAATCTTCGGTAATCGGGTGTGCATTAAAACATCACCGTAATAGACGTGTACAGCTGTACGGCGGCTACAGGGTGTTTATCACCGAAAAGAAAATCGAATTTCATGACAAAATTGAATATTTTATGAACATAGTCGTAAACAGAATTTTTAATTTTCGTCTCTCACTATATCGTGATCTCGGAAATTTTTCATTTCTCTTTTTATGGCTTTATTTGTGGAAATCTTTCAAAAGAAGAATCACATTTTCATTACCACTTCTCTCCACTGTATGAGGTGCCTTCAGATTCTCTAGGATATCAACTTTTTCCTTGTTAGTGCAATATTGAATTTCAGTTTTTTTTTCGATTTTCCATATTTTTACCTAAATAATCATCTATCACAAGTCATCCATGCATGGTGATAATTTCTAAATCCAAAAAAAATGTTTTTTGAATTAATGGTACCTAGACTCCCATATTTTTCAATCTGCCACATTACTGTCAGGTACTAATAACATTTGAATACATTGTTGATAACTCTACATTGTAAAACGAAGAGTAGGATGATAAATAGGTACTTTTTTTCAGTTTCTTCCTCAAATTAATTTCCAAAACTCCACTTTGAAAGAAGAATGATGTATTTCGTTTTCGACTTCAACCACCAAATACTATTCAAAAGATTTTTTCATCCTCAGATACCAGAGTTAGACAAATTCAACTTTTTTGTGAATTGAATTCACAAGTCACAATTCACGTGAAAAGTGAGATGAATTCATGAATCGAAAATCCAGCAGAAAAATATGAATTGAAGCCTCAATGTAGATGGTGAGTCTAAAGTTAAGAGTAACAACTAACAGTTTAGAGTCTAACCTATTCACAATTAATTTTTCTTATTTTTCGAAAAAGACGAAGTTCATTTTTTACTAAAGACTAGTATTTGGGATACAATGCATTTTGGATATTTATTACGCTTCACCAATTTTTGTTCAAAACAAAAGAGCTTCACCATAACTTTGTAGTTTTCTTCAAATATTTCCTAGTCGATTTTGTTTTGAATTAATCAAGACCAAGACCAAGCACATCTGTGAAAAATTGGTGACATTTCCTGATATTATTTGAGGTCGACGCGCGTTTCGTCAACAAGGTTAGCATCTTCAGGATGGTTGTGTTAGGGTACAAAAAGTTTTACACCAAAACTTTCAATCTCATCTTTTATTCTACTAGCAATCATAGAAAAAATTACAGAATAATTCATTTGTACAAACTTGAGAGTTTAATTCTACTGAATGTCAAAATTTGGATTTTTGGTTTGCTTGGGTGGTGAAAAGTAGTTACCCAACAACATAAAATATGTCTACCTTCAGATGTGAAAAAAATTCGATTTATACTCCTTTTTGAATAGTCGAAATCATGTTAATATACGTTGACTGGAGCTAGAGGGTATTTGTGAAAAGCGACGTGATAAGATGTTATCGGCGCGGGTAGGGTGTAGAAAAAGAACGATAAGCACCTGCGCCTGCGTTGTGAATTGTGGCTTCAATTCATTTTCGTGAATTTAAGTCACAACTCACCGAAAAAAGATCAACTCACTACTGCTTACAATTCACTTCAAATGAATTGGAGTCAATGAATTGAATTCACAATTCTCTCAAACTCTGTCAGATAGCATGGTGTTCTACCTAGTAACACAAGACAGAGGTATCTCATTAATTACCTCACTGAAAGGGTTCTGGATGACCCACTAGATTTCCAGATCTCAGGCTCATTGAACCAAAATATCAATATTCAACTGAACATCCTAGTGAAGTAAGATTATGAGAAAGGTACATAATTCGCCCTGTCGTAACATGAAAAAGTAAAGATTATTCGAATAATCCGAAAATGTTGAGCATTTCTCTGATAGTTTCAGTTTTAATGTTTCATTGTATCTTATTTTTCTCAAGTCTATATTCATTTCAAACGATAGTGATCAACTATGTATAAAAATGTCGTTTACTATATACATGACGATATGGCAGACTGAAAAATTAAAAACCTACTACTGCACAACATTTTATTCAATATTTTGAAACCTTGGCCATACTAGGGTGTCTTGTATTACATCACCATAAAGGTGAATCGAATAGAAATCAAAAACAGCTAACTTTACGTCACATCCAGAATTTGTGTTTGTTGGAAGACACTATACACTTCCAAACAATTCATTTCAACTTATGATGGACATACGCTAAAAAGATGATTTTCTTTACTTTTCTTGTTATATAGGCATATGGACAAGTTGTTATGTCACCTGTATCATTTGAAACAGTAAACCTTCACGATACATCAAATTTCAGCAATTGTTCAAAGTGTAATGGAAGCCTGTAAAAAGGCTTTCATGAAAATTATTGCTGAATAAACAAAAGTAAATTCTGGGTACTTTCTCTTCCTAGGACTATAATAGTTAAAAAAATATGTCACAAAAACTTTGTGAATTTCCATTTCAAATTCACTAAGAGCTTCGAAACTTTAGCTTCATACGGTCGGTACTTTCCACAGGCATCATGTGTCCTAAGAAACAGTAAGCTCCGGTGTCCTTGTATTTATTTCCATTACGAATTCCAAATTAATTCTCAATTGAGAAGAGAAAATCATGTGACATAGGTGATATTCACCAAAAAAAAACGGAACTTCAGAATCTCACCATATCGCCTAGTATGAAGCATAAACATAGTTTATGATGCCATGTTGGTTGACGAAAGACACGTTGAATGCAAGCGATCAGCTACATGTTCAATAAAATTCTCTATCAAAAAAAAATTACCAGAAAATTAGTGAATTCACTGAATGTTACATTTTGAATAATTTCATACATCTTCACTCCAAGACCTCAGGCCGTATTCTTGGGTTGAATCCATCTAATCCATATCACTATACGTCATTTTAATCGAATGAATCAATGATTTAGGCTTCGATAGACGATGTTTCGGAGGATCATTCATGTTTTTTTAAAGAAGCTATATAAGATTTCACTTCAAACACTCCGAGGAAAAGCTTCTTGTTCTGCACATTTCTCTGTAAACATTTCCTCTCTGAACTGGTCGATTAGATAAACTTACGATCGTTTGGATATCTGATAACTTCAATAATCAGTTGAAAAATCGAGATTCTTGCATGGAACACAGATAAAACTTTTTCTATTCGTCGACATAATACTTCAACTCAAACTGTGCCCATTAAAGAAGCGAAGCTTTGACATCTAAGAGTTCAATACTACAAATGTCAAATGAACTCAACCCCCATTTAGAAAAATATTAATATTTGTAATCGACATGATACAAACATGACTGTTCCATCGTACGTAGATGAACTCAACCCTTTCTAAGCGATGTAAATACACGGCTATGAATGGCAGAATGATATAGCAGCTCAAACTCTGTACTATGAAGAAGTCCAGCTTCGAAATAAAACACCGTAATGATGATAATCTACCTGTAGCTTTTTCTGCCATGACAATTCTAGATTAAATCACACACTGTGTCCATTGAATAGTCAAGCTGCGACTTTGTGCATTCTGGAAGGAGGATGTTCCTGTTTTTTCTGCAGTAGACATATCAATCAGATTTATAAGACGATCCATCGGATACCTTCTTTTGTTCCCTTGTGGAAGCCGTTTGACCCGTCCTTCACTGCCAGGTCTCCGGAAAGCACATCAGCCTCTAGGGCTTATTGCGCTTTGCTTCTCTGAACTTTATGAAACCCATTCCAACAACCTTGTCCCCTGCACAAGTTTGTGCGGGTTGATTGCTGGTTGTTTGTCATATTCTTCTGGATCCAAAATTGGTTTTCCATATATTGGTTGCATTTTATGAACTAGAGCCTCACATTCGCAGAGTATGTGTCGAGCTGTCTCTATTCCTTTTTTACATTGTTTGCAGCTAAGGTCGCCGTTGTACAGCCCTATCTTATTCAGGTGTCCTTTGAGTGGACAGTGTCCAGTCAACAACCCTGTTATAACCCTTATCTGATCCCTGTTACACTGAAGCAGGTCTTTAGTCTTTTTTCTTGACGGTCCTTTCATTAAAGTTCTCTCGTGAGCGCTACTGGGTAGGTTTCCCTAGTAATCTCTATGTTTTGTGCTCACCCAATTCCTTATGCTCATCTGCTTTTTCATTGCCTGCGATACCTGAATGACCTGGGGCCCATTTTAGAGTCAGTCTATTATGGTCTGCCAGATGTTTCAGTTCTTCGCGGCACATCGGATACCTACTAACCTCAAAAATCAATGGAACGAGAAAAATTAAGATCATTCCTAGAAGCACAGATAGATCATTTTGCGTCTATTGAAGAAACCAAGCTTCGACATCAAACACGTTGATAAGAGAAGGATTCTCGTATTCCTGCAGCGCCTATTGCGAATATATTGATCGGATAGAAGCTCAAACTCTGTCATATGCAGAAGTCCACCTCCATTTAAACACTGCAGTCAACTCCATCCAAGCTTCGACATTGAACATTGTGGAGAGAAGAAGTTCCTGTTTTCCTGCAGTAACCATATCAATCTGATAAACACGACGATCTATGGGATACCTGATTACTTCAATGATCAATAGATAGACCAAGAAAAATTGAGATTATTCACTGTGTCCATTGAAGAAACCAAGCTAGATATTAATTACTTTAATAAGGAAAGGCTTCTCGTGCTCCTTCAGCTTTCCTTCTATTCTATTGCAAATGTGTTGCGGATAGAAGCTCAAACTCTGAGAGGTGAAGAAGCCCAGTTTCGAAATGAAACATTGTAATCAGGACAGGCTTCGTGCAGCTTTCTCTGCCATGAAAATTTCAGTTAAAATCACAAAAACTTTGTGTCCATTGAACAGTCAAGCTACGACATTGAACATTGTGGAAGATAGAAAGTTTCTATTATCCTGCAGTAAACATATCAATCGGATAAACACGATGATCTATTGGATACCTGATTACTTCAATGATCAATAGACAGAGAAAAAATTGAGATCATTATTTGTAGCACAGATGGAAATATTTGTATTTGATCAATCTATCGATTCAATACTTGGCCATACTCCCTCACCAAAATAACTAATACTGTATCCATAGAAGAAACCAAGCTTTGACATCAAACACTTTTTAAAGAAAGGCTTCTCGTGTTCCTGCAGCTTCTATTGCAAATATGTTAAACAGATAGAAGCTCAAATTCTGTCAGATGAAGAAGTCCAGTTTCGAAAGAGAATACTGTAGTAAAGAGGTTTCCTGTAGCTTTCTCTAGCATGAAAATTTCAGTTGAAATCACACAGACTGTGTCCATTCGACAAGCTTCGACATTAACCTTCGTGGGAGACAGGAAGGTCTTGTTATCCTGCAGACAACATCCAATCGGAAAAACACGATGATCCACTGGATACCTGATGAGTTCAATGATCAATACACAGACCAAGAAAGAATTTAGATCATTATTTGGAGCACAGATGGATATTTGTATTTGATAAATCTATCGATCTAACACTTGGCCATGCTGCTTCAACAAAATAGCGCATACTGTTTCCATCAAATGATCCAAGCTTCGACATCAAACACTTTAAAGAAAGCCTTCTCGTGTTCCTGCAGCTTCTATTGCCAATGTGTTGATCAGATAGAAGCTCAAACTCTGGAAGATGCTTCCCGTAGCTTTAACTGCAAACGTGTTCATCAAATAAACTCGACGTTCGATTGGATAACCATTTACTTGTCAATCAATACACCAAGCGATAAAAGCCGTGATCCCTCCATTGTACACAGATAAAACTATCCCTCTACCAACCGGTCCATACCGACCGTCAACACCGCGATCCTCGCCTTATAAAAATCCTGCTCCGCAGGAAAATATCTTCCCATTACGGAAAACTAACAATTTCGCGTCTACTATCAGATCTACCGTGCACGTTCATAGACGATTTCCCTTTATCGCAGCGTTCCGGCAGACCCACGGAATTCCTGCGAATTCCTGCAAGTGTAGCAGGACGGTGGGCGGTCGCAGAGAGCGGCCGCCCCGAACGCTTCCCCGCCCCTTTCCCGGCCAGCTCCCCGGCCAGGAGAAGAAGAGCTGCGGAGTGTGCCGCGAGTCCTGCGAGTCCTGCTGCGACGCTCGCCTGATCGCAGGTGCCGCGCGACATGAAATGATCTAGTGGCGATTGTTTTTCATTGTTTTTTCGTTGTTAGTGACCCGTAGTGCGCGTATGTGGAAGTAGGTGAGGTTCGAACAGGGTGTCTATTCCCTGGGGTACGTGGATCGCTTGCATGGGACAAACTTGCGTTCAGCAGGATTTTTTTATTTGTTGAACGGTGGACAGTTGTGGTTGATTCAGCAATAGTCCGAACAATACTGAAATCTATTGAAAATAAAATCTTTTGTATTCAATTATTTTGATAGCAATATACAGGGTGTTTCATATAAACCTTCCATTTGAACTTTAAGTTGGAGGAAAGAGATCATTGAAAGATGTTCCATATAGAAGTTTCAGATATTAACGAATGAGTTTCTTCGAATTATTTATTTCAATGTACAGGGTACTGATTGGGATGTGTCAAGGTTTTTTTCAACTTAACCAATATTTGCTGCTTTCCATGATCAGAATTCTTCTAAATAACACTGGAACGTTCGCTATGAAAGTTTAAACTTTTTGTAGAAATCAATTACCCTAACACCAAACTGATATTATTGGCACTCGACGCGCGTTTTGCTTACAAGGTTAGCATCTTCAGGAGAAGACAACTGTTATCCGTTTTCTTTTCCTGAAAATGTTTACCATGTTAGCGGAACGCGAGTCGAGTGCAAACACTATCAGTTTGGTTGATTCTTGGGTGTTTTCCGGGTTTGATGGCCGTGGTCCACAGGTTTTTATTCCTGACGTTTCGCCTACGACTATGGTAGGCATTATCAAAGTCTGTGAGGTAACGGACGCAATGATCTCGTTCTCACAGTAGATACGAGATCATTGCGTCCGTTACCTCACAGACTTTGATAATGCCTACCATAGTCGTAGGCGAAACGTCAGGAATAAAAACCTGTGGACCACGGCCATCAAACCCGGAAAACACCCAAGAATCAGTCACCTCCGGCCGTGAAAGTTTACGTTCTTTTATCAGTTTGGTGTTAGGGTAATTTGTCTCTACAAGAAGGTTCGGAATCCTTCTGACAAAAACTTGCAAAAAATATGAGGTGAATAATTTAAAAGTTATGCTCAGAAAAATGTAAAAAAGAAGACTTATATTGAACAATCCCTATTTTCAACAAAGGCCCGTTTTTTTTCATGATGAAGATTTGAAATCAGTTTTGCCATTGTGGAATAATAATTCGAATAATAGTCTATTGTTTTTCTAACATTTCTAGACGACTATGAAGATTGCTAAGGTGAGGCGTAAGCGGAGATTTAGCGATACAGAGTTCAGAAATGTGGCTTAGTTTCCTCACAGTAAGAAAATCTTCTTCTTTAAGAAATTTTGTCTGGATTGTCAAAATTTCCTAGCGATTTGCGGATTTTTTTTATAATACTGTTGTAATTAGAACCCAAAAATAAATTTCTTTTCTTTTTTCGAATAGAGCACCTTATATATTATTTTTATTAAGATTATTTGTGGGAAAGAACTGTTCAAAAAAATAAGGTATATACCTAGTGGTAACATAGTTATACCCAAGCAAATGCAAGAAAAATCAAAATAACCTTCCTCATATACATTAATTTCTGAGGATCAAACGGTGCGGTTATTGAAAGAAGTCTTCTGAAGGCATACATTTTTGTGAAACATGTTAACGAGGATTCAGAAAGAAACAGAAATTCAGGAAAAAATTATTCGAGTCAATGAGTCTAACTTTACGAAGAAAAAAAATGTTTAGTCAAATAGGCAGAAGAATCATCAAAATTATCTCTGGCCGACATAGAACTATTTACAAGGCTTACATCCCTACACCCCAATTATAGACTATCTTTACTTTCTATAAAAAGATTAGCAATCTGATGATTGAAATAATGGCTGTGATTATGTTACAAGAAAAATGAACTTGGGAAAATTCATAGCAAAATCAGAATACTGAAAATATATTTCATTCGGAAATATTCAATATTTCTTGACCTGCCTTGTATGACATTCGACTTGAACACACAATAAGAGCATCTAATATGGCTATCGAATGTTCATTAAATTTCAGCAGCATCCAAAGTTCGATAGTGCAACTGATAGAAACACTGATAGTCACACTGTACACAAGGTTAACAAATTTTTGTACTTGAGGGAAAACACCCTTATCTCAATTATACAAACCACTGTCAAGTCCATATATCTTTCAAAATTTTAGTAGGTACAGTTACTTCTGAGAAAAGTACTATTTGGCTGCTCTTTGGGGCAACCATTTTTCACTACCTTACATCTGTTTCGATTCTGATTTCTCCACCATCCGAATAAAATTATTGATTTTTACCTACTATTTATCAATGAGATTTACGGCAGTGGCAACTTACATGTGGCTCACAGCATACAAGTAGATTTTACTTCATAATCCAAATTCAATCGTTCTTTGAAAATGCAAAACTGTTCGTTTTTGTAGGGATGATGGAAACTTTATTAAACAATAAGACAGCGTTTCGATGTTCTGAGCTACAGAGTTCATAACTATGAAATTCGTTTCACTTTTGGAAAAACAGAATAAAACAGCAAATATACGCACGAACAAAGTTGAATCTACATGATATACAGGGTAGGGTGTGAATGAATAAGTGTAAAACATTTAAGGAGGTGATTTCTCATTGAAAAAATATCTTTCATATAAAGAAACTTCATTGGAGCATCCCTTGTAAAGATACAGCCCCTGAAAAGGGGTACATAAAATTTGTATAAAAATTTTTTTCACAAGCACTGAAAAAGTTACAATATTGAAAAAAATGTCTCTTGGGTTTTTTGGCCAGAATAAACCAGTTCGCAACAAAAAATTATTTTACGAACAACTACAGATAGACATCGTCATAAATGCGAAAATACGAAACTAATCTATTTAGTAGGTCGCTATTAGCCATAGTGACAATTAAATTGGTATGACGCTGTCAGTTTGTGAATTTTCGAAATTGAAATAATACTAATTGTGTGTTGTTCTGTTCGCAATTTGTTATTTTAATAGTCATACAAATTTTATGTACCCCCTTTAAGGGGGTGTATCTCAACAAGGGATGCTCCAATGAAGTTTCTTTATATGAAAGATCTATCTTTTTTTTGATAGGGACTCACCTCCTTAAATGTTTTACACTTATTCAGTTACACCCTGTATATCGAGAATCAATGGAAACCTTCGGAATGCTGCTCTCAATGTTTATTAACAATCATTATTTTAGCTTATTTTCAATTCAAGATAAAAATTCATTCGAATATATGAATTCCTAATTTTTTTATTCATAATTGTTTGTGAATATCTATTACTGCGTTAAAATATTTAATTTTTTTTGCAATACTATTATTATTACTTCAACTCCATGGGGATCAGTAATATATTATATAATAGCGAAAGGATTCAATAATATTAAATTGAATGGATTTACTTGGGATTTGCTTGTTTATTTGATCTAATCAAAGTTGCTTCACGATTACAAATTGAATAGATTTTGAAAAGCAGCCCTGTGAAGTTGTGAATATTATGAGATAAATAAACGTATCATTATTATTATCAATTTCGTTAGTCCTTTGTCATCTATGTCCATGCAAGCGTTCCACTATTAGTCCAAGAGACGGACTAGAGTAGAGGTCGACCTTCACCCAGCGGTTCACCGGATGAAACATACTTTTTGTAGTCCAGTCTATGACCATTTTCCCGTGTATTTATCCCATACAGCACCGATTCGGATGAATATTTGGATTCAGGATCTACATACACTCTTTTTCAAAATCTACCCTGTGCCGAGGGTTGCTTTCTCCCTGGGGGTGGATGCCACCCCTTCTTGGGGGTGAAAAAATTTTCATTGGAAATAAGTGCGGAAATCAATAAATTGACTAATTCTGAGCACTTTTTGTTCAATGAAGTTTTTTCTGAAAAGCAATACTTTTCGACTTATTCGCGAGTGAAATTGTCGGTTTTCAGTAAAAAAAAACACGTTTTCCGATCCTTTTTCGCGAATAACTGGAAAATAACGCATCTAATCGAAAAACATGCAGAGAGCAAAATTATAGCTTTTGGAAAGACAAAGGCGATTGTTTATTTGTGATGTATGCAAAACCCAGTACAAACTGAATAATTGCTTATTGAAAGTCGATTGGTATTTTCAAACGCCAAAATGGAAAGTTTCTACGAACAATAACCAAAAACCAATGCATTTTTCGGGAAAAACTGGTTGGACCTTTTTTGAAGTCCTTCAAAAATCCTTCATTTTTGTTATTTATAAAAGTTTCTAGCATCAAAACTGACCGAGGTATTAAGGAAATAATGTTGAATCCTATTTTTTCCATGAAAAAAAAATTGTGAATAACTCATCCTCTCTTCCCCCCCCTTTGGAAAAAATCGTTGCCTAGTGGAACTATCTGTATATATTTATATATAATATACATATAGTTTCACTAGGCCTGAAATATAGTTACTATGTGTAGTCTTCAATATACTAATGTACATCCTCTAATTTCTTCAAAAATTATTTTTGTTTTTTTCCCATAACTCGCTTAGTCTTCAAGCAATCGAATCCACCAAAAAGGTATTTTGTAGCTTTTTTCAAGAGCTATGAGCTCATCTACATTATTTTTTGTTTCAGATTATATTTTTGAACAGGTTCATGCTAAAAGGGCTCAAAAAAGGTACTTTGCGCGAACCCTCACAATATTTAATTGGCCATATCTCATTCTATTTCCATCCTGCAGAAAAAAATGAAACACCAAAATTTTCAGAGAAGAATAGCCTTCAATTTTGTACTCTGGGAAATTTTGCATGTGATCAATACTTTTCAAGTTATTTCGAAGAAATGGTGATTTTTCGCTGAATCACGTATATGATTTTTTCTGTTCAATCTCAATTTTTTCCGAAACTACGTTTTTTCAATTGATAAAAAACTCAGAACTCATCATAAAAACATGGATGAAGTGAATTATGGAGTAACAACGATTTCTTTCAAAGGAGGGAGACGAGAGGATGAGTTATTCACAATTTTTTTTTAACGAAAAATAGGATTCAACATTATTTCCTTCATACCTCGGTCAGTTTTGATGCTAGAAACTTTTATAAATAACAAAAATAAAGGATTTATGAAGGACTCCAGAAAAGGTCAAATTAGTTTTTCCCGAAAAATGCATTGGTTTTTGGTTATTGTACGTAGAAACTTTCCATTTTGTCGTTTGAAAATACCAATCAAATTTCAACAAGCAATTATTCAGTTTGTAGTGGGTTCTCATACATCACGAATGAACAATCGCCTTTGTTTTTTCAAAAGCTATAATTTTGCTCTCCACAGGTTCTTCGATTAGATGCATTATTTTCCAGTTATTCGCGAAAAAGGATCGGAAAACGTGCTTTTTTTGACTGAAAACCGACAATTTCACTCGTGAATAAGTCGAAAAGTATTGCTTTTCAGAAAAAACTTCATTGAACAAAAAGTGCTTATAATTAGTTAATCTATTGATTTCCACACTTATTTCCAATAAAAAAACACCTCCAAGAAGGGGTGGCATCCACCCCCAGGGAGAAAGCAACCCTCGGCACGGGGTAGATTTTGGAATAGAGGGTAAGTAGAGCCTATATCCAAATTTTCATACGAATCGGTGCTGTATGGGATAAATACACAGTTTACACTTTTTTCACCGTCATAGACTGGAGTATTATAGGGTTTCATAGATAGACGAATACGCCTATAATGGATTGTCTATCAGAATGAGGTCTAGACTATAATAAGTAAGATACAAAATCTTCCACTATATGGAAAACTTTTTTATTACCGATTTGTCAGAAAACTGCATTCTTCATAAAAATTGGTCTATTGCCAAATACTTGCATATGAGTTGTCAGAATTTCAAATTTCCGAGCAGTATACAGAGGAGAACGTGAAAAAGAATTTTGATCAAGAGTAAACTACCCTGGATGCGATTCCAAATTCGAATAATGATTTCAATTCTACAACAAACTTGAATGATTTGATTATGTCAAAAGTGAGATGTTGTTCACACCTGATCGAAAATCCCATTGTATTTTTCCCCTGTACACTATTCGGAAATTTGAAATTTCAACAACTCATATGCGAGTATTCTGCAATACACCAATTCTTGTGAGGAATAAATTTTTCTGACAAATCGATAAGAAAAACGTTTTCCATATGGTGGAAATTTTTGAATCTCGCTGTTCAGGGTCTAACATAAGTACGTTGAAATATTCAAGTGACGTATTCCTGAGACAATTTTGAGAGAAAAAAGTCTATATGAACTTGTGTCTGAAAATGCTTCGTTTCGGAGATACAGGGTGTTGAAAGTGAATTTTTTGTTCGCTTTTTGAAAATAACTCTCGCAAAAAATAAGTTATTCGCACGAAATTCGGTACCCGGGGTTTTTTGACGTGAGAAATCATAATTTCATCTTAATTTTCATGTAACATCTAGAGGGCGCTGCGTATGCTGTCATTATTTATTTCAAATTGCCCTAACTTTTTTGACAGTATACTTTTGGTACTTCTCATGAAAAAACCCAATTCCCACACCTCTTCCAAGTAAAAAAGGTACACCTACTCAACAACGCTGGAGGTGATCGTTTTCGAGATATTTAAAATTTTCTATATCGATGCATACTATTTAGCTGCTAGGGCGCTAAGTGAAGTTGCTGAGAACATTACAGAAACTAAGTATGTGGTGGATCTCGTCAAAATAAACGATTTTTTTTCTATAAAATGATTCGTTAAAAATAAAGTTCTTTATTTCGAAACGAATCATTTTTCGTCGAACATTTTATAGGGAAAAGTTGTTGATTTTGACGAGATCAGGAATACGTCACTTGAATTTTTGAACGTACTTATGTTACACCCTGTATAGTCTGGACCACATTCTGAAAGGCGAGCCATTATAGGCGTATTCGTCTTTTTATGAAACCCTTCAAAAAGTATGTTTAATCCGGTAAACATCTGGGTGAAGGTCGACCTCTATTCCTTCTCTTGGACTATATCACTCACTTCTCTGAAAATTTGTAATACACAGAGTTTTTTGGGACACCCGTCAACCTGAGTACGACCATCAGAGTACCACTATGCTGAACGCCTTTGGATTTCTGTCATCATTGATTTGCCTGGGTGAGTAGACAAAGAATGAAAGTGACGGAAACTAGGACACGGTCGCATCAGAAAAGTAATGAGGTTTGCGATTAGGAAACTGGTACGTGCAGCACCATCCATTATGGAAAATGATGAAAACAAAATGGAAAGTTATGGTGAATGAGTATCTTAATGTAGGTACCAACATTTTCTACATCTAGTACACGATTCATTAAGAATGTACAAGCTGAACGATTAAGTATTACCTTTCAATGTTCTTAACCAATCTCTAATTTGGCAAACAGTGTGGCGTTTTTATCTTAACAACAACAGTACCTGCTCGATTGTGATGGCTGTCATAATGGCCCGCCAGGTCATTATGTGGGCAGTAACAAGAACTCTGAATACCTACATCATTGAAACCATTCAAGAGAAGATAATGGATGTCCTTTAAAGGCAATAAATGTCAAAGATCTAAGTTTAATTCCTCAGGAATATATTTATTGATTGTGATTTATTTTTTCCTCACCCATACCATAATAATACACTTATATGCCTATAATTCGTTTCAGAATGATATCCATTATGAAACGGATCAATACGAGCTCATTATGATACAGATTTTTCATTACGATACAGATTTTCAATCATCTGGATATCCAATTCAGTGGCGGAAGGATACATTGAAGATTCTATTCAGAATATAAACAGCATTACCAATTCAATATTGAACTGTACTGACTGTAACATGAAATAAATGTTATTATTCTTTCCACTTCGGGATCAGTGGGACCCACAATACAAATATAAACAATATTTATAGTTTTTCATCATTTACAGGGTGTAGAAAAATAGGGTATGCAACTCTCAGTTAGTGTTCATAGATAGATAGATACATTTATTGTATCTGAGAAAAATATTTACATCTCATTACAAGAAGTTCGATAATCCTATGTTAGTTTATATACTTATGTATGATAAATACGATACCCACACACACATCAGAAACTTACATACATACACAGTGAGTGATATGCATTAGGTGAATACAAAAAACAATTAGAAAAAGAAAAGTGAAATCGTTATTCGTTTAAAATAAATGAACGAATACGATGTATGTTGATGATTACATGAACAAGGCTTGAAAGCTTGGGAAAGTCACCAGAACTCAGTAAAACAATGATATCATTCATATTTTGTATATGCGTGTATAATGGGCAGTTTCTGATTCCACTAAATATAGGACAATCAAGAAGCATATGCGCAAGTGTTTCATTTGAATGAAGGTTACAAAGTGAGCAAATCTGTGAAGTATCTATAAGATGGGTAACACCTTGATATGTTATTTTGAGATAATTTGAGCCACATAATCTAAGTTGAGCTATGATTCTAGAAATATAAATAGGGGCCAGTTTTTGGAGATAGCTTTTACTTCGGTCAGATGTTGAAATTTGTGAATATAAGAGAGGGTAAAACGATGAAGACAATTTTTCTATATCAAGATCTAAAAGTTTGTTCCTATAGCAGTCCAGAATCTGATTCATTAATGACTTAGAGTTGCTACAGAGGTATCTTGGCCATAGATCTGAGCAGTCAGCAAAATCGAAGTAAGCCTTTATTTGAATCAAGTAGTTGTATTTAATGTTGTTATTATGTAGTTTCAATAGACGTAAGTAGCAGCGTTTTGATATCCGGGCATCATTTGTAGATTTAATTTTGTTAGTGTTCATTACATGATCGTTGCATAATATACTAGTTCAACAACTGTTTTTCAATAGCCTTGCAATAATAACAAGTTACATGTTATTGTCAGATTGCTAGTATATTTCATTTATACTTTCGAAACGTACTGTAAAAAATATTACTATTTTTCTTGTTAGAATGATGAATAGTCCCTAATGACCAACTCTCGGCACATATATCTGAGTCAGACAATTTATTAGCTTTGGCTGATTGCCTCGGCCAAGATATGGTAATGATACTTTGTTTACCAGGTAGGAAGAGCCTAACATTCCTAGAGGACTGAAGAGATGGCTGAGTCGAGTCGTCCTACGAGGTAAACATACTATTTTTTTACAAATCGTTCAAAATTTCAAAATGAATGGTGCTTCGGAATTCGATATGAAATAACTTGGTTGAATTATCAAACTTGACGTTTAAGAATTCAATTCCTGGTGTTCTCGAAAGTAAAATGATAGTCCAAAAGACAGAATAGAGGTCGACCTTCACCAACTGTTTACCGGATGACACAACTTTTTTATTATCGATTTATCAGAAAATTTTATTCCTCATAAGAATTGGTGTATTGCAGAATACTTGCATATGAGTTGTAAAAATTTCAAATTTCCGAACAGTGTACAGGGAAGAACGAAACATAGAATTTTGATTAAGGGGAAACTACCCTGGATGTCATTCCAAATTTGAATATCGATTTCAATTAAAAAAAAAACTCCTTCGAATGAACTTTTTGATTATGTCAAAAATGAGACGTAGTTTACACCTGATCAAAATTCCTATTTTTCGTTTTCCCCTGTGCATTGTTCGGAAATTTGAAATTTTGACAACTCATATGCAAGTATTCTGCAATACACCAATTTTTATGAGGAATAAGAGTTTCTGACAAATCGACAATAAAGAAGTTTTCTCCATATGGTGGGAAAATTTGAATATCACTGAGTACGGTCTGGAGAAATTTCGTCTGGAATGTCGAAATTTCCCAGCGATTTGCGGAAAAAGTGCTTTTTTATAGTTTTCGGGTTATTAATCTACCAGAAGCCTAATAAACTAAGAATCAATACTAAAATCTATTCAAGTGTATATTTCTAATGATAGAGCTACAAAGAAAACATATTATATCCACCACTGGCAACTGGAGTCAAAATGTGGCAGTATCCCTTTGTTGAGTGGTTATAGTCTTTCAAAGATTGGAGAAAGGGCATATCCAACTATTTTTTGTACCAAACGTCAGGTGTTGAAAAAGGTAGAATGAGCTGTAAAGGGCACTTGATGAATAAAAAAGTGTGTGTTCCGATCGTGTTCTTGTTCAAAGAAGGGTGAGAAATAATATGACCCTTTTGTGAATATTAGTTTTGTGATATTGGTTAAGGTTCGTTCATCAGGCAACAGCAGCTAGTGCTGAAAAAATAATTCATTGTCCGTATTTTGATATGTAAAAAACGCGCATCACTTAGCGCGTTCTTTTGTTTTGATATAACCTGAAAGTCGTATTGGGAATTTTTTCGAGTAATAGAGTGGAACTGGTTCCAATTTGAAGGTGACTAAATAACAGACTATCACTCACAAAATGTATTCTTCTCTGTTATATGGCGTAGTCTATTAACAACGTCCTGTGAAGAAAAAAAACCAACCAGAACCCCGTCAGAACAAAATGTGACACTTGACACTCCAATCAAAATTTTGGTGTTACTTCCCGGTTTCAAAATTCTCGTGTATTACTTTTTCAAAATTCTTCGTGAACCCCAAGCATAAATTCTCAGTATCTACTCCAAAATGGCTTTCGTGTGTCCACCCAAAGAAGACAGCGAAGGAAAAACGAAACTCTTGAACGACCTAAAAGCGGTTTTCGACGAAGTAGAGAAGAAACTCACTATATCAGCCAAGCCTATCTGTGTTCCATGCTGTATCCCAGTTTGCGATCTACCTTGCGTACCGTGTCCATGGCAGAACGATGCCAAAAATCAAGTAAAAGAACAACCAAGACCTGTGCCTGCTCCCAATCCACCAGAAGTTATGGTGAGTTTGTGCATAACCGTAAGAAAAATAGAGGAGAATTTATAATTTTTCAAATTTCATCGAAGTCCACCGTCAGAAAAGTCTAGGACCACATTTATCATATCATATATCATGACAATCTCTATCCGCTTCAAATACATAGACCTAACAACGAATGGACTGGCCCTAAGAGAGAGAGGACAGCGGAATGATCAAGATAGAATACTTCAAGTATATAACCTCTGAGAGAATTTCTTCTTCAATATAGTAAATAAAGAGAGGTTGAGAAATATAAAGTAAATTATAGAATTATCATTCTGTCCTTCACAATATCACTTCAATGTGCTTATACTTCCTCTCTTTCTATGGTGTTATATGAAAAACTGTCATAAACGCCAGTCTTTTGGTTGTAATGTCTATGTTCAAATACGATAGCATGAAGGAGAGTATTTCCTCACATAGGGCCATTTCCTACATCTCTTTCAATCTGTCCTTATTTCAAATGAAAACAAAGTTGATTTTAGACGTCTATGTAGGAGCATTCGGAGAACTGCGTATATTTCAGTCTTTCCTTCAATCTTAAAAATGTTACCTATGCTACATGTGATCAAAATCCACCAAATTCCTGGAGTGACTGCCATTCCAGGATTTAGGACTAATACAAAGTTATATAAATTGACCCTTAGACACACATCCTCAATAGGCCCAAACATATCTACCTTGGTCTTGGTACCCATTCATCTTTATCTTTGTATTTGTTATCTAACACAACAATTGTGAATTTGGCGATTAGGCATTCCAGATCACGTTATGTCTGGGGAGAAAACAATAAAAAACCAGTTTTCAAACCAGTGTAAACTTCATGTATTTCAATCTTCTATTATTCAGATGCCTAATGTAGGATAAAAAACACTGAGGTCGCGCCAGTTTTGCCATTGGTCTTTTGAAACGACGGTTTCTGGGTGGCGAATGCCGCCATTATGGTTCATTTGACAAGTACCTGGAAAGCCTAGTGAACAAGTCAAACTTGCGATTCTGTAGGAAATGAGTTTGATGTAGGTAAGGGCCGAGAATATACCATATAATACATGGTATATATTCTCGGGTAGGTGCTCTGTGGTCAAGTTAAGTCACCCTAATATATAAGTGAGTGAGTCGAAGAACCACATGCTTCAATCCGATTGAAAAAACCTAACCCTACAGCAATATGTGAAATGTCGTAACGTTAAATTTTTTGTGTTTTGCGAAAGGATCTAGCGAAACCATGGGCATTATGACTGAAGGACTGGCCCTAAGAGACAGAACACTGCGGAATTAGCAAAATATATAGAATACTTGAGTATAAATTAAATGAAATCCTTCTTCAATGTATCCGTTAAAGAAAGGTGAGAATGATTGAGTAATTCAAGTATAAAATTATCATTCTGAACTTCACAATATCTCTCCAAAAATCTTTCATTGGAGACAGTCCATTAGTTGACCTTTTAAAGTATCCACGTCTTTAATCCCCCCAACTGACTCTATTACAGTTCTTGATTATTCCTAGTTATCCTCCATGTATCTTGTTCTAGATTTTTCATGTAGCTATCTCTTAGTTCATTACTTCTTTAACACTATTATAATGGAAAATCACCAAATATCACATTGCGAACACACAGAAAATGAAGTGAAATTCACAATAGTATGATTTTTTGAAGTTTCAGTTGGACAAATCGATAACTACCAATGACACGATTATAAAACTAACTTTGGTGTAGGTTTTTGGTATTATGTCAAACAACGACGTCACATTTACTTCCTTCACTTTTTTCAATTTTCGTCAAAGCTTGGGGTCTGTAGTTCCATTGTACATCAATCATCAATACCTCACACACATTTTTCATAACTCGTTCCATCATTAACAATAATTTCAGTCCTATCAACATGTCGATTTTTTTTCTCATTGATCTTCTTTCTACAGAAGGATCGACACCTATTGAAAATGAGTGATAATGTAAAAATTACCGCACAAGCACGGTGGGAATAGAAAAAGTACAGTACGTAACTCGAGAATTACCGCACTTTGCTAACGCCTCGTTCTGATAATTTTACCCGGTTTTATGCTATAACTCGTACCGTATCAACTCCTTCAGAAACAAATGATATAATACCCCTTCTACCTTCAGGTTTGTTACAAAGTGTGCCAGAAAAACTCCAACTCGGACAATCCTTCCAACAACGAGAAAGAGGTGCACAGACTGAAACAGTCGAAATCCCGCGAACTCCGCGCTAGCATCCTGTATACAGGGTGCGACTGTGAAAAGAGGGACGGCCTGCAGGACGACTGCCAAAGGACCGGCTGTCACGGCTCCCCAGAGTGCCTGACCAACCCCCCCACTTGCGGCCCCAGTGAGTTCTGTAACGGGAAGCACCTAGGGAAGAAGCTGTCGGCTTCGAAGAAGGGAAAAAGCGGTGGCAGCGGTGGGAATGGAAACAAATCGAATTTCAAGGCCAAGTACAAGTGTTTCCCTGCTGTGGTGAACGAGCCTGTGAACTGCTGTCCTTGTCCGGTAGTGAAACTGTTGTAGTTTTAGCGATGTTATTTCATTATTTTCTGTTGATTCCGATAACTTATGTTATGGTAAGGTGCAAAATATAGTAATTCCGTGAATATTTAGTTTTTCATGTGTGAACTAATTAGTCACTTTTTATTGACACTCTTGGTACTAAAAAACCGATTTTTCAGGTTTGGGTGGCTATTATTATCAGTAATGAAAGGTTCAAGAAAGAAACTCTGGTATTCTCAATGAACACCTCTTATATTACTGTACACCCATACCCCAACTAATTTTGAATTCTAGAATACCATTTGAGATATCCCACTAAATGTAATGATTCCTCAAAATTTCAAATCATTCCAACTACCAAAATGAAAATGGTGGCGTTCGACTCATGAAGCGTAGGCTTTTTTATTACAAAATCATTATGAAATACATCATTAGATGCTGCCTAGTATCAAAATGAGTCCCGTTCATTTAGGTATTCAGCTGTTTGTCTAAATATCACTTCTGCCGATATTACTTTTTGCCATTTATTTTAACATAAATATATACCCTGGTGAAAAATTCGAACAACGCGCTTCGAGTGTGAATGTGCTCGATTTGATACGGGGGTAATAGAGTTCTGTTGGAGAAATAATAATCAGTCTCTCAGCTTATTTATTATTTGGAATAATCAGGAATAATCGATAAAATTTTCACAACCAGATGGCCACTGTTGACCTGCTGCTAGAACACGTTTAGTAAATACAGTGCTTCTCAAAAATCCCCTGCCCCTCCTCTTATCTTTCAAGTGATTATACATAAACAAGTGAAATTTGAAAAAGGAATATCAAAGGTTGTAAACTTCCCCACTATTGAAGATAGATGACGAAATCGGCAAAATGACATCACAAGGCCATTGTGACCAATAATTTTAAATGGGAGCCCTAAGGCAAGCGACACCTCTTTCAAAATGAAATCATCTCCGATGACTGATCATCGGAGATGAATAAGCCTCTGAAGAAGCTGGCCACTCGCGCTAGCGAAACGTCAGGAAGAAATTACAAAAAACAACGGCCTTCAAGCCCGAAGAGAAGTAGTTATACTGATTCCTAAAATGTTCTTCAAGGTATTTTCAAAATATTCCCTCTTGGCAAACATTTGATATATTAGTAGAATATATCTAAAGAATATTCTATGAATATCCTGATTTATTTGATCCACAAATAGTGTCCTGGAAATATAAAAAGAACATTTAGAATCACTATGTATATGCAAGGAGTATTCAAAATAGTATTTTTCCAGAACATTGCGAATATTCCTGGAATATACGAGAATATATAAAAAGGGGCAAGCATGGAGTATACATTCTATGAATGTCATTTCATATACTTTTGTATATTATGCTTTAGAAGTTCTGATATCTGGTATATTTGTGAAAACATTAAGGAACACCAACTATCACTGAGCTGTTGATGAACTCAGATGCTGCTGGGTTTCTGAACAAACAACATACCTAGTTCGTTACAATATTAAATTAGTTAACGAATCCAATCTCTTAACGTACCTTCTTGATTCATGTCAATCTTTGAACGAAAGGTAGACTATTTTCGGGATGTATACTGTCGGGATAAGCAGTTTCACAAATGCAGGCTTGGAAATGACTTATTTTCATTTGATTTCACTGATTACGTAACCTACAAAGAAGTATAGTATTTTTCACAGTAAATGGTATTGGCTTATTAACTGCAATGAACTACCCGATTTTATCCCATTGTGTAGAAAATCATCTGGTAAAAGATGCAAATGTGCTACAGGGTCGAACTTAAGAAATTTGAATTTTGCATAATGTAGGAGATATACAAGTAATTTATTTAAATGTTACAATTCTATTCTATATTTAGTTCAGTGTCGCTATCGCTATCCTCATCTAAATTAATTATAATTGGCGCAATTGATTTCACAGAAAGGTACGAGTTTTCAACATTTATTACATGACTAACAGAACTTTTCCAACTCTCGGTAGGAATGTCATTCATACAGTTCCTAATTAATTCTACCACACTACCACTTAAAGTCGGAGAAGTATATTTTTTCCGCGCACGCTCGATTTAAGTTGGTGCCACATAAGCTCTTTGGAATTGAACACGGAGTAGTATTCTGCAATTGTATCACAAACATACGTTTTTTTTCAAGAAAATGACTGCAGCACTTGTAAAAGTTCTTTTTTTGTATAATTTTCCTCAAAATATATGTCATTTGCAGCCATGAAGTTTTGAATCTCCAATTTCGTATTCTTTGAGCCAGGAATTTTTTGCAATTGTCGACTATGATAGCTTGCGTTGTCCATTACTATAACGCTGTTTGGCGGAATGTTGGGAAACAGACAATTTTTAAACCAATCTTCAGAAAGCTCTGCTGTCGTATCTTCGTGATAATCAACACAAGAGTCCTTAATATTTTTGGTAGAAAGCCACATAGCGTTTGGGATCCAACCATTTTCTGATCCTGCGTGTAATATTGTGATTCTCTTCCCTTTTTTTGATGATGCTTTTGTTTAACACTTATCAGAGGAATCAGACCATCCTTTGGAAGGGGTGTCATGCGTGTCAAACCACGTCTCGTCGAGGTAGAGTATTGGCCGATTTTCAGACCGGTATTTTCTTATTGACTGGTTACTTTTGCTGCAGCACCCGCGTTATATCCTTGCTGAAGTAAGGAACTATACACATTTTCTATAATGATTTTCGCGTCACAAGATAAGTGATTCTTTTTTAACGAACCACTGGAAGAAGCACTATTACTTTTTATCCACGGACGCCACATACTGCCTATTCTGTACGTTGGGGTATAAAATCTTTGCTATTAATGTCTGTAATAACAAATAAATGTTATAAAATTATTGCACGCCGTAACACAAGTGAACACTTCCAATGAAATACAAAGACTAAAATGAACAAGAAGTGTGAGCTGTAATCCTCTACAATCCCTCTCTGAGAAACAAAATTACCTGAATCCGGTCCTTTTACATTTATTATGTGCATCTCGGATTTTACAACTTGAGGGTCTAATTGGTTTTATTATAATCCTTCAGTCAATACCATTTATTGTGAAAACTTCTATACGCAAAGTGCTTGTTCAAACAGTTCGACCATCCTGTCTTTTCAACCCTAACTTCACTTCTAAGAGTTATATCAAAGGTACCAACTGAGAGGGTACCAACTTAAATTTTCTAAAATTCCAGTTACATACCAAAGGGGATATTCTAAAAATATACCTTTTGAAATATTCAATCGATTATATCCCAAAAATATTCACGCATAATAAAAAATATTCTATGCACATTCTTTTGAAAATATATAAATATTTATTAAATGTCTATTTTCTGTATAAATATTCTATCTATTTGACATATATGTTCATTTTCACAAGGAAGGTTTTTGCATTGAAGCTCACTTTGTTTCTGCTTCATATCAATGATTTGTTGGAGAAATAATCTTGATCAGTGCATAGTTTTGCGGACGACAATACTCATATCAACATATCAACACGAGAAATAAAAATTCGGATAGGCATTAGCGTGAATAATTATAACGAATATTTCCCTCATATATAAAATGTCCCATAAGAGCAATGCAATTATCGAAAACTTACAGCGGTAATTGCACTGTATCGAAAACTTACAGCGGCAATTGCATTGTATCAAGTCACCATAACAACACATTCGAAACCGTATCGCTAGACGTCAGTGTATCTTATACAAATTACATTCGGTTATTTTCATATTTTGTGAAAGAGCCCTCGTCCTTCGGACTCGGGCACTTTCGCCAAAATATGAAATTAAACTTGCAATTTTTACATATCACGCTTTCTTGCAGAATTATCGGTAATTTTTATGCACTCGTGCAATTATAACCGAAAATTTAATTTTGAAGATAGCTGATATTCTGTGAAAAGTTGGACATGAATCGTTATTACTGACATGATATTGTTCAATGTTCCATAGCATACTTCAATGAAAATGTTCCATTACGAGGGGACTACTAAAAATATTTTTCCTATGATCCCAATTATAACAGCAGATTGTGAATTGAAAGTCTGATTATGATACATAATGAGGTAATCCGATACCGAACCGTAATTTCCAAATAAAAAATTATAGATTCCATCTGAAATATGAAAATATCCTTAAAAAATAACAAACGTTGTTACAGGGGGTTAGAGTTATTCCGGATCACCCGTTATAGACAATGGAAGTCCGAACCAAAAACAGTACAGTTTTTCCAAAATTGGACAAAATCTTCGAAATACCAAGTCCATTGCGCTCATAGCAATCGCAACCCCCCCTAAACACCCCCAATAAACATCTACATTTCAGACGCACACTACAAATAACCAGGAATCGATCTAGTAGCGGCACAAAGCACAGCGAGCAGGCTTTATAAATATCGCATATCAATGAGCTGCTTACATCCTGCAATTCAGCCGACTGACTGGGTGCAGATATAACGGAGAGATTTTGTTTGCACTCAGAGGATATCTGTCAATCTCTGCATGCAGATTACAGCGGGGTTGGAGGGGTGCGAGCTTTTGTTCGGCGATTGATGTCTTCTTGTAGCGCCGTTATCTCCATCGAATTATGTTTTCGCACGATAATATTAGGATTTAAACGGTTCACGAGGAAAGCAATAAAAAAAATATTCATTCAGAAACCATTATAATGATGAATCGGAACTGAAAGTAATATGCGTGGTGTTCCACAAGGATCTGTTCTTGGACCATTACTGTGTGTAATATACCAGAACCTCGAACAATTCAAAAACTGTTGCACGTCATCAGAGGCGTGGCTAAATCTTGACGTACACTTCAGCCAAAATGTCGAAAAATACAAGCTTGAGGACAGTGCCCCTTATGCCATAGTATTATATTTATTGTGTGTGAGATACAGTCGAATGCCTTCGTCAGGTCACATAGTGTCAAATACGTATCTTTGCCTTGGTCACAGAATACTCAATTACTATATATAGAAGTGTGACGGTAACCTAACCTCAAAATATTGGACCTTGATCGAACTTTGGCACCTTCATCGACACTGAGAGATCTGAGAATATATACCAACAAAAGGAAAATACACTGAAAAATTTCGGAGTGATATGTGACGCATTGATTATCTGTCTTCATCTGAATCACTGGAGCAGAAGCAATAGAATATAGTACGCTCTTATTGGTGCGCTTTGGGAAGGCGTGGCTTTTACCGAGTATGTCATTGGATTCGCTTCTGTATAGTAGTTTGATTATACTGT
Organism: Zygogramma bicolorata; assembly: GCA_032362365.1. NCBI lineage: Eukaryota > Metazoa > Arthropoda > Insecta > Coleoptera > Chrysomelidae > Zygogramma > Zygogramma bicolorata. Next base: position 457,966 of record JAVJAQ010001173.1, on the reverse strand, counting down.
GCTTTGGTCGAGTCGTTCGACTATGTCCGACACTAGTTGGTAAGCGACTTGAGTAGTTGACCTGCGAAAACGATATCCTGAACCACTAAAGACGTTTTTTCAGGATATTTTCAATTAATTTTCCAATTATGAGAATTATACTAATTAGGCGGTAATCATCAGGAAGATAGTCTGGAAACCTTTTTGGATAATGGTACGGCCTTTGAAATTTTTGAAAACGTCCGGAAATATTCCAAAACATGTCGTTGATTAATCATTATATCAGCCACTGATTTTATCATCTCGCTATCAAATCATATGAAATCATATACAGGGTGTTATTCAAGTACGTGGCCGAACTCAAAAGGGTGATTCTTTGAGTATTAAGACAAAATGTTCATATAAACACAGGACCGGTAATTCCTCGTTTTCAAGATACAGGGTGTCAAAATAAAAAAACTTTTCTCCTGAATATCTCAATAATCCTTCAGCCGATTTTCTTGAATTTGGTGGTGGTATTGAAGGTATGATTTGGCCATGATTAGAGTGAAATTATCATCTCCAGTGGCGTTTGGGAAGGTACCTCAACCAATATTTTCGCCCAAAAAAATGTGCACCACTGATTTTCTGCAATTTTTGTTTTCTTTTTCCGCATTGAGCTACTGAAACTTCAACTTTTTTATTTCTATCTCTTTTTTCGTATTGCATGTCTTTGGAACAACAAAAGAAATAAAGAACAAAGAGTTGAAATGACATGGTTGTTTGAATAATTGGTTTTATATATATATATATATATATATATATATATATATATATATATATATATATATATATATATATATATTCTGTTATTCACAATATAATACCAATATGGATATGACAATATACCTTCAAATTGTTTTCGAATATTTACCCAATACCACCTAATGTTTACGACGACGAAGTGACAGACAACAATAAAAGGAAATATCCCCAAAGGAGCCATCAATAGAAACCAGTTCTTTTCTTGGGTGCTATGCCCATACTTGTAGATTTTGGATTTGAAATAAAAAATGGGCGACTGTTTTTTTTTTAATTAGATCGAACTAATTCGTCCGGAAATCACAGTGGGGTTTTGTCGCTGTGTTTTCGTATTGAAGGAATCACTTTGATTTTACTATAGATAGATATGCATTGGAAAGTTTTCAACCATACTATTCTAGAATAGAACATGGGGCATTTAAAGGGTTGAAACGAGTAACGTTTTCTCACCTTTCTGTCAAGCCTAGAAACTTGTTGAATGTTCATTTGTTTGAACTTTTCAGAGTATGGACCTCATCCTAGAGAGGAATTTACAGATATAGGAATAATTAACAGACGATGAAAAAGTTAACTTACAACATCAGGTGTTTCAAGTGTCGTAGACCTGACTCCCGTTTTCCTACAATCATTAGCTTCAGAATATTCAAAACTCTTCACGCATTCTGAAGGAACGAAGAGAATGCAATAAAATTAATTTCGATTGTCTTCCACCACTCCCGCTCTCTTATGGCCGAACTTAATTAAAATTATTCTTTTGTGATTCGATCACCGCTTTCAGAACCAAAACACGTTCTGAAAGCCTGGTTTCGTATGAAATTACAATTTCGCAGACTGTAATTGACACTTGGATTTCCTAGCGCAGTAAATTAGCATTTAGGGCGTATACGGGGTCATCGAAAAGCGTCGTGATGGAAAGATACCGAATAGAATATTCAAGAGGAGATTATGGGTTTTCAAGAGAGATTTCCGATGAATTAGAATTTTATATTCACTGTTAGAAACTAAACGTTTCGATTTCTTAAGGCGTATTTATATTGATAATCATCATTATTAGTTGCCGCACTACCTGCCGTGACTTCATTAGTTACTCTTAATTTCCTCAGAATGGGATTCCAAATTCTGTTTAGACTCAACGCTTCTTCTTTTCTGTTGAAATTGTTCGTATGTTTTTGGATCTCTATCGCCTCCCGTACCAGTCGCTATGGTAACCCTGGTTGGGGGCAATCAGTTTAGCATTTTCAAACAGAATCCTGTGGTCACCCTCACTCAGTGCGTGTTCCGCCACCGCCGATTTGTCGGGGTTTGCCCCAGCCTACAGTTCCTTTCATGCTCTTTGAGCCTTGTTCCCATGGATCTTTTTGTGGTACCGATGTAAACCTTCCCACAGGTGCACGGTATGCGATAAACCCCTGCAGCTGACAGTGGGTGTCTTTTGTCTTTAGCCGACCTGAGGCTTTGTTGGATCTTCTTGGTCGGCTTGAAAACCGTTTTTATGTTATATTTCCCCAAGAGTTTCTCAATTCTGTCAGTGACCCTCAAGATATATGGCAGAATGCATTTGCAACTACCTAAGAGTCCTCCCTGTTATGAACCGTGGAACTGTTTGGAAATAAAAAGAGGTACAATGAGCATATACAATGAGCATTTACCGAACAAATAATGAGCAGATTCTGGGGTGTTATCCGGGTTTGTTTGCCGTGGTCCACAGGTGTTTATTCCTGACGTTTCGCCTACAGCTGTGGTAGGCATTATCGAAGTCTATGAGGTAACGGACGCAGTGTACTCGTTATCACAGGACATATCATGTAAATCAGTTACCTCCGCCCGTGGAAGTTTACGAACAAATTATAAGCAGAATAATTCTGAATTATGGAAAAAAATAATTTTCATTGCTAGAAAAAGAAGAATCAAATGTTTTAGTGTACCAAGACATTGTTAAAGTTCTTTCTGAACCAATTATAGACAGAAGGAGAAATTTCAATTTCAAAGGCATTCTGGTTGATTTTCATTTTTGACCTTTCGGAAGTTTATAAGTTTTTAACCAATTGAATTTTCCAAATCAAAAAAATATTACATATTTTTCACACTTGTCCCATTTTCACGGTGCAAGTTAACTTCTTACAGAGAAGCACTACATTCACACTCGCCCCAAAACTATGGGAAGTTTGATCCAAGGTTCTGATTTAAAAAAAAAAATTGTAATGAATTTTAGTTGTCACATCCAATAATAATATGTAACTTTCTAAGCCGAGTATAGTATTATATGATGATTACTTTATTTTGAAATTTTTTGAAACATCTAAAAATAAAAAAATTTGCTCATATGTTTCACTCAGGAAAAACGCGTCCACACCCGATCTTACCTTCGTATATTAGATATTTTTTTCATCGAATTATTATACACTCAAGTCATTTGCTAAACAAAAAATTTCGAAAAATCATGGAAGTACAGCACACATTTTAACCGATTAAATTTGCTGCACTCGGGACATAACCCCCGATGAAAACCACCACCCCTTCTCTATTCTTCCGATTTGCTTCGAGTCTTGCGGATTGTGCAAATCCACATCCAAATCCTCCGCGGAATCGTGCGTGAAAAGTGAAATAAAAACACGATCGCCGAAGGAAATCGATACGCCGTAGCAGGAAAGCTCTCTGCGCCCGTGAAAACGGCTCGACTGTAACGTTTTCACCCGTTTGCTGTGGAGGAAGGACACCAGGAAATTGCCTTTTTGCATAAAACGCCGTTCCAGCGACGACTTTCTCTAGGGGGCATCAACCCCTTTTGTTCGCTGTCATTAGGGAGACTATGGGTTGATGTCGTTATCTTTTTTATGACTACATTCATTGGCATTAATGATGATTTTCAGATAATTTACTGGAATCTATTCTTTTTGTTGTCTCTCCTCTAGGAAATGAGTGAAAGGGAAAAAGCTTTAAGTTCTTATATTATATGTTTTTTGTGGGCAAATTGATATATTTGCCCCGACACATAACTGCAATATTAAAAAAATGCAAAATTGAGTGGCTATTTTGTCAGTTATATATTGTATTTTTATGATTTGCAAATTTGATTCACAAATTTATAACAAAATGCGTATTCTTTCCCTTAGCGACGTCTGAAGCTAGTCTGCCTTCTTGTTCAAGCCTATTTTGGAAAATTTTCACTTATGATGTCACAAGAGCTTGAATTATTTCCAGAAATTTTCTAGAAGGCACGAATATTTTGAAAATGACCTTGAGTCCTGAAGCGACGGGGGATATTTTTTTTTAAATATTCGTGTCCGAGAGAAAATTTCCAGGAATAATTTAAGCTTGCGTGGTATCCGGTAAAAAAATTTCACACTATAATTTGTAAAAAAAAATATTTATTCAACTTGACCTTTTGAAATAATTTCTCTGATTGTCTAGTTGGTCAGGCTATTGCTGTTTTTGACAGATGTTGATTTGTCATTTTTGTTCAACCGGTTCTGTCAGCAAGCAGAAAGTATTAGAAAAAAAAAATTATGCATATATTTTGTTGAATAAAAATAAATATCCCACTTTAGTTAAACCAAATGCCAAAACTCAAATGGGTACCAGCACAGTCTATCGCCCATTGGTATTTTTAGATAACTGAAGGTGGTAGAAATATATTTTTGCAAGTAACATGAAGCAATTTCGAATTAATTCCTATGTAGGTATATCTACCATATTTCATTAAATAAAAAAAATTACCAACTTAGGTTACACCAAACGTTAAAACTTAGATGGTCACCAGCCCGGTCTATTGCCCTTTGGTATTTTGGTTAACTAAAGGTGGTAAAAATATATTTTTAATTAAGTAATTTCGGAAATATTCCTATTCATAATTTAAGTCACTCAGTATAAATGTATTTTGCATTATTCACAGGTATATCTACATTATTTGAAGGTTGTAGATCATATGTTATTTTTTTTTGAACTTCCATTTTTTTAGTTGCCTTGGTAACTAGTCAAAATTGAGGCATCTAATGGGTTGAAAAGTAGAGGTGAAATTTTTAATGGAATTTCAATTTATGGTGGGTAGTGTCAAAATGTGACACTGACATGACTTATTTATCCATAGCTATCCAGAGTTGATTTTAACGCAACCTACTTCGAATTAAATGATAAATAATAATGTACGTCTTCATTATTTTCCAGATAATAGAGATATATAGAAAAAGTACAGAACATGCTAAGTGAAAATGGAGGGCGAAGTTCAAGTCACCCAGAGAACACTTCTCTGAATGAATTGTTCTTCCACTCAACCCATGAAACTGTCTCCATATATGTGTCTTCTAATATTCTTAAGAATAATATAAAATTAGTATGCCTGATATATAATACAATATAATATTTGTTTATGGAGAAAATTATTATAATTCAGTTTAATCGGAGAAAAAGGAAAAATAAATTAATAGCAGTCTACTCTCCTCTTCAATCTCCCCAGTTCAACTGTGTTTTTCACAAGAGGTATCTAAGATTGATCCATACTCGATGGCCAAGTAGCGATCTCTTCATTTTCGTTCAACAAAATGCAAGTAACCTCTTTCAGTTTTATTTTTGTTCCATTGTGTTTTGTCTTAAGTAACTGACAAAAGAGTCACTCAATTTTGCATCTTTTTATTTTGCAGTTACGTATCGGGGCAACTATACCAATTTACTCAAAAAACAGATATTATAAGAAAAAAGTTGGGGGAAGAAAACCTAATGATGGATTCCAGAACATTTCTACTTCCTCAATAAACATTCAGACTATATTCAGATGATTTACCTGATCTGTAGGGTAATTCTGCCAGAAATCTATATAAGTGACTATAGTTGTCAATAGCTGAATCCCAATATTATTAGCAGAGAATGCAAAGGGCTCCAACAATACTAGAAAACACATTGTAAAATGCTTTTTCGCGTTCCGAGAGAGGCAAGATGATCTCGAGGTCGTGGAAACCTTTCCAATAAACATGATGTCGTTTTGGAAAGACAGCGTTTCAATTCGAATGAACGAAAGTAAACACACAGTCTTTCCATGGAAATCATTATGGAAATATCTTTCGAAGGGATGGATACTATGGGTAGATGGCACTAGTGATTTAGTTTCCAAGTCAGGTATTTTCTTTCATTTTTCTCACGGACGTCGTAGCCTGAATCATACATTTTCTTGATTACTTATACATAATACCAATAGATGGCAATCAATTCAGGAACAGGAGTGGAATTTTTTGTCGATGTCGTAGATCATTTATGTTTCGAAGATTATTTTAATGCCTAAACTTTCATTTCCTTCATAAACTTTTATCGTCAGCTCGTTTTCGAAGCTTCATAACCTTTCTTTCAACATTCTAGTCAAACTGACAGACAAAACTCTGCACCTGCTTTTCCCTTCAGAGTAGGAAACTTTATCTCACAATCTTGGCACAATATATACTTTCAATATATGAATTATTATGATATTTGTGAATCTAGCTATTGTCTTCAATCGGTATTTGCAAAGAATGTTTCTTCCTCTGAAATATCTGAAATATCTGCCTTCAACAATCATTGCATCCTGAAAATATTACAATTTCAAAATGTTGCAGAAAAACCTCTTATTAGTCTTCACCTTGCCACTTGTGTACTATACTTCGTTATGCCTTTCAAAGATTATTATTAGTTTGGTTTACTTTTAGTGCATGTAATCTCAGTTGGCTTCCTCTCTGAACATTTGATGGTGAAAATATTACCGTATGTATAAGTAGATAGATAGAACATTTATTGCATAAAAAAAAATTACAATTCTCATTGCAAGGGTTGGAGGGGGTACAAATATACGACGTAGGATTACAAATAAGCGTAACAGGTCCAAACACAGAAAAAGCGATAGGCTTTATATAAGTAAACCAGAACATAGTTTTATTAAAAGCCAATTGGCGAGCACATTCGAAATAACAGATGTTTGCAAAGGGCTACAAGAAAACACTCGAATTTCCGAACACTTTATTTGTATATTTATGTATCTCGAAGAAAGAAAAGGGTGTCATTCATTCAAGATGAAAGATCTCAGCTTAAGAATATTTATCACAGAGTGAATTCGATTTTTGCTCTGTAATTGTTCCATAGTTCAATAAACGAGTAATATCAACAATGCTATTCAATTGCCTAAATAGATCATTCTCCCGTATTCCCCTATTTGGGCACACCAGCAGGACATGTTCTAGGGGTTCAGTTTCATTAAGATTACAGATTGAGCAGGTTACCTCGGTATCAATTGTATAGACTAGGCCACCGAACGTTATTGTCAAAGTTTTTTTACTGCAGGTCCGTAATTGAGAAATGAATTTGACAATATACACGGGCAAAGAGGCTTTCAAATAAGTTTGAGTGTTAATTCGCAGAGAGAGGTCTTGATATATGTGTGGGTAGGAGGAGTCTGCAAGTCTATCTAAGTCGTTTCTCAATAACTTACAACGTTACGCCTCTAAAACAAGAAGAGTATCTCTTTTAGATGTGGATAGCAAAAATTTTTGCCAAAGTTGGATTTCGCCAGCTGCCCCACCCAGTTGTATTTGGTGTCCGCCGATATATTCAGTTCAGATAGACGTGAAAAACATATTTTTGGTAGGCGAGATGTTTCCATTACTTTTGGGTCATTGAATCATGATAGAGCGGCCTTCAAGATAGTATAACTCAATTTTGCAGAGGAGGTCTCCAGACGGACGATATAGTCTGGAGTATTCCTTGGTAGAGACAGTAAACGTTTGAAAAATCCTACTTGAGAGCGTTCCAGAATATCCGCATATCGCAGGCCCCAAACTCCGATACCATGGATTCCCAAGAATTCACTTTAGAATTACACATCAGGTTCATGACTGCTCCGGCCGATTGCTTGGCTTTCATTGTAGCTGTTTTGCTCATTTCTAGAAAAAGTGCGGATGAAGAGAACTCGATACCCAGATAGGTAAATTTTTTTACGACTTCCAGAGGGTCGTTGAAGAGATTAAATTTGGGGTTGTAGTTTTTTTTATATCCGCCTCTACAGAAAACCATAATTTTTGTTTTTTGTGTGTTTATTGACAGTTTGTTCTCTGTTGAGTATTCTTCCAGTGTTTTGAGCTTCCGAGATAAATCGATAATAAGTACGTAAATATATACAGATGCTCAAAGTGACCATCACCAACTTCTATGCAATGATAAAGATGTGATTCAAATTTTCTACGAACTGCCTTTAACATGTATGGTGTTATCAGCAGCTTCAAGTATTTCATCTTTCAAACGCAGACTCTGAAAAATTGGTCCATAAAACTGGCTCTGCCTGGCCTACAGCGTCTTCCCACAGGATGAAAAAAATAACTTAATCCTCACAAAGTTCAATATCCAGCCTGTCGAAAGAACCAAACGAGTAAACAATTCAGACAATATAATCTTGTTCGCACCATTCCAACACAAGACGAACAGAAAGCCAGACCACGCGTTGGCTTGTGAAGAATTCCACTTTCACCGCCGAACTAATTCCGGAGTTATTTATGAGGGTGGTGAAAGAGCTGTCGCTGTCGGGAAAGTCGAGGAATTCCTTTCAATCCCTCCAAATGCACTCTCCATCCTTCGACCGTTCGAAATAGGATATCGACACTCGACTCTATTGTATATTATGCTTCTCACACCCAACTTCATGGGAGGCGTGAAGTTATATCTACACGAAAACGATGGAAATGATCTCCATTTTCACATAGGCCAAGCAATAGAGATATTGTCTCTGACAAAAATACTACCTGTAAGCCGCCTGTGCCATCCTGTGCAGGACCGTCTGTAGTTCATTCCCACCATGCCTCTACTCGAAAATGCCATTTTTTAATTTTTTGCATACAGTAAACACTTTTTTTTATTGTAAAATGGAAACTATTGAAGCAGTCTTAACGGTGCAAAGGGATGAAGTGAAGAAAATTGAGTCAAACGATCCGATCGGACAATTAGAACCGGAGAAAAGCGGGAGAAACCGTAAATTGTGTTATTTTTTTTTAAATTAATATCTCTGCCATTTTTTAATATTGAGAGCTGAAACTTACGATAGTAGCTATTGACGTGCACTTTATGTGTGCAAAACCTGGATTCAGTTGGATTAACAGTTTTCGCATAATCCTGATTTGATTTTTTTTCGGAAATATTTTCGCGTAGAGCTGGATGGGTTTGAAGTCGTCCGATTGAAATTAAAGAAATAGATTTGGAAAGTAGACGTGAACAGTAACAAAACGCTCACACGCAGTCGGCCTTTTTTCTTCATGTTCTTACTAGTTTTCAACACACTTAAACGTTTTTATCGAAAAATCAGAATATACCTACGTTTTGTTACTGTTCACGTCTACTTTCCAAATCTATTTTTTGCATTTCAATCGGATGACCTCAAACGCATCCAGCTCTACGCGAAAATATTTACAAAAAAAATCCTAATGAGGATTGTGCGAAAACTATTAATCCGACTGAATCAAGCTTTTGCACAAACGAAGTGCACGTCAATAGCTACTATCGTGCAAAGTTACAGCTCTTGATATTAAAAAATGGCAGAGTTATGAAAAAAAAAACAACTGAAATTTCTGTTTTTTCCCGCTTTCCTCCGGTTCTAATTATCCGATCGTATCGTTCGACCAGTCATTCTCTTCTGAATTCAATTCTCTACAGTTCATCCTTCTGCACCGTTAAGACTGCTTCAGTAGTTTCTATTTTACAATAAAAAAACATAAATCACGCGATTTTTGTTGTTTATTGATAATAACAAATTTAAAAATGACATTTTCGAGTAGTGGACATGGTGGGAACAAACTACGGACTGTCCTGAATGGGATTGCACAGGCGGTTTCCAGGTAATATTTTTGTCCAGGAAGCAAGCATTTGTGACTTTATTGCTTGGCGTATCATTCGAACGTCCACATTACACAGTAATAGTTATTTATTTATGTAACAAGGGCATTCACATCTATCAATACCCGCGGTACATACAAACTTTTCTCTACACCCGTACTATAATAATACACATATATGCCCACAATCACTTTCATAACGAGATCCATTATGAAACAAAAGCTGTATCGTAGTGAACAATCTGTATCAGAATGGGATTATCGGGATTCAGCAAGTCAAGTAGTTTGATATTTTAACAAACTACTTGTCTTGAAAATCAAGCAGCTCGTGACAATTTCCATACTTGACTTGATTGGCTAGCTACTTGATATTACCCGATCTTCTTAACACAAACAACTACTGAATTCGATGGAAAATATTTCATATAGTGGCAATTCTGTTTCTGTGGTGTCTGTTTCTTGTCTATTTCGTTGTTTTTTTATTTTTTTTAGTAGATATATCAGATGAGACATTTTTTTTTTGCATCAAGATATCCAAGAAAACAATGTCCAAATGTCTGGTTCGTTTTCTGTGTTGTTTTTTCATTTGATACCGCTAGCCCTTCTCCGCTTTGGACATCAAAGAAGACTGTTATTTGAAAATATTTGTTCCTTCTTTGTGTTATTCTTAACATTCGAATGTGTCAGTTGTTTTAGTAGAGGTTGTGATAATTTTATATTTCACTCTAAATAGAGCATATTTTATCGTAATATTTTGGTTCAATTTTCTTCTTTCGTTACTTCTGCTATAATTTGTTCCAAGACATGGAACTTTCACGGCCAGAATTCTCTTTTTCAACAAGGAGTTTCATAAATGAAAGTGTTTTCCACAAGGTTCATTCTCAATATTTTCGTCATTTATAAGTAGCTTGAAAGTACTTGATATCAAGTCAAGCCGTGTAAATCTGTGCTCATATATTTTTGATGCGGAACATAATTCCAAAAATAGTTTTCAGGCCATTTAGAATAAGAACAGCTGAATATAAAAAAATGTAGAAGACGAAAAATATATTCGTGAAAATCAGCTGAACACATATTATCAACAAATGATACACGCAATAAGGTTGCATGGAATAATATTAATCAACTTACAGAACAGAATGGACCAAAAAGAGAACTCAAACAGACTACTGGCATTTTGTTTAATGGAAATTAAGAGGTTGCTACTTGTTCATCATGAATAAATCAATTTTAGATGCCCCTTTCGAGAAAGGAAGTTGAACTGGGGATATTCAATTCGAAGTAGGTTGTGTCAAAATAGACACTTGGTATGGCTATTGAAGAATTAGTGATGGCAGTGTCACATTTTAACATCACTCACCAACATTTCTAACTGATTGAAAATTTTCAAAAAAGCTTGAAAGTGGAAGCAGAAAAGCTTCTGAACCGACATAATAGTCAGTCAATTTTATATCACCATCATCATTTAATTAGGAAAACAGAAAAGTCGGCAATATACAAAGATTGCAACACAAAGTATATAGGTCAAGGACGACGAACAACAAAAATTCGCTTCAAGAATAATTATGCTCACAAAAGATACGGTAGGTGAAACAGTGTCGCCTAGCATGCCCTAGATTAGTGAAAGCATCTGAGACTTATAAAAAAAGTCCAGAACCGACAGACTGATTTGGAAAAATTAATTACCACATAATCATATCAAAGCGATGAGACAAAACCGTTTCTCTCATCGCCGAGTCAGTAGCAAGATGCAGCATCCATTGTCTGCGGAGAGCAGCCGAAAATCGTCAACGTCAACGCCATCCTTGACAATGCCACCCCATTAACGTAATCAACTGCATGTAAATCTCTCCTTTGTTTCGCGTCGTGCTAGCGCAGCATAAGAACATAACGGCCGTATAACTGAATCAATTTGCCGGTGTTCCGATAATGATTGCTGCAGACACCACACTACAACCCAATAAAAGCTCATAATATATCGAGTTAGGACCCCTGCTCTCTCTGGCAGGGATATATGGCGTCGCCCTTACAGGGCAATAAAGGGAATTCATGGCGTATACTTCGGTTATAACGAACAGGGTTATAAAGGTGCTGAGGTTATTTTCTTTTGAAGTGGTTTTTGATTACCGATTTGACATTTTATGGATCATTTTCTCGTATTTACGTGAGAAACAAGTTTGTAGAAAATGTTTCCTTTGTTAAAAATTACTTAGTGATTTGGTGATGTCATCAGGATTAAAACAATGGAATTTTTTCGTAATCAAATAGGTTAGGTTCAACGTGAGTGGGTCTACACTCCTCACATTAAAACTCATACTGCACCAAATGAATCAAGCTCCTTGGCGAAGCCGATTAGTCTATTTGGTGGATCATCTTTCAGGTCCGAGGGCAGGAGTGGAACCCTGCCAAAAATCAAAAATCTGATTCGGTACAGAGTATATGCTCGGCTGGTCCATCATATGTTCTAAGCAGAGACGACATGCCGGATCTTACGACAGTCCAAGTCCTGTCATATGATGATTCAGACAACAGTGGCCTGTAAAGAAGCCTCTTAGACAGCGTAGATTATCCTTCCTTTTTTCCTTGTGAAAGCTGTCTGACCTGTTCCTCACTGCCAGGTCGACAGAAAACACTTCAGTCTCTAGGGCTTATTGCGCTTTGCTTCCCTATACTTTATGACACCCATTCCGACAACTTTGTCCCCTGCTCAAGCTTGTGCAGGTTGATTGCTGGGTGTTTGTCATATTCTCCTGGATCCAAAATTGGTTTTCCATATATTTGTTGCCTTTTGTGATCCAGAGCCTCACATCGCAGAGTATGTGTCGAGCTGTCTCTGTCCCTCTGTTACATTGTCTGCAGCTAAGGTCGCCTATCTTATTCAGGTGTTCTTTGAGTGGACAGTGTCCATTCATCGAGCCTGTTCAACCCTTATTTGATTTCTGTTACACTGAAGCAGGTCTTCAGTCTTTCTCCTCGACGGTCCTTTTGCAATAGCCTCTGAACCAGCTAAGGATTTGACTGGTGAATCCATAGGATAGAACCTAGCTATTAGACAATCGATATTGACAGTGTCAAAAGCCTTCGACATGTCCACTATAAGGTAAGGTAAGTGATACTACTTCTTTGTTCATATGGCCTTGATGAAGTCGTCATCGAACATAGGACTGAAACAGTACTGTTTCCTATGCGGGAGCCATATTGTTTGTCTTCATTCTGTGGCTGTTCCAAAGAGATAACGATGTTTATACTCAAACGAGCGAGAAATTGCATTTCTGCTCGTGTTACACACTTTTTACTTTTTCTACAACACATTTTTTGCTGAAAATAAAACTATACTATAAAATGGAATTGAATGTCAGTGACTCATTCTTAGCTTTATGGTGCCCAAGAGAAGCAAATAGTCGACTTTAGCATTGAATATATTGACCAAACAGTAAAGGCTTTTCTTGATTTGGATAGTTCTTCAAAGTATGCCAAAATTATATTTTGAGAAACACTTTTAGTTTCATATTTCTTCTTTCAGAAAAAGGCAACTCGTCTTGTTGGTGATACTTCGCTCACAGACTTGCTCACTTCATTGGAACATCGTAGAAAAGTCGGAGACTTGTCTCTCTTCTAGAGATATTTTCACGGTCGGTGCTCTTCTGAATTGTTATCAATCGTTCCACCCTTGGCAATATCTACACGGATGACTCGACGAGTACAGAATTCCCACCCCTTTGTTGATAATTTGTCGAACCTCTTTTCCTCAGGGATCTTTTTTCAATAGAACAGCTGAGCTTTGGATTTCCTTGCCGAAGAAGGTTTTTCCTGAGGCTTGCAAACTTCAAAAATTCAAAGTGAATGTTAATTCGTATCTCCTGTCCCTTGATTCATGCGGTGTTCTTTGAACATTAAAGGGCTTCGCTTTCGTGTGAATCTCCATAAAGAAAAATAAAGTAAAAATAAATTGTTTGAATGTAGTTTCATATTTTTCTATTGATGTTGAAGGTAGTAAACTCAATGACAATGAATTACCTTGTTCTCTTAGTTCTGGTGGAGTATTTTCAATTTCAGAACTGTCGCTATCCATTTTAGTTTAATCTCATTTGAAAGTTTATGGGACAAGAATATTTCACAAATATTTTATACTTATACTTGACGTTTGTTGATATTCAAACGATTTGATAGATGTTGCTCAGTTGCTTAATAATGGATAGTGTGTATTTGAATTTTGGCACAGAAATGTCACTTGCGGCAGATTTATGTCAAAGGGCAACGACTATAGATGAAATTGCTTGTGGCCTTGAATGGTTTCAAATATAATAGTATATTATTCCACGAGCGTATAATGATGGCTATTATTCACGAGGTGAAGTTTACGGCCTAAATCACCGAGAGAATAATAGCCATTATTCGCGAGTAGAATACTATACTTTGTCCACGACTCATTAATAATATTTTCTGAAATCATCACAATTTTTATCTCTATACTTGAGTAACCTGAAATTTGATTAATTAATCGACAACAAATTCAACTAATTATTTATTAATATTGATAGTAATATTTGTATTATTACAATGTTCAAAATTTAGTGATGGCACTAAGTCTGAACTTATATTTATATTTTTGTTATTCAAAAAGAGCTTGTCGATATGGTTTCATTTTGCTTGTATGGATTCTGTATCGTGTTGGAGATTTTCTCGGCTATTTTATTTCTCATGGAATCATCAATGTAGCCTTCTGCTACCGTCGTGGATTTCCATCCACCATGCCTCTTCAAAGCGGTTATATCCCCACCCGCATCAACAAGTATAGTCGCAGATGATCTTCGGAAACTGTGACCAGAGTATTTTTCTGGATCGGGTAATTGCAAATATGTAGCTATTTGTTTTCCCATTTTCGTAAACTTGTTAACACGTTCGCGACGACTAATAAATCCGGAAATCAGTCTTCGGGACGAGTTTTTATTTTTTGTTTTTATATTGTTCTTGTATTCCTATGGTGAGTAAAGGCTTTAGTAACTACCATTTTGAGTTTTTTTTTTATATATTTAGCATTTTTTTGAATGTACCACCGGTGGTACACGACGCCCCTGACGCGTATTTCTGCCTTGGGGGCGTCGTGTACCACCGGTGGACACGATTTTTTTATATTGTTTTTGTATTATTAGGATGAATAAAGATAACTATTACTAATTTTGAGTTTTTTTTGTATTTCGAGTAGTATTTTGAAAGTACCACCGGTGGTACACGATGACCCTGATACCAAACTCTGCCTTGGGGGCGTCGTGTACCACGGGTGAGCGAACGATGATACACTATTCTTCGTTTACTATTCCTACAGCCGCTACCCGGATATCTAACACCTATCTTATAAACGCTGAATTTCAGAACGCTTAGAAATTATTCGAACCAGTGTACCACCGGTGGTACATGACGGCTGCAGGGAAGAATCGAAATGTACCACCGGTGGTACACGTCGTCGTGAACGTGTTAATACCTACTCTTTGCGAAGTACATTTGCCATTTTGATAGTTCAAAAAGAATACATCAGACTTAACATAAGGTGGACGAAGGCTGACAAACTTTTTGCAAATTTGGTAAAATTCATCGGTGATTGTAAATTTGCGAGTAATTTTTTTTTGGTATTTGAACTATCACTAAAAAAGCTGATCCAAGATCTTGTAAATCACTAAGTTTCAATTTATACATTTCGTTTGCCCGACAGGCACCCATTACTCCCATTATCATTGCCACCTTGAACAAATATTTATTGTCAAATTACAAAATATATGAAGAATTGTTTTTCTTACCTTTGTTGCAAGATATTTATCGTCAGATGACTTTGTTAGGAAATCTTTTATATTTTCTGGAGAAAACGTATTGGCTTTTTTAGGCGAGAAGTTTTCAGATTTTCTCTTCAACAATGTTCGCAATTTGCTATAACTCTCAATGTTAATACCATGATTCAAGCTGATTGTGCTTCTCAGTATTGAGAAGGTTGTCCATAATGTTGATGGCTTGTACTTTGTGGATAACTCTGTGAAATATACCAACAAGACGGATTCGGAGAAAGACTCGATTTTCTTGGCAATTCTCCATTGTACAAAAGATTCATACGCAGATAAATACATTTTTCTTGATCTTTCGGGTAATAAGTTTAACGATGCAATTATTGCCGCTTCTTGTATTTCTGGAGGTGTACAAGACATTGCTTCATTTTCACTAACTGTATCCATGTTATAACTTTGATACTTATAAACTTTGCTGCTGAAACAAGTCAAACCAACAATTTGTTTGACGTTTCAAATTAAATTCGATCCCACTTGACGTTTCATAGCACGCTCTATTTTTATCGTGTTTGTCTGTACGTTATACACACAAAATCGAACATACTAGTCGGAAAATTTCCTATCACAATTGTCAAATTGATGGTAGTGAATAATGATTTCATAAATCACTAGTGATTTATGGATATCATAATTCTTGAAGAAACACATGCATTATGAATATTTTATACAATAGTCGTGGACAAAAATAATTTATATTCCAGCCTGCGTCTGCATTTCTTTGTAGGTAGGTAACGGTATTTTTACTAAAACTGTGTAAGATACATATTTGTTCGCAAGAATCCCATAACGCTTCACATGTCGAGTGTAGATATCCCGCTTTGTTGAAATAAGCATTGCATTTCTTTGTAGAACCTTTCCATGGTTGTGGATCTCCTGCATATTTGCCGTATTAAATTATCACTCAACCGTCTGGCTTTTCTGTACTGAGAAATACCCAGGTCCGATACCCATCAACAGATCTACCCTGAGATATTGATCGATCACACTATGAAAAATAATCATGTTTGCGAACGTGAAACCATGCAGAAAAGCGTGTTTTGGAGTGTGGTTATATTACAGAAACTGGACATTTTACGTGTCACTCGCATAACCGCCGCATAAGCGATAAATACTGGACAAAAACCGAACCCTGTGTCATTCCATATTCGCTCCTCATAAAAACTGGACAAAAACCGAACCCTGTGTCATTCCATATTCGCTCCTCATATCCCATTTTTTATATAACAGCGTACTAAGTTTCCCGTTGGAGATTTCCAACCTTACACGAAACTCCGCCATTGTAACTCTCCTCGTGCAATAGGAACTCGTCGAAAGTTGCATTTGGAACACGATAGCTGCTATTGACCCGCGGCAGTCGATCGGTAATGAAGTAATTCATGTGAGAAGGCGATAAGGTTCGGAAAGCGATCGATAGTCACGGTTCGTCACCGCGCGAGTCACGGCCTGCCTCGTTAATCTAGTAACGCGACTTTTAGGCGGGGAAATTCCGCCCCAATCAGGGTGACATGATTTTTTTAACCTCGGGAAAAGAACTTATAATATGGGAGCCCAAGCGGAGATTTCGGGATTCACTAAAGCGCGGCAGATTAATATACAGGGGGATACCTTGTACGCGGTTAAGTACTTCCACCATATATGAGCCCTATACAGTGTCACACATAAAGTTCGCGACATATGGAAGTTTTTTTTATCAATAGATATAATGAAAATTTGACTTGGCATGATTCAAATTTCATAATTTTGATGAATACGAGACTTCAATGTCATAACCTGCCCAGAAAATACCCGCATTGGCCTGTTACCAGAAAAAGAAATGAATACACCTCCAGAAATTCGTCTTTGTTGTTGCAAAGTTCATCTAGTTTTTTCATTTTATTGTTAAACTGATTCGGTTTTTCAATGTATCATGTTTAGTACAAATCGCTAGAACCAAAGTCTTTTGAATAGTTTTGAAACTGTAGGTCAATGTTCAGTTTACAGAAAAGTATGATATTTCGGGTTAGTTTGTAACTGAATTATTGGTCAGAAAAATAGTCAAACTGGATAAAAATCTATTAAAAAAAGAAATACGAGTGTAATAAGAATGAAGAGGAATTCGTTTTTTCGATTACTGACATATTAACGTCCATACATGGAAAAACCGAATCAGTTTAACAATGAAATGAAAAAACTAGATGAACTTTGCAACAACAAAGACGAATTTCTGGAGGTGTATTCATTTCTTTTTCTGGTAACAGGCCAATGCGGGTATTTTCTGGGCAAGATATGACATTAAAGTCTCGTATTCATCAAAATTATGAAATTTGAATCATGTTTCGTTAAAATCGATAGAGCGAAAGATTCGAAAAATTAAAAAAATTGGAAAGAAGTCGAAGTGACAGTAAAGAGTCCAAATTTCGAGCAAAGGTATAAAATTGGAAACTGAGCACTTTTTCTCTTTGGCATTTTTCGAAATTTCCAAAAAAAAACTGTTTTTTGAGTATTTTCGAAAACATGTCAAATTTGGCAGGTTTAGAGTATCACATGACAAAAGGAAAGAGGCTGTTCTTCACTAATTTTTCAAGCACAAACTAACTACCAAGCCAAATTTTCATTATATCTATTAATAAAAAAAACTTCCATATGTCGCGAACTTTATGTGTGACACTGTATATATGGCGGCCCTTCAAGAATAAAGGATCAGATTAGTAAAAAAAAAATTGATCATCTGAAATTCTAGAGCGCGTCAGATTAAGGTAGGGTGAGTTAGTTACAACCTGAAACGTGTATATTCATTCCTCTAATCTGACAATTCGAGAGTGACCTAAAGAAGGAGGAGTGCTACAAAGTTGTAAAAAAACTTCATCTCGACATTCTCGAGCTTGGCTAATTTTTTTTATTTTGAAGGGAATAATTCAAGAATTCCAAAAATATATAATCTGACGATTTTCACAAGCCGAAAAAATTAAAATTAATCTATAAAGTTTAATGCGTGCAGCTACATAATGCCTATATTCCCCTCTCCGCGTTTCTATTTCTCACTCACTCTTTCTCTATCTATTGCTCTCTCACTCCATCCCCACTCTAGTTTCTGTTACAATGACGGCTAATCACACAGACTCGTTCGTGGCATGATATTGTTTACAACAAATATCCAACGTTTTAAAATTTCAAAAATTTAATTGCTTATAATTATTTTCTTATAAATACAAGTATTCTTCTTAAAAAAACACTTTTTCATTTGCATGCTTTTTCCTGAGCTTTTCAATCAATTAAGTTCAATGATTCATATGGAATAAAAAAAATTCGAATTGACAGGATAGGCGAATCCCTCCAGATAATCGTCAGATTATGGGACTGCAATGTCTAGGGCGTAAAGATGAACCATATACATCTCAATCTGACGCGCTCTTTAAATTTTAAAATGACGAATTTTTTTTTTACATTCTAAAAACGGCCGCAAGTCTGCGACACATCCAAACAGTCAGATTATCATATAAGAGCATTATTTTAGGTTCACTTCAAAATCTGACGCGCTCGAGAATTTTTTTTTTTATTTTCAACCCTTACGTACGACCACCCCCATCATGGAAACGATCAGATTAACACACGTACATTTTTAAAAATATGTAAGACAGATGATATCAACATCTGACGCTATCGAGTATGTCCATGCAATAGTTTTTTTTTATATTTTTGAACATCTATAGCCGCTCCCCCTACCAATGAAAAGGTATACATTATATAACATTTTTTCCTTTTGTCATCTAAGCTTCGCAACCTAATAGGTCTCTATGACGCTCGAGTAAATCCCGATTTAGCATCGTGGGCTCCTCTACTATTACAAACTCTCTCGGTATCTGAGGCATATCACCGGTGGAATATGCTACAATGCACTGGGATATACTTGAGTAGCTGAGACGGTTTTTCAAATTAAAAAACGTGCGGTACGAATTTTAGGCAATCTTGGGTTCCGTGATTTATGCCTCTGAGGTTTAAACTTCAGATGCCTTTTTTTTCAGCTGATCTCACTATTGCTATCTCGAAAACGGTAAGATCTATAGGGATCAAACTTCCCCATTTTGGGGAACTAGAATAATCTATTTTCAGATCGAGAATATCAGAGGTAATTTTTTATTTATTCGCCAAAAACTAGAATTGTTGAATTTTATTTTTTGGCTCTATCGCCTCCATTTTGAATAATATGAAGTGAAGGATCTTTCAATAGTGTTTCATATTTGTTACGATCTGACACAAAACAAATTTCAATGCGACATTTCGTTCACTAGATTTAATCATCAGCATTTTTTTAAACGTGGACTTATAGTTTTTTTTTCATAGATTTCTGTAACCACAAATGCAGCTATGTGCATGTGTTTCCCAACTTTTTTTTCATCATCAGTGAGAGATTTGTTAGGGGGAGCGATGATGGGCTTGCCGCTCCCCCGATTCCTTTTCACTAAAATATATAAGACCTCCATATTCTGTTTTCAGATGTGTTAGTGGAAATAACTACGATAGATGTATTAGTGTCTGTGTGATTAACAATGGTTTGACTATAAGTTCTTTTTATGCAAAACACTTACGTTGCCGTTTCCAAGATAGCAATAGAGGGACCAGCCAAAAAAGCGCCTGTATATTATATAAAGTCGATTGTTATGTATTTACCGATAGAGAGATGTTCAACATACAGTGCTTCTCAAGAGTCCCCTTCCCCCTCTTATCTTTGGAACGATTATACATAAACAAGTGCAATTTGGAAAACGAATCTCAAAGGTTGTAAATTTCCATACTAGTGATGATAGATGACGAAATCGGCAAAAATGACGTCGCAAGGCCATTGTGACCAATAACTTTAAATGGAACCCTATAGCAAGCGACACCTCTCGATAGTTGTCAAATAAGCTGATGTTTTTGTCATTCTCCCTAATTCGACGTTTTTGTACTTGTCCAAAGTTTTGATAAGAGGGGGAGGGGACATTTGGGACGCACTGTAGTGAGAGTTCAGCTCTCAAATAATACAAGAAAAAAGATCAGCTCTCACCTAACGAATTGATACTCCTCTGAACCATAGAGGTTCATTCTATATGAGATGTATGTTTTACGATAAAATTCCTGATAACATCGAAAGTAGAAGGTATATTACACCGTGTATTAGGTATTTGAGAATTGTTTAAATACACGTGTATTGTAAATAATTGGTAGCCGCTTCCGGATTTTTTTTAATGATGGGATATATAACATTTAACCTCATTTGACCCCATGACTACATTCAACTGTCCAAAACTCATATTTTTAGGCAATTTATTTTTCAACAGTTTGTGGATTGATACTGACTCTAGTTATATACATGAATCGACAAGAAATTGTTTTATCTACTTTCTGTCATTCAGTGTCTCTTCGATCATTGAATATGAGTGTTTTTGTAGTACCATAACTTGCCTTAGAAATTGTTATTATTGACAATAATTTATAAGACTCCGTCTATAAGATGTATCTGAGTCATTCAAATGGGCAATTTTTGTAAATAAATATATCTATATATATTCCGAATCTCTGAAACGACTCCAACGATTTTCATGAAATTTAGTATACAGGGGTTTTCGGGTGTGATAAATCGATTCAGTTAGGTACAATTTCAAGAAAACGTCGTTTCATGGCTGTAATACTATTTCTCGGAAACGACTCCAACGATTTTCATGAAATTTAGTATGCAGGGTTTTTTGGGGGCAATAAATCGATCTAGATAGGTTTCATCCTTAGAAAACGTAGTTTTATGGCTCTTCCCGATATCTATTGGCGAGTAGTAACACTATTTCTCGGAAACGACTCCAACGATTTTCATGAAATTTAGTGTAAAGGGTGTTTCGGGGGCAGTAAATCGATCTAGATAGATTTCATTTTTAGAAAATGTAGTTTTATGACTCCTGATATCTATTGGCGAGTTGTAATACTATTTCTCGAAAAAGAGTCCAACGATTTTCATGGAATTTAGTATGCA
Source organism: Zygogramma bicolorata (assembly GCA_032362365.1). Classification (NCBI taxonomy): domain Eukaryota; kingdom Metazoa; phylum Arthropoda; class Insecta; order Coleoptera; family Chrysomelidae; genus Zygogramma; species Zygogramma bicolorata. The sequence goes on along the minus strand of JAVJAQ010001173.1, from coordinate 436,541 downwards.
GGTTGTATCGAGGGCGATAAATCGATCTAGATAGGTTTCATTTTTAGGAAACGTAGTTTTGTGGCTCTTCCTGATATACATTGGCGGGTAGTCACACTATTTTTCGAAAACGACTCCAACAATTTTCATGATATTCAGCATGCAGGTTGTTTCGGGGGCGATAAATCTATATGACTAGGTATCATCTTCAGAAAACGTTCCACTCGTGTTTTTTATTCGAATAAAAGAGCTCAACTTTTTTTATTATTATGTCGGTAAGATCAAAAAATATTATTCATATTTCATCAGTATGTAATTCGTATCTAAATATAATTTCCAAAAAACACGATTTACCAAAAAATTAAGAATAATAATATAATAAATTAATTGATTGGATAACGTTATCTTCCATTTTCCTCAACCTCCGGTCAATTCTATCAGTTGCTGAAAATATCTCGGTTACGCCCATGCGTTTTCGGTCGGTTGAATCCTCGCCACCTTCCCGGAGAGTTTCTTGGCTGTTCCGTGCGAAGCATTCCTCCCATCTTGAGCGGTCTCCCCCGTAAATCGTTGTTTGATCCCTCGTTCATCCGTCATACTCCCGATTGAATGCCCTCCGGTCTTTATCCACGGACAATTGTTCTTTCTTCGCGCGAAGTGCGCCAGAGACTCGTGATTATTCCCGTCGACGACATCACAGATTTACAAAAACACGTTTAGATAGAATGCATAATAGTGTTTATATACGACTAATACATAATGAAGGCAAGGAGTTCCAAAGCTCAGCTGTTCTATAGAAAAAAGATCCCTGAGCAAGAGAGGTTCGACAGGTCTCCAAGTTCACAACAGAGAGGTGGGAATTCTGTACTCGTCGAGTCATCTGTGTAGATACTGCCAAAGGTGGAACGATTGACAACAATCCAGAAGAGCACCGACCGTGAAAATATCTATGGGAGAGGGACAAGTATCCGACCCTTCTACGATGTTCCAATGAAGTGAGCGAGTCTGTGAGCGAAGAGTCAGCACCAAGACGGATTACCTTTATCTGAATAGAATCGAGAAGCCTCAATGAATGTTTTGGTAACGAACCCCACACACGAGAACTATATTCCAAAACAGGTCGTATCTGAGCCTTGTAGATCATTAGAAGCTGACGAGAAGAGAAGTATTTTTTCGCACAAAATAGAAATCCAAGTTTCTGGGAAGCTCCTTTAGCGATCGATTTCAAATGGTTTTCCCATGAGAGATTATCACTGATCGTAATTCCTGGCATCAAGATACTTAACTTTGTTGGAATAGTTACCACCAGGTTCATGTTACCCCATTCTATTATTTTTACCAAGTCATCGTTAATTTTACTGACGTGAATGTTTCTTTGAATTTTTGTTTCTCGAGTTGGTACGGGGACTCTGGAAAAGAAACTGGAATGAATAGTACTGTCGTCCGCAAAACTATATACTGAACAAGATTTTTTCTCGAGCAAATCATTGATATGAAGCAGAAACAAAGTGGGCGCCAGAACTAAACCCTGTGGTACACCTGCATTTATTGGGAGAATATCAGATGACACTCCATCAACAACCACATACAGAGACCACCTATCAGACAAGAAACCCTTCAACAAAGCACACAACTGAGGAGGCAAACCATAAGACGACAGTTTAGAAAGGAGACCCGATGCCAAACTCGATCAAACGCTTTTGAAATATCGAGTACAAGAGCTCAACATCGTTTCTTCGGATTTTTTGATTGAATTCTGCCGAATATGCGAAACACAAGTCAATAAGTCACTGGTTGACCTTTCATGGCGAAATCAGATATCATCGCTTTATTGTTACCGTGGATCTATCAACAACCGAGCTCATGGCCTAAACTCAAAATTATTATTTTCATCGATTTGACGAGAACGAGCTATGAAAACGAAACACCCTGTCGTGCGTTTTTAGAATTTATCAACTTCGCGCGATAAATTTCGGTCGTACGGTGCTGCGAAATTGAAACAAAATGAAATCGAATCAGACACGAGTACTAAAGCGCTCTTGTAATAATTCTTTTTCCATTAGGAGATTGGGCGAAACGTTTTATCCAGATTAAATCCAACAGATGTTGCGGAAAATTCGAATTTTTCCGGTATGGTTCCGTTGTTTCATATCGGCGATGATTTTAGTTTCGTTCCGCATAGTTTTCCGGCAAGCTTTTACACGGTGATTTGTCGCAATCGGAAAATATTTTGTTTTGTCCAAATATAATGAACATTGACTGGAATCGCATGTTTCTCCACTATAAACCTGAGAAATGACCATTATGCAAGCATTTCCTTTAATGAGAAGTAATCCTTCTTCAACCTAGGTTAATACTGATGAAGAAATTTCACCTAAGTAATCGATTGCTTCTTTCCTGACTTTATACATCCTTTCATATCGAAATCACTTTCACTTGAGTTCAATTCCATCTGAAATTTCAATACCCCGTCTATTTTCTGACAGTCGTCGAATTGTGTTTTCGTTTGTTTGCCAACTGGTCTTCCAAGCTATCTTGGATATACAAAAATTTTAGTAAAATGCCTTATGAACACGGTGAAAACGAAAATCTGAATCAGAAAATCGCTATTTGTATAACAAGGGAAGAAAGTGCTACTTTTCCTCCTAAGGATGAAATCATTAAATCATTTGAGGGAGGAAAAAGCACTTTACACCATGTTATACAAGTCATTCTAAAAGATTTATTTATGAAACTAACAAAAAAAAAATTATCAAAGAACCGAAACTAAGAAGAATTCCGAAAATGAGCAGAACCTTCAAAACAAAGAATAAATTAAAAAAAAAGGTCTCGTCGCTGGAATTCGAACCAACCCCTACAAGCCTATCATGAACAATGAGTGGTGCACTCATGGATATTTCAACTATTAGTTTTTCAATACATTTACTCCTTGAAAATATATTACCTCCTTCACTGATTTCTACCATTTTCCAAAATACAGGTTCAAATAAACAGTAAATTTAGTCTTACATAATAAAGTTTAGATCTTCAAAGCTTATTCATGGACGACGTACCATGAAGTCACCTTTACTTTTCCTCCCTATTTTTCTATTTAATGTTTATTCATCAAAAAAAATGAGTACATACGATTTAGTGAATAACTAGTTGAATAAACAAGATAATCTCAGAATTAGTGTTAGTCTAGTTGTATGTGATATAGGGGAAAAAAGTACGACTTTATTTCCTACAATAAGGCCAGAAAATGTATACTTTGAGTAGAGGTAGGCGAAAAAGATGTTAGTAGTGGAATAAAATTATATATACTTCGGTTAAAAATGCTATTATATAGTTGATATACTTTTTCTGACGCATTGGATATGAGCGAAATGTGAGCAATCTTCCTAGGGGAAAAAATATACAGGCCCGTATTTGAAAAAATATATTAATAATGGATTTCAATAAACGAATGCGTAGAGCTGAATTTCGAGTTGTCTTGGGGACAGTTTCCTCCATCTGAGACTATAACTGAGGGAAAATTTTCAGCAAGAATGAGTGATCTTCCATCGGAGTTCTCAGAAAAAAGACAAAGAAAACATTGTCTGATGAGGAGCTGTGTATCATAAGTGGCTATGCTAGAAGTTATTGACCAGATGATTACGGAACTACATATTCAAGGCTTAAGGCAACATAAATAGCAAGCTTGGATTTTTGAATCGAGTTCGAAGTGAAATAATTCAAACGATAGATCTTAAAATAAGAATTGGCATATATCTACAGTGGAAGAATTTGAATTCGCAATAGAAAGTGTCAAGCACCGTGCTTTATCATTTGACAAAAATTTAAAGGTAGTTGCATCGAGACGAATGTTGAGTCCTATTTATAAGAATGAACTAGTGAGAGGCTACCCAAAAATTGGTACCGCACTGAGAATGTTTCTGACGCTGCCAATTACAGTGTCATCTTGAGAACGAACTTTCAGCAAACTCAAAAGCATTAAAAACTACATGAGAAGTACAATACGACAGGAAAGACTATCGAATTTTAGCATATCAATTGAACACAAACGACCATCTCTTAATCAACTTCGAAGACATCATCAGTACATTTGCAGCTAAGAGGGAACGAAAAAATCAATTTTGGGGACTAGTACTCAAATTGGGCATTACTGCATGAATGTAAGGGACCTTTCTTGAAATAGTCAAACCTTTTCTTTAATTGTTTTATTTTTCACCATAATCTTCAGCTTACTAACTTTTCATGAGTAGATAGGTACCACGTGAACTATCTCTTAGATGGTCAAGCGAACAAAATCCAACAGGGGAACTGTATTTGAATATCGTGGAAACCACTGTTGATCCTCTGATCACCGAAATCGTCGAAAAGAATCCTAACGAATTCGATATTGATATTATTATTCCAACAGGGTGGAGCACCACTAATTACTCCAGACAAGTAAAAAAAGTATTTGAATAATACTTTCCATGGTCTTTGGATTGGCCATCGAGGTCCTACAGAATAGCCAACACGCTTGCCAGATATGTCGCCTTTAGACTCTTATACAAGGCCATTTGAAACAAAAGGTGTGAGAAACTGAACCTGCTTCAATATTGTATATACGGCAGAGAATAATGAATATTTTTAAAAATATCGACGTTGCTGTGTTCGAAAATGTTCGACGTGAGAAATCGGATAGGCTGTTCTTATGTCAAGACATTTGATGCAATCATTTCGAGCTTCTTCTGAATTGAACTCAGGTAATTTCCTCAAAGGTGAAGATATTGATATTCTGGAGTTGTAAAGTATTCGTCAGGAGCTTCAAAATGATGTATCACAAGAACCCCTGCCCATTTTTTTTCCAGATATCGCCTAGTCGCCATCTTGAATTTCACTCCAAGATATAGTATTTATGCATCAATTTCATTATTCCAGGTTTCAATTTTTTGAGTTGAACCGTCCAAAAAATTAAAGGAGGGAGGATTGAAGGAAAGCACTGTATAGTCATTGTGATTTTTTCAACTGAAATTATTGTTCTAAAATTGTTCGTTTCCGTTAACCAGCTGACGAACGTCAACCCTCAAAAGTCGAATCTTGTACGAACAATGGATCAACGAGGCCTTACCTTTTAACGTGCGATTACCAGCACGTTGGCCCAACGGGGAATGGAACCCCGATCTTCCGCTTGAAAGGCAAATTTGCTAACCTCTACACTACTGAGAACCATTTTATATCTATAAAAAATAGCTTACGGAGGTCTCATATATTTTAGTGTAGGACGTATTGAGGGGGGAAAAACTCATCTTTGCTCCCCCTGACAAATCTCTTAGTTCCGGGCCTACTTTCAAGCTCTTTAGAGCACCATTCGTTATATAAGTTTCATTTCAAAAAAGTGCTCGCTAACGCCTTGCAGTATCACCCTGTATTTCAATCACTCGGATGCCTCCCCTAAGTCACGCCGTCCGTCTTTCTTCTCTCATAACGGAGGGATGATTTTAGTCGGAGGGGAGCTTTTATGGATCCTTGTTGTCGCGTTTATGGCAGTTATCGATAATAAAATATCGTCCTAATGACAAATTTTGATCTAATAACCGCACTAAGCCCTAAATAATTTCGTGGGGATTCAAATGGTGGCAGCGCCACGTTATTGCTGTTTCTCACGAAGAAGTAATTGTTTTCGATAGAAGCTTTATTGATATCTAATGTGGTTCGGTAACTTGGGCGATTAGTTTATCGTATGCGATTTAGTGGTTTTCTGTTGAATCAGTAATGCTTGATTTACAAAACTTTTTTTTGGGTTGTCAACCTACCACAATCTGAAAGAATCAAGAATTGATACTGGAACCTATACGAGTGTGTAGAAGGGCAGATTTCTAATCGACGAGACCTGGGGAGTAGGCAGATTGAGGCCCCGTAGTCAAGTAACGAATCCTTTCCCTGTGACAACACCTAAGCGGTAGGCAGATTCATTTAGCAAATGTCTCGACTTCATGACTCTATCGATTCGTAATGATTCTCACAGATTGAATTTTAGACTTTTCTTCTCCAAATGCAATTAATCATAGTCATGATTGAACTCATGACTTATTGTCAGAAGATAATTCGCAAATGTGATTTATCTTTTCATTCAAAAAACTACTTCTCTGTTCCTTTAATCTTTCGATGAATGATCTTCCTCTTTGACCAAAATACAATTTGGGGCAAATACCACACGGTAACTTCTATACTCCTGATCCTGAGGTTAAATCCATATTGTTTTTAATGCATTTATTCAACCTATTATCCATTCTGTGAGATATGTCCCAGTTGAATCCCAGAAAATTACGAAGAAAGGATTCATTCACCACAAGAATTTTGAGAAATACTTCAAAATTTACATGTAAATCACAAGAAGAAACAGTGAATTCGAAAAACAAGGAATCAATTCACGTCACAATTGGTAAAATCTGGTTTTGAGGACACTCAATTGACAATCATCTTGGGAGATAACCATGAATATTCACAAAAAATATACCAGTAGAGACGCGATTGGACAAATTCAACCTTGTTTTGTTGACTTGAGTGTACTGAATAGATCGCCTTAAGTCTATGCTATGTTATTCAAAATAATATAATACTTATAGAAGTGGTCGATACTGAATGAAAATCAATAATAATCCTATTGAAAAAAACACTTTTCTGTGTGATTTTCATTAGACACTGCAATTTCACTATACAATAGCTCGTCCATGCATGTTATGGTACACTCCTGAAAAAGCTATTATAAAGTGGCGGTTTTGTAAACTGTTTAGTGAAAATTGCACAATGAAGTGTTTTTTTTTTATTATAGACTGTTGTACCATTGATGAATCCGTTTTTGCTTCTAGATTAATTCATTCCAGTTTTGATATTTGATAAGTATTAGTTCTGTTTGTTTCGTAGAATGTCTTTTATCACACCAAAATGACTTTTTTTCATTATGAAATTATGACATTGCATTCAATCAGTTTTTCTGCGTTTTTTTCAGGAAAGGGTATCTGAATATTTTCTAAATGAAACGTCTACGAATTTGAAACACATGCCCTCGACGTGGGTTTCTTTTTAAATAACTCAACATCCTCAGCAAAGGTATCAAATGGGGTAAAAAATCCCACCCGATATTTGCAACGAATATACACTATTGCCTTGATTCAAAAGCGAGTTCAAGAAATAACACCCTAGCAAAAATCCTGCACACACCATTGATCTTCAAGAGAAGAAATTTATACCAAAGGTTCCAGTCTTACCAATTAAATGTACAACACTAATGACAGTCATTTTCCAGGATGGACAATAAACTGCTCGTAAAAATCTCCGAAGTCTGTTCTGCACACTTTATGAGATGTTTATATTTCTTGTAATTTGACTTGTTGGTAGTTAAGATATCGCCACTTGCCTCCATCATAATAAGTTCAGTGAAGGAATTTTTCATTGCAGGAATATCTGTCAAGCCACCGGAACCGTACTATGGACGAAAGATAGGACAACTGCTAGACTTTGCTCATGGAATCAGAGGCATCGCATACGCAGTAGACGAAAGTACGATATTCATCAAAGGTTTCTCTTACGACGGGACTGGCCCTGATGCCTTCTTCTGGATTGGGAACTCCCCAAGGCCCAGTCCAGAGGGAATCATCATTCCATATCCAGAAGACTACATTGGCAGGTAAATTGAAAAGTTTTTCTCTTCGAATTTCGAACTGTACTATACCAGGTGTCAATGAATCTATTAGACAAAACATAAAATCTAGAATATACCGGGTGACCCAAAATCAATTTACTACCCTGTATCTTAGTTTTCATTTTGTACAGATGTTTCAAATTCGATACGATTTTATGTCATGAAAGTACAATTAATTCAGCATGAAACCATTTATGACACTTCCTGTTCAACCAGAAGCGCATCCAATTTTCGTGGTTCAAATGAAATTTATAATTTTTTTTCGATTATTTCCCTCAATGTGAATAAACGATGAAACAGTTGAAGGCTAGACTGCTTTTACAGAGTTTTACAGCGATTAAATGCACTAGACCTTTTAACCGATTAAAATGTTCGAAATAAACCGGGCGTTTGGATCACTTTTCAGGTACTATCTCTGGTACTATATTGTTCCTGTGTTCGATTTTGATGTTTCCTGAGTTTACATGTTTTCTGGAAATAATCTAAACATATATCCCTCCTTCACCAAGTTCAATCGACCAAAATGCGTGCATTTCCATGATTTTCAAAATTTTGATTTCAAGCAAATGCTTTCGTGTATAATAATTAGAAATAAAATCCCTCGACCTGCGGTCTCGGGATTTTATCAAATTATCATACACTCAAGTCATTTGCTAAGCAAAATTTCGACAATCATGGAAGTGCAGCACACATTTTAACCGAATAAACTTGGTGCACTCGGGATATAACCCCCGAAAATTACGATTTGTTATACAATTACCTTTCCTGTGATATTTATATCACAATTATACTGTCAATTAACAATCTACTGATATCAAATCATGTTTCGAAAAATCTGTTCTGGCCAGTCTCAAATTATCTACACAGTAGGTTAGGTTCGACGACTTCCCATAATTAAAAAATCAAAATCCTTCAGAGTATCAAGCCCCGACCAAAGCTGATGCGAACAACGAAGTTATTGCGCCATCTACCAATGGACGAGGTATTCCAAAAGCAAACAGAATTCGCCCATTCCTCCTGCGAGGGAGTAAAAACATTTGACATAGTCAGTGGGCATACTTGAAGACTGGCGTTAAATCAAATCATCTTTCGAACAAGTCTTCAAGTATGCCCACTGACTATGTCAAATGTATCTACTGATATAATTGAGATTTTATAAAGAAATTACCTTTGGAATTGGAATATTGAATAATATCATGTAAGTGATAATAATTTAAGGCCAAACTTTTTACACAATATTTTTACGGGAACTAATTACTTTTACAATTCAATTTCGCTTCGTTTTTCAACATCAAGTCACTCATTTCTTCAAAATGTTGTCTTTGGTGTTTCGAAGTTGGTTAAAAACTCCAGTACCAATTCATTTTTTGTATGTCAATATGTATTGGAGATTCTAACCAACTTTAAAAATTCATTGATGTTGAAAATTGAAAAAAAATATATTTTTAAAAATACTTGATCGGCATAAAAAATATTGTGTAACATGCTTGGCCATGAATTATTATTAGATGATATTGTTTAATTTTCCATAGCATTTTTTCATGGAAATGTTCCGTTGCGAGGGGGATAAAAACAGTAATTTTTCATAAAATCTCAATTTTATCAACAGATTTTGAATTGGAAATACGATATCATTGGATAATTAATTTGTTACCGAATCGTAATATAAAAAAAATACTTTCCGTTTGAAATATGAAAAATGGATGTGCTTTTGGCCAAACCGGAGTTTTTGCATATTTTAAATTTTCGGTCACTTCCTATTGTAACATTTTTGGATTTCTGAGACGATTTGTCAGAAATTTTAATGACTAGTTCATTTTTTTGTTACCTTCAATGTTGCTTCTAGGTGGCCTTGATCGGACTCAAACTAATCAAAAACCTGAGGTGATGTCACAAAATTACAATCGCAACGTTCTAATGATCAGTGTGATAGATGAAAGTGAAAAAAAATTGGCTAAATCATATTTTCCTGTGATTATTACTCAAATGGTGACAAGCTTTTCCCAAAAAAAAATTTTTTGCAGTCTAGCGATACCATTTTTTCACAATTGGATTAGAAATAAGAACATCAAGCAATGATTCCTGAGGGAATGCTGTTCACTTTCGCCAAGTGTGTCATGGATAGCCATCATACATATTTTGTACAAAACACTCACTCGAATGAATAAAGACAGTACAATGATCAGAGAGTGATAATATCTTGATTTTCGTTTAATTTCAGTTCACTATTCTTTGTCAAAATTAGGTATACACAAAGTTGAAAGATTTATATGTTATTAATATTTGAAGATTTTCATGGAAATTGAAAGAAATCTGCTGGATTGTATTTTCGAAGATATCCCAATTGTAAACATCAAGCCCATCATGACAAACCCTGTCACACTTGCCAAAAGTAATCGAATTATCAGCCGATATTTTCCTTAGTGATTTCCAGTTAATGTTTTTTTGTTAATCCAATCCTGGAAAAATTCGGAAACGAATGCTTTTTTTTAAGTGTCGCCATATGCAAGATGATAGTTTTACACGAAAATTTGATTATGCCAACTTTGCATACTAGTCACTATAACTCTGCGATGGTATTATCCTAACAAAACAGGTTCTTAAATAGGTTAATGTCCGATCATGGCCAACTAGAGTTGAAATGGAATGGAAAATGTTGGTATATGGATTGTTTCACTGAAAAGGAGAGGTCGATCTTTCATAGTGGAAGTTGAAGTCTATGTTAATATTGCATAACTCCACTGACAAGTAGTTTATAGTGTTTCTGAGAAACAGAATCAACTCTCAACTTACACTTCCCGAAACTATAAGAAATGGTTTGGTTATCAGGGGAATAATTGTTATCGAAATGTCAATTAAAATCGATGACAGACCTGTCACGAGTTGAATATTTCGGAAATGTTTGGTGTTTCTAGTGAAAGTGTTCTATTATCAACTTTTTAATTTTTTTCTGAGCGAAACAAGATCTTCTCTGGGCTTGAATGAAATATTATTCTGGTTAGAGGGAGTTTTCTACAAATAGCTCTCTACTTTTGCTTCATTTTGTAGATAGTTCCTATGTATGCTACCTATTTGATCAAATTCTCATATGCTTGATATACGAATTGAACATGAAAAAGTTATTTCTATGTGACTCAGTGCCTGTCGTGCCATATAAGCAGGGTAGTTACTAATCCAGATGGACTCTCTGTTCCTTTTTGTGAATGAATCGAACGTATTTGAATGATATACACGTATCTATCAAACGGGAGTGTTCATAAAAAATTTTTGATTCGACTATCTCTGTAAAAGTTGTAATTTCTATTTTTTTCATTTGGGGAAGGAAAAAAATTAAAATAGTACCTCACATTCCATTCCCTCTAAAAAAATACCCAAATTCTTGAATATAAGAGCGTCTACCTTCTTTGGGCCAATTCATACATCTCTGATTCAGTCCTGATTCCTTGTATAACAGTTATACACAATTCATTTTCAAGAATTAGGTGGTTATTGATAATATGCTGCTTGAGTAACACTTTTGAGATTGAATGGAAAACTGAAGCAGACGTGTAGTTCTTCAAATGCTTGCTTGAAAGTGGTTGACAATGTTCCTTGCTAAATAGTAATGATTCGCAAATAGAAAATATTCTTGCTAAAAAACTACATACAAAAGCTATCCAAGAAGTGTACCCCACTTTGAGGAACCATGACAATAATTATAGAATTTTAACTTATTCAGGACCTGATACGGATAAAACAGCTTCATTTTTGCATAAACAAAATTTAAGGGTAACATATAGAACAGATAACACGTTGGGAAGGTTTATCAAGAATAACAAAGATAAAACAGTGAAAGATGAAAAATCGGGAGTTTATAAATTGAATTGTGGATCTTGCTCCAAAGTATATATTGGCCAGACAGGTAGACCATTCAAAAGCCGCATACGTGAACATCGTATGAATTATGAAAAGAAAACAACTCATTCATCATATGCCAATCACATTTTGGAGGAAGGCCATGACTTCGATAAAAATTTCGAAATTCTGCATGTTGAAAATAAGGGCATTAGACTTAATTATTTAGAATTTTTGGAAATCAATAAACTGAAAAATTCAAATTGTTTGCTGAATGATCAATTGGATCTCAATAGTTCCCCTTTGTTGAACTTATTCAATTAATAAGTAGTAACTATGTTCAGATATCATAATCATTATCAGTTGTAATTCTAGGAATCAGTATCAGTTGTATAATTTCAGGAATCAGCATCAGTTCATAAGTTTAGGAATCATCATCAGTATCAGTTGTATTATTCTAGGAATCAGGGATAATTAGAGTAGGCCCTGATGTATTTAAGGAGCTTTTAACAAAGAATAATTTAGTGTTTAAATACATTCGCTTGATAAAGATACAGTGTATCGAAACATGTCGCGAAGACAATAAATTTTGTGGAAATTTAAGCGTGTTCTACCTTATAGCGTAATAACTATGGATTTCCATCAAGTGAGTGCCACTTCAATCCAAAAAAAAGATTCGGACTTCCATTGTCTATATTATTACCTCTATTGAAACCTGTTGCTAAGAAAGCGATTAAAATACAAATCAAGTGAGAAAATCAAATCAAAATCAAATTTTTAGTCAATAATGGAATTAGGGATTGATTGATCAATGAAAAATACTGCAGTTACAATAAATTGAGATATCGAATGTGAAACATGAGTCAAAAAAATTTTAAATAACGAAATAAATGAAATAATATTGTGACAAGAAAATTGAGGTATCGAATGTGAAATACTAGTCAGAAAATGTGAATGAAGAAATTGAATGGAATATTATGAAAAATGTTGAAACCAAGTTTCAAGTTGTGTGTAATCACGACGTTTCGATTGCTGATATCCGCAATCGTCTTCGGGTGATAAATGAATATTTCATTCAATTTCTTTATTTACATTCTTTGACTAGTATTTCACATTTTATACCTCAATTTTTTTGTCACAATATTATTTCATTTATTTCGATATTTAAAATTTTTTTGACTCATATTTCATATTCGATATCTCGATTTTTTGTAACAACAGTATTTTTCATTGATCAATAATAATAATAATAATAATAATAATTTTTATTTATCGAATGTACATAGAGTTAAGGTTTAGGTACATTTAGAAAATATAAATGAACAAGGGCATCACAGAAGCAATAACATAAGTATCGCTTGTGCGTGATATAGCCAGAAGATATCAATACTTATTCTAATTCTAAAATACATTGTAAATGGTATGACAGACTTTAATTATTCTCGTGACCAGATAAATAAAATAACTTATAGATTAAGGATAAAATAGTAATACATTATTGGAGAAATGGGATGGATATCATAGTTGAGTTGGAATATCATAGACTAACACGATCAGTATGTTACTGGCATTGTCACTCTATCGAGTAAAAAGTCACAGTCAGGTAAATATCACAGTAAGTATCACAGTAACGACAGTTCCGTTATAGGATGAGTATAATCTTTTAGTTCATATAAGCGCAAATCAGTGAGTGAGTGAAGTACTGTATTGTGTTCAAGTATATGTGTATATAATAACACATTTGAAAGATATTAGGAAGTAGTTTATAGAAGGAAGATATATACAATTAATTGACAATTTCTTGGAGGAAGGATCTTCCGCTTTCCATTAACCATTTTTTCACTTTGTTTTTGAATGTTTTTAGATTGATGGTTGTTTTTATTTCTTCTGGTAATATCTGGTAAAGTCGTGGAGCTATGTATTGAGCGTTTTTTGCCCAAAGTTTTTTCGAAACGCGTTTTTTTTAGGAGTTTACCTCTGTTTCTAGTATTATAGAAGTGGATAACTGGTTCCAAATGAATTTTTCCTTTTTTAATAGCGTTCATTATACTCAGATAGAACAGTTGGAATGTCCAGAACAGCAGCTTCCTTGTACAGGCTATTACTAGAATAAGTTCTGCCTTTATTGAGAATGATTTTCAGTATCCACTTTTGGATGACATGCAGGTTTCTGAGGTAGCAGTCATTTACCCCTCCCCAACCTATTATACCATAGGAAATTTGAGATTGTACGAGTGCGTAGTATAACGTTTTTAAATGGCACTTATCCAGAAAGTTTATCAAATATTTGAATTTGGAAAGAGTACCTCTCAACTTCCTAACCGTATTATTTGTTTGGAGATCCCAGCGTAAATGCTACAGTGATTCCAAGATATTTGATGGATTGACTTTCAGGAATACAATATGTATCACCAATCTTCAGAGGTCCCATATTTGGTAATCCATTGGAGTATGAGGCAAACGGTAGGTATTTGGTTTTATCATAATTAATTGTGAGTTTATTGTGTGAGAACCATCTCTCGATTTTTGTAAAATCCTCTTCAGCTGATGTCTTCAATTGCTGCCAGTTTGAGCCTCTATATAGAATGGCAGTATCGTCAGCAAAGCTTAATACTTTACCCTTTGTATAGAGAAGTAGGAGTTCATTCAGATGAATTGTAAACAGAATAGGTCCTAGTATGGTTCCCTGGGGAACTCCATATGTCACTGTTTCAGGTCTACTGAGATTATTACCGATACTAACTCTCTGTTCACGATTACTCAGACAATCAATCCCTAATTTCATTATTGACCAAAAATTTTATTTTGATTTGATTTTCTCACTTGATTTGTATTTCTATCCTTTCGTTCTTGAAAACAGGTTTTAATAGAGTTGATACTATAGACAATGGAAGTCCGAACCATTATCATTCTTCAAATGCTCCTACATCGACCTCTAAAATCTACTTTTTTTCCAAAAGAAATAAGGACCAAGATCGAAACTAACAGAGATGTACAAATTGACCCCGAAGTTTCAACGGAAAATCGTTTTCCCCAGTACCGCAAAATCCGAAATCATCCTAAATTCATACGACGAGAGATTCGTCGAGGGAGGGAGCAAATGTCTATAAAGCAGATTACATTCTCGTTGTCGTGAATGATACCGAAAGTTTGAAACATCCCATACAATCAAGCCGCAACTGATGACATAGCAACTTGGGAATATTGGGATTTGCAGAGGGGCTCGTGGTCAGGGGTGGTTCGGGGCTCGATATGCCGCTAAGGATCGTCTAGACGTCGTCCTGTTCGGATGTAGAATCACGCTAATATAAAACGAGCAATCGCCACCGAATTTGGCAGATGATAAAAGCGGGTAGCGAAAATATCATTATTCAGGTGTTTTCAGGTTGATCTTCGACTGATTGAACTCATAAAACATGGACACTAGAAATGAGAAAATTCAGGTATCATGAAGATTTATAAATGAACAATAATCCGTAACAAAAAAAAATGGGGTAATTTGTTCATTACAAACGTATGCTTTTGTTTGTAAACTTACATGAATACCATAAAATATTCTCGAGGTATCAAGATTTTCTTCAGTTTTAAAATATTATATTTATTGGAAGGATGTACTACAGGTCCCCTTTGGCAGAATCAGAAAGTTCTGATTCTCCGCTTCTTCATAAACAGCATAAAAAGTGAACAAAAAATAACGCTGGCTGTTTCATTTCATTCTCAAATCAGGGAAAACTGCAAAAACATTTTTTTTCGACTCACAATGCCCAAAAAATAGTTTGTAGTATTTTTTCGAAAAAAATGTTAGATTTCAATCATTGGTAAAAATTATGATTTTTCAGAGAGCATCTTATTAACAATTTTTTCCGTACTGAATTATAATAGTATATTATGCAACGATCGTGTAATGATGGTTATTAATATATGAGCATGAACCGGGATACGAAACGAGCCGAAGGTGAGTTTCGTGTGGTTTATGCGAGTGTATTAATAACCATTGCATGAGAGTTTCATACGCTATTTTATCTACACCCGATAAATAGTGAAGAAGTACAAATATTATATTTATAATGGTATTGCACACAATAATACCAATTTAACGAATTTCTTTGAAAAATTCTACAGAATTTTAATTAATAGTATGACTTCAAGAAATAAAACGACGAGATATGAAAAGAAGATCAAAAATCAAAGAAAAAAAAGTTTACTTGAGACCAGAATCGAACCAATGTCTCCTCCAGCTAGAATAATCAATGTCAGCGCCACAGACGGCTCGGCTACGGAGAGCCCACAAAATTGGATGAAAAAATTAGTAATAAATCATGCATTTGTCAAATGAAGAATTTAATCATTCTAACTGTATTTCTGTGGGTGAAGGTGTCGAAGGTGATTCTGCCATATCGCTGGTATCAGACATTTTGTTATGATTATCGAAGTTTGTCTGTATTCTTCAAAAATCCAATACCTATACCGATTTTGACTTGACAAACGTCAAATGCAGAGCATGCACATCGTGCTTGCTTGAAAAATAATGGGTTTCTATTGTTTAAAAATCTGTATCGTAATGAAAATCTGTATCGTAATGGATTTCATTATAAAACTGGTTGTGGGCATATAAGTGTATTATTAGAGTACGGGTGTAGATTATATAATAAAACCGTCCATTTATTCATTATTCATATTGCTCTATCATATACGTAAAAAAATGTAGTTTTATCTGTTTTTTCAATAAACAATTTGTTTTAAACGATTATCTCCTTCAATGAGGATAACTCATGAAACAGTTGAAAGCTAGACTGCTCTTCATAATTTTACAGCGCCTAATTTCCACTAGACCTGTTCAACCGATTGAACTGATTAAAATAAACCTAGATTTTGGCTCACTTTTCAGGTGACTTATTGTTCCTGGGTTCGATTTTGAAGTTTTGTGAGTTTAATTTTTTTCTGGAGATTATCTCAACGTATATAACTCTTACGCCAAGCTCAACAGACTAAAATGCGTTCATTTCCTTAAGTTTCAAAATTTTGCTTTTAGGCAAACGCTTTCGTGTATGATAATGTGAGATAAAACCGCAGGTCGAGGGAGTTTAACAAATTAGTCTCAGGATTTCGTCAAATTATATACGCGCAAGTCATTTGCTAAGCAAAATTTCTTTAATCATAGATGTGCAGCACAAATTTCATCCGATTAAACTTTGTGTACTCGGGATATAACCCGAAAAAATTATGAAAAAATTACAAAAACACAATATGTTCGTAGTAAATAATAAAATTACTATGAATTGAATTTTCGTTCACCACGGAGACAAATACATGGCTGTTCTGTTTACACTATTTGAAAAAGTATCGCTCGATAATTCATTTTATTACGCTTTTCGAAAAAAAAACAATTGGGAATAGAAAGGGGACTGTCTTGGTTGGTTATTTCGTAGGGGGAGATAGATACTTGTCTAACAGTTCTTGAAAATTTCTTCAAAATGGAAGTAGAAACTTCGAGCAAACCAGAAGAAACATCAACGTATATAAGCCCCGAAGAAACAATCTCGCATAAAAGAAGACTCGTGAAAAAATATATTTCTACATTTCACATGAATAGGCAGGATATCTTAAAGAGCGGTGGGTGATATAATCGATCAATAATAAGGGACCAAACATCTCGGGGAAGAGTTCACGGTCGGACAGGAATTGAGAGAGAAGTATTTTGTTATATTTAATACCGGTATCTCTGTCGCAGGGAGATTGACTAATTTGGACGGAATTGGCAGGTATTTGTCCAACAGTTTTTGAAAATGACTTCGAAATGGACGTAGAAATGCTGATCAAACCAGAAGTAACACCAACGGATATAAACACCGAAGGAATAATCTCGCATAAAATGAGATCCGTGAAAACATCCTTTCTAACATATATGTAGGTATTCAAGCTCTTGATCTGCGCTGAAGAGTTTTATCCTTACTATTATATTATTTGACATTACTAGATACGCCCCATTATTTTTCAACTGACATTATTTTGTAATGCTACGTAGTCCATTTCTGAAGGGCTTTTTATGATATGCCTATGAACCTCTCATTTCCCAAAGACGACTAAATGAATTGAATTATCATTGGAAAAGTTGCAGTAGAAAATCATTTTTGAGAAGGCTTGTTTTGAACTTATTGTGCACGAAGTATGCCCAGGAACACAATGATTTTTTTTACAACCATATATGTAATGCTGTCATTACTAACGTCACTAAGGTTGGGAAGTGTTACATTTCACACCTCTACTTCTCGCCCTCACTTCCCGCCCTCATTTCCCGAGATCATTTAATCTATTCTAGACTTTATCTGACATTTATTTATACTGGTGATAATTGTATACCCCGTAATCACGGTAACAATATATATATATATATATATATATATATATGCAAGATGAATTTTTCTGGGTTTTTATCCGTTAGGTATCTTGTGATTTGTTCGACGTTTCGAATTCCATTTTGAATTCATTCTCAAGAACTGTGAGACGAATATCTGTCCATACCGTCCTGGTCAATCACTCCCCTTACGAAGCAATCAAGCAAGAACAGGCAAAGACTTCAATTGTCTGTTCTCCACGGAAACTGGTATTTATAATGACTCTCCTCAGACATTATCCGACTTGGTCCGATATTAATGCTGCATCCTGCCCATCCAGGTATTATCTAGAAATTGATGTTTTCACGGATCTTCGATATGCAAGATGAATTTTTCTGGGTTTTTATCCGTTAGGTATCTTGTGATTTGTTCGACGTTTCGAATTCCATTTTGAATTCATTCTCAAGAACTGTGAGACGAATATCTGTCCATACCGTCCTGGTCAATCACTCCCCTTACGAAGCAATCAAGCAAGAACAGGCAAAGACTTCAATTGTCTGTTCTCCACGGAAACTGGTATTTATAATGACTCTCCTCAGACATTATCCGACTTGGTCCGATATTAATGCTGCATCCTGCCCATCCAGGTATTATCTAGAAATTGATGTTTTCACGGATCTTCGATATGCAAGATGAATTTTTCTGGGTTTTTATCCGTTAGGTATCTTGTGATTTGTTCGACGTTTCGAATTCCATTTTGAATTCATTCTCAAGAACTGTGAGACGAATATCTGTCCATACCGTCCTGGTCAATCACTCCCCTTACGAATGAATTCAAAATGGAATTCGAAACGTCGAACAAATCACAAGATACCTAACGGATAAAAACCCAGAAAAATTCATCTTGCATATCGAAGATCCGTGAAAACATCAATTTATACATAATACCTGGATGGGCAGGATGCAGCATTAATATCGGACCAAGTCGGATAATGTCTGAGGAGAGTCATTATAAATACCAGTTTCCGTGGAGAACAGACAATTGAAGTCTTTGCCTGTTCTTGCTTGGTTGCTTCGTAAGGGGAGTGATTGACCAGGACGGTATGGACAGATATTCGTCTCACAGTTCTTGAGAATGAATTCAAAATGGAATTCGAAACGTCGAACAAATCACAAGATACCTAACGGATAAAAACCCAGAAAAATTCATCTTGCATATCGAAGATCCGTGAAAACATCAATTTCTACATAATACCTGGATGGGCAGGATGCAGCATTAATATCGGACCAAGTCGGATAATGACTGAGGAGAGTCATTATAAATACCAGTTTCCGTGGAGAACAGACAATTGAAGTCTTTGCCTGTTCTTGCTTGGTTGCTTCGTAAGGGGAGTGATTGACCAGGACGGTATGATATATATATACTTGATTATTCTGAGAAAACCGCGTTCTTGGTAATTTGTCGTTAAATGTAATATTTTAGATATGTTCAGAACGAAACAGAGATTTATTAATTTTGATCGAAATATGATGGTTGTAAATAAAATAGTATACAAATCTCGGTAGGAAGTTTCATTTCTGTCTCGAGTTCATAGCTAACCTCGACGCTTTGCGTCTCGGTTTACTAATTTATCTCACGACAGGAATGAATCACTTTCCACCTCGGTGTGTAATACACTATTTCCTTGTCGTTCTTATTACTAACCATTCAACCGCATATCATTATGTGTTATTCGATGGGTCAGGTTTTTCGCATTACGTTCTTAGTGTATACTCTCATATTCTTGAGTCGTTGGACTGGAGCCGGCCCTGCACGGGGCTGGAAATCGCCCGGAGTCAGCCAGTCAGAGGGGAGAAAGAGAAAAACACAAACGAACAGAGACCACACCAAGGCAGGGGGGCCGACGTAATTGTGATGAAGTCAGCTCAACATCTTTATTAACTGCTAAGTGAGTGTGCTACGCCATAAAGCCAGATATTTGAATGGTGCGCTGTTCTTTGTCAGAACTGCCACTGTATGCAAGTTTCATTTCGGAGTTTCTATATGGAGTTTAATAAACTCCTCGCGACTCGGGGTGACGGAAAACTTTTCCAGCAGCTTGATTGTCAGTTTTCATATTGCGACAGTTTTGATCGCTTCCTGTAGCATGAAAACCACTCTGGCGTTACCGTGGCGATGTGTTCGAAGCAGAAAACAACCACATTTTCCAAATATGCTAGGTGTCTTTCAAGTACCGTTTGAAACATGATTTTCCATATCATAACAAAGCTCGTCCCTCCACAACTATAATAAAAATGCTAATAGCCCAGATAACATTAATGTACATATTTTTTATACATGTGCCGTAGAAGTGCGTCAGGTAAGTATATTCTTCTCAGAATCTTCCCAGCATAACCAAAGAATATCCATTCTAGAACATTCAACAAGGAACGTGCCTAGCATATACGTTTGAGGAAGCTCGTCTCTCCTCAACTACGCAGAAACTTTCAAAAATATAATAAAAATTCTAATAGCCCAGATAACATCAATATACATATCTTTTATACATGTGCCGTAGAAGTGCGTCTAGGTAAGTATATTCTTCTCAAAATTTTTCCAGCGTAACCAAAGAATATCCATCCTAGAACATTCAACAAGGTACGTTCCCAGCACATACGTTTGAGGAAGCTCGTCTCTCCTCAACTACGCAGAAATTTTCAGAAATATAATAAAAATGCTAATAGCCCAGATAACATCAAATATACATATTTTTCATACATGTGCCATAGAAGTGCGTCTAGGTAAGTATATTCTTCTGAAAAATTTTCCAGCATAACCAAAGAATATCCATCCTAGAACATTCAACAAGGAACGTGCCTAGCAAATACGTTTGAGGAAGTTGAAAAAGAGAACATGTGATCAGTGTATTCCTCAGGCAATATTCTTCGAATATTCGAGATATCTTGTGCTAATAACATATATTGTGGAATACTCATCAATGTAGTTAATATGTTCTATTCTTTCATATTATTGGACGGTACCTCATATGGAATTATGTTCTATAATCGACTGAAACTAGGCAGTTCAAGAGTGCTTTTGCCTTTTCTTTTGCTGTTCACCAACCACACCTGTATGTTACCTACTTCTTAAAAAATATATAAACAAATATATAAATATTTAGCACAGATGGTTATGGCGTGGGAATTGAGTGCGTTTGTATCCTACTCGGTATATTTTCTTTTCGCGCTGGAAAGTACATGGTGATCATATGAGAGAAGTTCATCCCAAGTATTTATATATCATGCATCAACTACAGCACATGCTGAGCACACACACACACATATATATATATATATATATATATATATATATATATATATATATATATATATATATATATATATATGAATGAACATTTTCATTATTATATTCGAGAAGAAAAATGTCGATCGGGATTTCAATTTGCAGTAACGTATTGGAGACAACCCAAGCTTGTCCATAAATGTTTATATCGCACGACTGTTCTGCTTATATTTCACCTATCTAAAATTCAGAGAAAACTAACTATATGCTCGAGTGTGTGATAAATATACTATTTGCACCTCAAAATACACCTCGATCCATCAAAATCTCATCAAGCGTATCCATACCTACTGCGCACATCAAGTTGGCGCCAAAGAAATGTTATATGTCCATTTCTGGAGACTGGAGAGAGCCTGTTGAGTTTGCTCGTATCAGGTTACAAGTATTTGCTGATCCATTATAGGGAAATGTATTTACAAGTTTCCTTGTGATGGGATAGTCTCCAGACATCTAGACGCATTTCTAGGGAAAAAGGATTGCCAACTTTTCGTTGTTCTTATTCAAAAATACAGGATGCATCCTCAAAAAGATTCACTCTATAGTAATAGACATCTTGCATCGACGATAACCAAAATATAACCCAGGTGTATGTTATCAGAATTTTATTGTTTCCGAGTTATTTTTTTATACAGATTCACACAAAAGGGGAGCCCTGTAATGTATAAAGAACACCGCGTGGATCAAGGGACAGGAGATATGAATTAACATTTACTTTACAAAAACTCCTTCGGCAAAGAGTTTGAAAGTACAGCTGTTTATTGAAAAAATACATCTGACTGACTAAGAGAGGTTCGACAGTCCTTCAAGCTCACAACAAAGGGGTGGGAATTCTGTACCCGTCGGGTCATCCGTGTTGATACTGCCAAGGGTGGAACGATTGACGACAATTCAGAAGAGTTATGCATTTTTCATTCTGTTGAGAATTTTCGGTAGGATCCATTTATTAATTTATTTTTCATTGTCTGATAGGTTTTCAGTAATAATTCTGGAATCCATTTTCTGGGTTCTATTCTCTTCCCTGGTAATGAAAATTGCTTCAAATTCTTACAATAAATGTTCCATAAAAAGGCATGAAAAGGGAAGCAGACTAGCTTCCGAAACGACGCCAAGTAGTTTTATACGCATTTTTCAATGAATTTTTTGATTAAATCTCCAAATTGATTAAAATACGAGACGTAACTAGGAAAATAATAAAATGGTTAAGGCTTTCGCGGTCGAGGTTTTCAGTATTACTACTTTTCTTCGGGTTTGAAGGCCGTCGTTCTTTAGAATTTCTTCCTGACGTTTCGCTAGCGGGAGTGGCTAGCTTTTTCAGAGGCTCATCTTACATATCATACATCGGAATGATAGTCACGATGAGTGAGCCTCTGAAGAAGCTAGCCACTCGCGCTAGCGAAACGTCAGGAAGAAATTCTGAAGAACAACGGCCTTCAAACCCAAAAAGTTTTTTTTTATATGTAGATTCACACGAAAGGGAAGCCCTGTAATGTTCCAAGAACACCGCGTGAATCAAGGGGCAGGAAATACGAATTAACATTTACTTTGAATTTCTGAAGTTTGTAAGCCTCAGGAAAAACTTTTCTCGGCAAGGAGTTCCAAACCTCAGCTGTTCTATTGAAAAAAGATCCCTGAGCAAGAGAGGTTCGACAGGTTTTCAAATTCACAACAAAGGGGTGGGAATTCTGTACTCGTTGAGTCATCCGTGTAGATATTGCCAAGCAGGAAACGATTGATAACAATTCGGAAGAGCATCGACCGTGAAAGTATCTATAGAAGAGAGAAAAATCTCCGACCCTTCTACGATGTTCCAATGAAGTGAGCGAGCCTGTGAGCGAAGAATCACCAACAAGACGAATTGCCTTTCTCTGAATGGAATCGAGAAGCCTCAATGAATGTTTTGGTGCCGAACTCCACACATGAGAAATGTATTCCATGACAGGTCGTATCTGAGCCTTGCAGATCAGTAGAAGCTGACGAGAAGAGAAGTGAAGTATTTCTTCGCACGAAATAGAAATCCAAGTTTCTGGGAAGCACTTTCAGCAATCGATCTCACATTGTTTTCCCACAAGAGATTATCACTGATCGTAATTCCTAGCATCGATGATTTTGTAGGAATATTTACTCCTGACATCTGATAATCTGATGATGATAGATCGGCTTTTCTTATCTAATTCAATTATCCAATTCTATTATTTTTGCCAAGTCGTCGTTGATTTTATTGACGTTAATGTTTCTTTGAATTTTTGTTTCTCGAGCTGGTATGGGGACTCTGGAAGAGAAACTGGTATGAAGAATACTGTCGTCCGCAAAACTATGTTTTGAACAATATGTTTTCTCAAGCAAATCATTGATATGAAACAGAAACAAAGTAGGCGCCAGAACTGAACCCTGTGGAACACTCAATTTTGCATCTTTTCAATATTGCAGTTATGTATCAGGTCCAA
The DNA here is from genome assembly GCA_032362365.1 of Zygogramma bicolorata. Lineage (NCBI taxonomy): Eukaryota > Metazoa > Arthropoda > Insecta > Coleoptera > Chrysomelidae > Zygogramma > Zygogramma bicolorata. The sequence goes on along the minus strand of JAVJAQ010001173.1, from coordinate 412,934 downwards.
TGTACCATATCACCCTGGAAACAGATATTATAAGAACTTAAAGCTGTTTTCGATTTATTTCAATGGAAGAGATAACCTAAAAAAATGGATTTCAGAATGATTACCTCCTGAAAAAGCCTTTTAAAAATATTTTTCAGTAATTATTATAACTAATAATAAATTATAATCTCGCCACAAATTACAACATATCTCTTGTGCGTGAAACAGTTTTATTCAGAATATGACATACCTCTAAGACGACTTGACTTACATTATATAATACAGTTCAGAAGATACCTACATTATTTCCTGTAACTTACCTGAGATTTTAAGAGAAACGAGAGCGTTATATAAACCATCTTTCAATAATGGCAGCGTGAATTCAGAAGAAACCTATAGTTTGAACTCTATCCAATTATATAAAATCATTGGGTCATTCTTGGAATAAACAATGACTTTTCCGCACAATTTTAGGAAACATGATCTTCTTCTGGAATTGAATAAAAAAAAGCTCATTACTCGCAGAAAATTATTCCGTTATTTCGTGGAAATAAATTTGAAAGTTATGCTTCAACGTATTCCAAATTTCAAAAATGTAGCCATCAGCGCCTCTGGTGGTCGTTGACCCTAAGCTTCCAAATTTAACGCGCGAAGGCAGCTGTTACATTTCTTGAATCATTTCTGTATTTTGTGCTTATATCTTTCTTGTACGTTCTATAATGAGATAGTGTGTAGAAGCTACAATATCGTGTCAGGGTCAGCCAAGATGCATATAACCCTGGTCCGTCGACTGATATGCTTTTGTTTAGTCAAATCCTCTCGATTTGAGAAACCGAAGCCAGAGCTTATATTTTTTGACGGTAGGTAGTGATACAAATGCGATTTTCTTAGGCTACATTTCCAACCAGGCGGCAGCTTACGAGTGAATGTCGATACCGACGGTTTTATTGGCTGAATCCTCACGGGATTTTTCGTCACCAATAGAATCATCAGTATACAAAATATGTAAAGCCAAGTTCGTCTAATAGAAACCTATCAATTTTTTTGAATAGTTTGACACTTCGATTTGAATTTGAAAAACCAGTTCATATTGTGAAACTTTTTCATTTCAATAGATTACTAGAGTGTCAGGATCGAGCCACAAGAAGTATAGATATTCGAGGTAAATTCTCCATCCAGAGAGATCTAAACTAAATTCCATAATGAAACGTCAGGAGCTTCACTGAAACTTCCGAATCCGAACGTTCAGATTTCTCGTCACATCCTAGATATATACTCGCTATGATTTTGACAGAATAGGTATACCTTGAACAACTCAAATCGATATATGATATAGGTACATCATTTGAGGAGTGCACGATTCAATTCAATAATCCCCTGTACGAAACTCATAACATGTATTACTTCCCTCATATCATCGGCTCGTAATCACGTTACAATTACCTTTCATTTTTTGAACACTATGAATAAAGAGGAAAAATTACTTACCTATCTTCGGTTCCTCAGATATCCACTATACTTCCCAGTTTCACTCACAACCATTGATTAGGAACATTTAAAATCACATTCACAGAGATTTTAATTCATATTTCATCAACTTGAAAGCGAAAGGAAAAAGCAGCATTAAGTTATGATTCATGACATAACCTATGAATTTGATTTAATCGAAAGGCGGGACCGTTGACGTTCACGGCATCACAGATTAAAATTTCAGTGGATCAGGGTAGGCTTCGAAACCAGATTCGTGAGGTGCGCCTCTGGTGACAAACTCTCGAAGGGATTTCTTCAGTTATATTTCTTCAAAATCGAGAATGCCAGATATCGAGAGTTTATGACTACGATTTTTCAGGTATAAGTCAACGCACCAGGGTTATATCAACGTTGGTATATAGGGGGAAGGTTACGAAATGTCATCATATCGATCCCTCCATATTGCGGGGGCGTCAATGAGGTTAAGGTGAAATTCCACGATACACTAATATGCAAGTGGATTTCAGTTTCTGGTATCTGATTGGTAGATGACAACAGATTGCAAAAAAATACCTGCTTCCCTAATAAGATCTATGAATATTCGAGTATATTGAAAATCTAACTTCATGGTGTTCAATACTGATGAATATCAGTTGAGAAAATGGGTGGATATACTCTTCGTATTTGTGTTTGGTTTGACAGATAATTTAACTCGATCTGATCTCGATATATGTGAAAATTGAAAACGAAAGCAAATGAAAAATTTATGACTGTGTATGGTTGGTGAGAATCCGAAAGGAATACCTGTGTTTCAAAAAAAGTGTTACTGTTCCTCATGCAGCAAGAAAGTTTGCCAGAGTGTGATAATTACTCCTATATGAAATGGAAAGTATTTGGGTTTACCAGTCGTTCAAGGATCTTTTTCCGAGGCCAAGAAAATGTTTGAGCTTTGTATTATACTTTGAACCTTATCTACGTGTCTACGTCTTCTAATGTATAGTGTTAAATTTGTATAGGAATCCAAATGAACTTATGAACAAAATGCCTCTTCAAAGATATCGCTTTGTAATCATGCAACCAATTGTGATATAGTCCATTCATACAAAATGAGTACTATGATTATTCGTGAATGAAATCTTATCCCAATAAACTTATCCTAATAGAAACACTTCAAAGCTAGTAAAATATTACTCTTAGAAACTCCTTACACTAAGGAAAATTGAACAAACGACTTAAATACTTGCGAAATGATTCTCTAAACTCCACAAAGACAAGACAGAATAGGCAACGCAGGTTCAGGTATGCTGTGGGCTGTGACAACGCAACAAATCTTTTACTTTCACAACAGAGTAACAAAGACACCAAGAGACAGAGACAATCAGGAATTAGCCACATAAAACATATATGTTTGTGTGTTCTGTGACATTTCTTTGCACTTTTTCTGTTTATATTTCGTTCTATGGGGTTATGCCACCTATAGAGATTTTTAATTTACCCAATTTACCCCAGAATTGCCAACCTCGATTTCCCCAAACCCTGCCCCTAGCCTCAGGTACCCCTTCGCCTATAAACTCGTGACATTTCGTAACTTTCCTATATATGAACGTTGGGTTATATGCATCTTGGGGTCAGCCTATTTTGTAGAACAACGTTGTTGTTGACACGTTAGCGGGGATCTAGACACTCCGTAGATTCGATGAGTAGAATGACATTTCCCATAAAAGACAAAGAGGTTGGAAGGTTTCAAAAGGGATCGGGAAAGTTATTCCCACGTCTCTTTCTCATTGAACAATCGATCCTATCCAACTCGAAAGAAGGCTAGAAACGAACATATTCTCCAATGATTACGTATAAAAATATTTACGACGCTGACAAAATAACCTCAACACCGATAATCGGCTTCTTTTCCGCTGTTCGAGCCGAAAGCGCTCCTTTTATTTTCCATGTTTCGTATCGCATTACACTTTCCACTCCGGGAACTACCCGGAGTCTTAGGCATCGCGGTCGCTAGCCGGTACGTTGTCATAGCTACAAAATAATCGGCTTACGTCGTTTGAAATGATAACTGTAAGCCGTTTAATGAGACGGAGAGGGTTTCATGCGATGAAAGGGGATTAGACAGAGAGGACCCCGTATTGTCGTCGTCGGCAAAGGAAAACGCTGCCTGGTAGTTTCGAAAGGAAAACGGCGGTGGGGGGGGCTGACGAGAAACAACTCGCGCCGAGACTCGTAAAAAGTAATCAGGATTACTTATTTCGTGTACCTCTTCAAATATTAGCAGAAGCGAATCGTAGGGATTCGGTTCAGATGAGTTGCTCCGTGAAAATGTCGTTTTAGTCGGAGAACACGATGGATTTCTAGGAATGGGAGATGGTTTCTCAAAGTTGGGAACTCAAATTTTTATGACTACCCAAATATAGTATTTTTCACAGTAAATGGTATTGGCTTATTACCTGCAATAAACTACCCGATTTAATCCCATTGTGTAGAAAATCATCTGGTAAAAGATGCAAATGTGCTACAGAAATTTGAATTTTGCAGAAATTCACATAGCGTTTGGGATCCAACCATTTTCTGATCCTGCGTGTAATTTCACACTTATCAGAGGAATCAGAGCATCCTTTGGGAGGGGTGTCATGCGTGTCAAACCACGTCTCGTCGAGGTAGATTATTGGCCGATTTTCAGACCGGTATTTTCTTATTGACGTTATATATTCAGAACGCCAGTTTATTCAACGTGTGGATTCCATTATTACTTGTCTCTTGTCAATTTTGCGATATTTAAAGCCCATTGCAGACAGAGCTCGCCAAAGAGTAGTGAGGCCACAGTTGATGTGAGTTTCGTCATTGATGAGCCGCTGTTTCAGACTTTTGATTGTAGGGACACGCTGCTCATCGTACATAGTGTAGATTTTTCGCCTTATCAAATCTTTTTCCCAGTCGTCTAGACTTTTTGTGACACCGGAATCTTTACGCTTTTTTCTTGATTCCATGGAATTTTCAACAATTCGTCTAAGTGAAGTAAGAGGCACCTTCGTCAAATTACTGGTTACTTTTGCTGCAGCACCCGCGTTATATCCTTACTGAAGTAAGGAACTATACACATTTTTTGTAATGATTTTCGCGTCCCAAGATAAGTGATTCTTCTTTAACGAACCACTGGAAGAAGCACTATTACTTCTTACCCACGGACGCCACATACTGCCTATTCTGTACGTTGGGGTATAAAATCTTTGCTATTAATGTCTGTAATAACAAATAAATGTTATAAAATTATTGCACGCCGTAACACAAGTGAACACTACCAATGAAATACAAAGAGTAAAATGAACAAGAAGTGTAAGCTGTAATCCTCTACAATCCCTCTCTGAGAAACAAAATTACTTGAATCCGGTCCTTTTACATTTATGATGCGCATCTCGGATTTTACAACTTAGGGGTCTAATTGGTTTTATTATTCAGTCAATACCATTTATTGTGAAAACTACTATAGCAGAAGAGTCTTAAGGTACCCTTTCACGACAGTTTTGAACTGTCACTCCATCAGTTCAGGCCGAAACTGAACGTGAAGGGATGCAATAGTTCCTTCCTTTCTCAGTCCCGGCGTGGACGGAAGAAATCAAATCGAAAAAATATTTAGGCGCGGCCTGAAACACGGTACAGGCAAGGCCGGAGCATGGGGGTGCGTTTCAATTGTCAGTTGCCGATTAGCAAGAGTGCTACTATGGTATTTTAAGTGGACGAAAGCAAGACGTGCGTAAACACTATCAGTTTCGTCCATAGCAGCTCAGTAGGTAGTCCCTTCTGAAGTATATTTTTTTAATTGCAATACATTACATTGTTTAATAATTATAATTATTGTTGATTTGAGAAGACACCTCCTCAGTCAATTGATTTCGTGACAGAGTTTATAAAAATTTATAGAGGATATCCATGTTTATAGAAAATTAAAAGCTGATATGAGAAGATTCGCCCCTCCGCAAATACCACGGTTTTGACCAATGAACTTTTTTTGCCATTCGAGTTACATGTTCTGTTTCGTCGGCTTCTGCTAACAGTAATAAGGCAACAGCATTTCTATTGTGCAAGCTCATTATTTCAAAGCGCATTCGGTTTCTTTCAGTGAGCAATGGATTTTCACGTTGATGCCACCACTTCTCAACATCAACTGACAGTTTTGGACTGAATGTGTAGGCCCTTGGCATACCATCAGTCCTGGCGCGCAGGCCACGACTGTATGCGAAGGGGTACCTTAATGGTTTACCTCCTCAGTTGTGTGCTTTGTTGAATAGTTCATTGTCTGATAGGTCTCTGTATGTGGTTATTGATGGAGTTTCATCTGATATTCTCCCAATAAATGCAGGTGTTCCACAGGGTTCAGTTCTGGCGGCCACTTTGTTTCTGCTTCATATCAATGATATGCTCGAGAAAACATCTTGTTCAGTACGGTTTGTCTTCATACTACTTTGTCTTCCGGAGTCCCCATACCAGCTCGAGAAACAAATATTCAAAGAAACATTCACGTCAATTAAATTAACGATGACTCGGTAAAAATAATAGAATGGGGTAACATAAAAATGGTGGAATTTAATGCTAGAAAAACACAGACATGTTTCTTCTCAAGGAAAGAGATGTCAGGAGTAACTCTCAAGGAAAGCCGATCTATCATCATCTAGTATTCAGATGTCAGGAATAACTATTCCTACAAAGTCAAGTATCTCGATGCTAGGAATTACGATCAGTGGTAATCTCTCATGGGAAAACCATGTGAGATCGATCGCTAAAGGTGCTTCCCAGAAACTTGGATTTCTATTTCGTGCGAAGACAAACTTCACTTCCCGTCAGCTTCTAATGAGCTACAAGGCTCAGATACGACCTGTCTTGGAATATGGTTCTCATGTGTGGAGTTCGGCACTAAAACACTCATTGAGGCTTCTCGATTCTATTCAGAGAAGGGCAATCCGTCTTGTTGGTGATTCTTGGCTCACAGACTCGCTCACTTCATTGAGACATTGTAGAAGGGTCGGAGACTTGTCTCTCTTCTAAGATATTGTCACAGTCGGTGCTCTTCTGAATTGCTATCAATCGTTCCACCCTTGGCAATATCTACACGGATGACTCCACCCCCTTGTTGTGAATTTGGAGACCTGTCGAACCTCTCTTGCTCAGGGATCTTTTTTCAATAGAACAGCTGAGCTGCGGAACTCCTCGCCGAAAGAGGTTTTTCCTTGAGGCTTGCAATCTTCAAAAATTTAATTTATCACTTTCAGTCTGTAGATAAGTTAATAATAAGTTATATATTTATTTGATATAAATTTCCCCATTCCCGTTGATTTTGATTTGAACTGAATTACCTCACTCCACTAGAAGTCCATTAGTATCAGAACCATTGAGTGAATAACGTAACTACAAATTGATATAACTGATGATGAGTTTGTGAATCGTGTAGCATGAAGCTGAACTACATAGATGAAAAGCCGCCCACCCTCATTGCCGATTTCCACGATGTTCATTTGCGATCCATATTGAAAAGGAGTAGCAACAATTTGATGAGGTTTCTCGCAGTAGGCGTTGATTTATCTCAATTCTCTCATTAGTGAAGTACGAGTGGGTCGAACACCTACTTCATTGTGTAGGAGGCTCGGAATGAATTCTGGAAAGTTTGTGGATCAATTGTCAGGGCTTGAAGTACAGCTTATCCATTCCATCATGGCACAAAGTCAGCTACTTTTTCAGTTGCACACTGGTAGTGCATACTATGACGAAAAAAAAAACACCTACTAGCAATTAATTTCAATACAGTGAACACATATAATAGGTGTTTTTTCATCTTACTATACTTCACAGAGATTGCCCAGCAATCTCCAAGATGGGCTGGATAAGCTGTATTTGGTTATCAAGGATGAATCTCCTGTAAGCTTTTAGTGAGATGTTGAGATTAATAGATTTTATCGTGTTTGTGATCACGTATATCATTGTCAAAAAAGTAGGATAGATAACCCACGACAAAGAAAGATAATTTACATTTTCAACAAGAACTCTGAATTTCTTGAAACAATTTAATACTTCATTCTTGTTATGCAGAAAATAAACAAAAGTTTTTCTTGTTTTATCATCGATAAAAGTGAGGAAATATTTAGCGCCTCCTATGGATTCAACTTGCATTGGGCCACAAATGTCCGTATGAATTATTTCCAAAATTTCATTGGCACGTTTTGCTTTTTGCTTTGGAAATGGAGAGCGTGAATGTTTACCACGAATACAACTGGTGCACTGGTTATGGATTGATAAATGTTTTGGTAAGCCATTAACCAAGCCTTTTTGTAAAATATGGAGTCCTCCCTCACTAATGTGACCCAAACGAAGATGCCAGAGATCATAATCGTCTAAAGTTTTTGTGAGCCATGCTACATTTCGTGCTAAATCTAAAGTATATACCATCATTATTTCTGCTACCCGTTCCAATAATTTCTTTCGTCTTCTTATTCCTTATAGTACATTTTGATTCATTGAACAGAATTTCATTACCTTTGTCTGCAATTTTACTGACAGACAATAGATTCATCTTTAAATTTGAAATGAAGAGAGTATCATTCACTTGGACATCCTCGGTATTACCACAGCCATTCACTGATAAATCTATATTTCCTTATCCTTTCGGACATATTGAGGTTCCATCAACAGTTTCAATACTGACTTGATGTGAAATCGTCGTGATTTCTTCAAAAAGTTCTTTCTGTGAACTCATATGTTGAGTTGCCCCTGAGTCAATAAACCATTGATATTCACTATTATTTTCTTCAGTCATTGCAAAGGCTTTCTTCGAAGGCGACGACTTATATGACGATGAAGAAGACTGATTATTAGGTGGCTGTATTCTATTATTCTTTTTATAACGGCATGAACTCGATAAATGTCCAACTTTCCCGCAAGTGAAACATTCCCGCTTTTCTTGATTTCGAAGATTTTTTCTAGGCATATACTTATTTCGGTTTCATTCCTAGTGCGATATTATGTTTATCTGAGGCTTCATTCCTTCTGGATTCTTCTTGCAATAAGTTTTCTATCACTGAATCTAGTTCTAACTTTCGATTACTATTTTCCATGGCGATAACCAAAGGATCATAATCTTCTGGCAAATTAGCTAACAATTTGAATGCCATGTACTCATCGGTCATTTCTCTTCCCACTCCTTTTAATTCATTTTGAATTTCAAGCATACGATTGATATAATCTTCCATTTTATTGAAATCCGCGAATTTTGTGGAATACAGCTGTCTATCAAGAACTATTTGTCGACGTAACCCTGTGGATTCGAACGCTCTTTCCGATTTGGACCACGCATCCTTAGCAGTAGTGGCTGACTTTGTGCGAACGTATATTAGGGCTAATATTCAAAATGATTGCTGCAAGGGCTTGATCGGTTGCAGCTTCAACAGTCTCTTCAGCTGGAGTTTCAACAGCTTTCCATAGCTTTTCTCTTATCAATAAGATTTTCATCGCATATTTCCAAGTAGCATAGTTTTTACTACCTTCAAGTCTTTCGACTCGATGAACTGACTGGGACATTCTCCTTTCTGTATAATTCACTCAGTTGGATTACAATACAATGCCTGGGCCCATAACCTGATATAAACTCAAGGTTTTTGAACGCAGAATAAATAAACTTTTTTAATGACAATTCTATTACATTCAATATGTCATACTAAATAAACAACTGAACATTCTCATATACAAAGAGATAAATAATCATTCAGAGGTGTCGAGATCAATGAAATACTATTTCAACACGATCAAACTATCTTTATTACACTAGATCGTAGAGTACGCCCACTGCGCCAAGTACATTACCTTATAGGTGGTGCGAAAATGTCTGCATATTATGAAGAATTTGAAATTTTGTAGATAATTGTACGATCTATAACTTTTGTCTGTCATATTTTTACGATAACACTCACTGTTTCATAGAAAAATGGGAAAAATCTGAATCTTCGACATTTGATCTCGTATAATTTTTTTTGCAGAAATAGGACCGAAGGGAATTTTTGACATTTCATTTTTAATTGTTCGTTTGACGTCTATACCAATTTTCAGCTCTACGCGAATTTTGACTGAGTTTGATGTCTATTTTGAGTGATATAAATAGTCTAAAAAAGCTGGATCACACCAAAAATACAAAGATCATTCCAAATCCTTCTGACCATTCGCCAAGAAACCTCATCAAAACTCCCACCACTGCCGCTAATCACAGCCTAAACATATTCAAATGAAGATAATTTCTCGCGGGGTTTCATGCCTTTCTCCTAAATATTTAAAGGGAGATCCCAATTATCCTAATAGTAATATCCGTATCCGTCCCATGATTTAAATAGCGAGTACGACACTCGATAAGGGAGCTCGCAGCAGGGGTGGATGCCGTCCCCTCTTCCTGGGGGTTTTACACTATATTTAATCAACGTGAAAGGGGAAGATGAATGACTGTCATAGCTCCATTTACATTTAAATGGACACACAATGGTTAACAGGCAAGCAGTCTCCCGTTCGGTATCTGATATTCTCGACTGGGACGCGCTTTGTTTCCATTTGCAAATGGACTTTTCGCTTTTTGGTTCGGGTGTGATTGATTCGGGAGTCAGAAATTGCTACAATATGGAAATTGGGGGTTAAATGATTTCATCGTCCTACGTCGAAGTGGAGGTTCTCTCAATGCCGGTCTAATTCGCGGATTTTTTATCTCCAGATTTTTGTCGTATACTGCTTTATTTTTGACGAAAAGTGTATTGTTTGTCCCTGACACAACAGAATGAAGAATCGGAACTAACATACCATCAACAACTGGGATGTACATGTATTTCTTTTCCATATCAATAGTCTACTCTATATAATCTATTCACGTTAAAAATGGAGTAAGCGTAAACGATGTATCTAGATAGTTATTCTTGGTATAAAATTTTTGTATAAATTAATTAACAACAATATCGACAGTACTGTTCTTTTAACCGAGATCAGTTTCTTAGTACCAAGATTTGGAGGTCGACACAATCAGAAGTTTTATTGCGAAGCACCACGCACAAACGTTATGCTAGGATCACCATTGAACTTTATGTGCAGTAGAGGGGGGGGGGGGGGGGGGGGGGAGAGAAGGGGGTGTTGGGGGGGTGGGGGTTTTTGTGGGGGCCCGGTTACTCTCAATAAAATCTGTAAAAATTGCGACATTCATTTCGACTCCCTGAATGCCATTGTAACATGTATCAACAATCACTTTTAAAACTGTAAATTAAAATGATATGCTATTCCGCTCCAGCTGTACGGGCTTTCGACACGGTATTTCCCTGTATGGTCACCCATCCAAGTACTAACCGCGCTCGGCGTTGCTTAACTTCAGATATCGAATGACTGTCAGTCAACCTGAAGAGCTGGGCCATGCCCTGAGAAAGCAGTTGAAAACCGAAATCTGACTACATCAAGAAACATTTCAGACTCTGCAATTATTTTGCAGAATGCAACAAATTGAACATTCAATATTAATATCGATAATAATCAATTTATTGATTGTTTTTAATAATGAATGTTTCTTCGTGTATATTTTTGTTTTATTCTGCACACTAGTTGGAAAATAGTTTACCTAACACGTGCGTAAAGTGACGTTTCCTACGACCACATAGGAAGGTGACGCATCGCACTCTACTCACATGGAAAGTGAGATTTATTCTCACAAGAAGTGTGGAAAGTTACTTTGCGCACAGCTGTCAATAAGCCGTCAAACCTGTGAATCCTGTAAGATTTGAGCCCCCCACAGATCTCGTGACTGTTTTTCGGTTATCGGTGAATGCGACAGGCCATCGTGATCGATCGTCGCTCCTGATGAAGCCCCACACCTCGTGATTAGTAGCAGTTTTCGTGATGAACAAGACACAACTTCTGGCAGTGGCGGCGGCAGCCGCAGTTTTGAGTGAAAGCAAAAAATGACGTCGAACTTGGACGAAGGAATGGTTGCTCAAAATAAGAACATTTTCACACATAAATTTATTGACCGACTTGAGACTTTAAGCTTTATTTTTTTTGTTTCTGTCTTAATATTCACTCGATTTTATGAGCCACAAACAAGGATATCCTCTGTATGCCTCGATGAATTGTTTATATCGATGTGTTCAATATCATCCATTTCTTTACTTTAATTCGAGAAAGTGTGATTATTATTAAGTGAAAACGTCATGTGAAACGACAATGAATTTAAACTGTCACGTTGGAACGGAATACCCACACACCTCGGTTTTTCCCGTCAACCGACGAACCGTCGCGAAGAAAATCAAGCGTCGGCAGATACGCATCGTGACAATTCGACATGACAGTTCTTGCCCCACAGACTTCGGTTTTGTCACGATGGCATGTCGCGTTCACCGATAACCGACAAGAAATCACGAGGTCTGTGGGGGGCTTTACAGATGCAATTATTAATTGCTTCTTCCTATTGTTATCATTCATATAAAAACTGGACTGATAGATAACTAATTATTCATAAAAAATAGAAAAATAAAAAGAAGTGTTGTATTATTAGTATTTACCCTATTGTCACATTCTCAAATGAACGTTAATCATAGCTATTTCCTCATTTCACTATAAAAGTTATTGCATATTCATGTGCACTCTTTATAGAAACAATACTCAAACATATACTGGCACAAAAAGTAACTTGATATTAGTCGGGCAATTCAATACACTAATTGTGTGTTCACAGTTCACACAACATTAATATACATTCAACAGTTATATTACAAATTATAAGTATTTATCACAAAAATCATAACAATGAAGCAACGATTCTGGCCGACGCCATTGAATCTATATATTCATCAATACTAAAGTACCCCTTTTGCTTGAAAGTGGTTGACAATGTTCCTTGCTTTTGCTTTTGCTTTTGCTTGAAAGTGGTTGACAATGTTCCTTGCTGAATGGTAATGGTTCGGACTCCTTTTGTCTATATTATCATCTCCGTTGAAACCTGTTGCTAAGAACGGAAGGATTAAAATACAAATTAAGTGAGAAATTCGAATCAAAATCAAATTTTTGGTCAATAATGAAATTAGGGATTGATTGATCAAAGAAAAATAATTTTGTTGCAAAAAATCGAGATATCGAATATGAAATGAGAGTCAAAAAGAAAATTTAAATAACGAAATGAATGAAATGATATAAAGCCCTGATTTCCCTATGGTGGGGAAAGGGGTGGTACTAACAAGGAGGCGAGCCCGTGCTACCACTTGAAGTATGCTGATCACAGCATTTCCCGCTGAAGATCGTTATTTGAATTTCTTTAACTCATATTTCAAATTCGATATCTCGATTTTTTTGCAACAACATTATTTTTCTTTGATCAATCGATCCCTAATTTCATTATTGACCAAAAATTTTTTTGATTTGATTTTCTTACTTGCTGTGTATTTTAATCCTTCCAATCTTAGCAACAGGTTTCAATAGAGTTAATAATATAGACAATAGGAGTCCGAACCATTACTATTCCGCAAGTACCCCTCTAGGGACCGCTGTCAGATTGCTGTTAAGGTGAATTCATATTGTAACGATCTGATATTTGCAATTGTTTAATGAAATGGGTGGTCGTAGGAAATAGTATATTACTTTATGAGGCGGAGAAGCATGACTTTTCTTGACGCGCCCGATATTAATAGAGGGCAAGTCAAGAAAAGTCGCTTCTTTGCCGAATAAAGTATACTATTTTTTCTTCAAACGTAGCAATTTTCAACCATAAATAGTACAATTCATATTTATTTATATTTTATTTATTAATATTTTCACTCGAAATTAACTGTGATAACTATCAAAGTCGTCTAGATGTTAGAAATTAAAATAATTAAGTCGTCGGTGGGATTTGCATCTCCCTGGTTACAGTTGTTTGACAGTAATTTTATGTTATTAAAGACAGCTTATTGTTGTTGCAACCGCAAGCGCAAATTTAGTGCGAAAATGGAAAACCTAAACGAAATTGAGTCCGCGGCTAATGATGCAGTAGCACGTTTGGGACCCTCCAAGTCCGGAATAAAGTATCGGTTAGCGTACAAGTACTTCCAAGAGTGGTGCGATACAAGAGGAGTACGGCAAGTTACCGAAGACGTTTTACTGGCATATTTTGATATAATGGAAAATGAAAATAAATGGAAATCTTCTACAATGTGGTCACGATGCTCTATGATAAAATCCGAGTTAGTTATTAGAAAAAATGTGGATATAAGCAAATTTTTAAAGTTACGTGTCTTTCTGAAAAAGACAAGCGAAGGATATACTGCAAAGAAGTCTAAAGTTTTCACTAAAGACGAGTTTGATAAATTTTTGTTTGAAGCGCCAGATAAGTTGTATTTATGATTGAAGGTAAAAAAAAAATTATTGCAAAGCATATACGTATACTCTACTAAATTATAAAAATATTTCAGATTGTTTTGTTAATTGGGGTTACCGGCGCCTGTCGATGCGACGAATTGGTAAAAATGAAGACTGTGGACATTGAGGATGAAGAAAATGAATTATCAAAATCCCAGACAGAAAAACACGACAAATTAGATATTTTACGATAATTGGTCAAAACTACATTAAACTGTATAAAAAGTATGCATCACTGCGGCCTGAAAATTTCACAGAAAACCGATTTTTTATAAAGTACCAAAATGGAGAGTGTTACCGAAGCGTCATGGGAATACATTCGATCAGCGCAGTAGCCCAAAAAGTAGCCAGTTATTTAAATTTAAACGATGCAAGCGCATACACGGGTCACTGTTTACGACGAACTTCAGCAACACTTTTAATTGATGGAGGCGGAAATCTAGAATGCCTCAAACGACATGGGGGCTGGAAATCAAGCACGGTTGCCGAAGGATATATAGAGGATTCAATAAGAAATAAGAACGATAATGCTCAAAAAATTTTAAACCCTCATGATTCGCCAACATCGGGAATGATTGCTGAAAGTTGTGCTCGACCATCAGTATCATCAACAATTACCAATGCGTATCAAGAGTCGGGATTATTTTTGCACGGTTTCAATTTTGAAAATGCTTCATTAACTAATTGTACTTTGAAAATTACTATAAATGAAAATGATGTTTAATTGTTGTTAATGACATTTGTATTGTTGCTTTGTGACATGTTTCATATTGTTGCCATGACAACATTTTTCCCTCCGCCGTAAAGAAATGGGAAAAAAAACTGCTGCCGGCGGAGACATCAAACTTTGACAGGATCAAGTTAGATAAGTAATGTCATCATTATTTGACGTTTGAAGAAAAATAGTGTACATTACTTGTGCGAAAGTGACTTTTCGCACTAGTATTGTTATATATACATGCCATTGAAAAGAATCACTTTCCGTACTTATTAGGTAAACTACTATTTTTTATTGTAAAAGAAGGTGTGTTTTACGTATCCATAGCAACAAAAAAATGCTACCTTTTTTCGACAGTTGTATAAAAAGTGTTTTTTGATTTCGTAGTCGTAGATTTTCATCAAGTATCGGACCATTCCATAAGTTATATAATGAGATATCGATTGGCGTTGTCATATTCCCACTCAGTTCATATTTCATACTTGTCCGATTCACCTCGGATTCCCCCCTTTCCCTAATAGACGCACAATTTTCCGGATGTCGTCTCTAATCCGCAAACCGTTGACGAATCTCTGCGCGATCGTTCGAGAGGTCTTTATTTTCCAGGCGACTTATTGCGCTTTGTTTCAGAGATCCGCCGGTGTTACGGGCTTACAACAACACGGACATAATCCTCCGGCTGCCGCTGGGAAAAAGGATCCGGGACATCCGATGGCTGTCTGTGTGGTGTCGGCGGTTCACGGTGAGTTTTCATTACAGGTGTGGATGGAAAATGTTTGTATGCATACAAATGGGCAGGCCACAGTTTACAGAAAGAAGTCAAATATATGTACAGTGTGTCCCAGCTAAAACTTGTCACCCCCTAATCTCCAAACTCGTGAGAAACATTGAAAATCACTCAGAAAAGTCGATTGTTATTTCAAGAGGGAACACTCTCACCAAATACATCATTATTGTGTTGTCAATCCCCTCACCTCCAGCACCCCCTATTTCAGAATTTTCAATAGGACTACTATACTTGTGATACATCGGTGTGAAGGGGATTCAATTCCAAATACATGGATGTACTGAAATTTAGGATCGATCAAGTGTTGTTGAAGTTTTGATGCCTACTGCTTTTCGGTCTGCTCCGCGCCAACAAACGACAAAAAACTTTTTAAACAATTTCAAAATTTCACCAATTTTCTAGAAAATAAAAAAGAAAACCGACTTCCAAAACCTGTTAGGAGATAAAAAGTGAACAGCTTGTATGGAATCATTCGGTAATGAAGAATTCCATTCTGAACAGAAGTTAGCTGAATACTATATTGCAATTACAGGTCATAATGCTAGCGTTGAGAGAGTTTTCTCTTTGATGAATTCTCAGTGGACGAAGGAAAGAAATAAACTACAGAGAAAATTTTCTGCTCGAATAGAAATCCAATGAAATCAGTTAATTTCAGGTCACCTGATCGGACACAACCAATCAGAACAAAATTATACTGGAAATTTTTTGCTCAAGCTGAAATCTAATGAAATCGAACTATTTGAAGTCATCTGATCGAACACAACCCACAAGAACAAAATTATACTGAATATTTTCCTCATATATAAAATGTCCCATGAGAGCAATGCAATTATCAAAAACTTACAGCGATAATTGCATTGTATCAAGTCACCATAACAACACATCTGAAACCGTATCCTAGACGTCAGTAAACAACACAAATAAATGTCAGATAGACTTCAAAAATAATAGTTTAGAAAATTAAAAAAACACGCTTTTATAGCTAACCGAACTAAAAAATAGAAAACAATTTTTAATTACAAAGAGTTTATATTACGGTAGTAGAAGGCTAAACAATCATTCACAGTCAATCAGCTCAAAATAAAATTATAATAAAATTTAAGTAATTAATTAACAGAATAAAGTAATTCAGAGTAAAATCGTGGGGTGCTTGATATATTATATATCACAATCATTCTATCGGTAATTATCTTTGAGAGGAGACTTATGAAATGTAGTAAAATGCACCCCACGCTTTTTACTCTGAATTACTTCATTCTGTTAATTACTTAAATTCTATAATAATTTTATTTTGAGCTGATTGACTATGAATGATTGTTTAGCCTTCTACTACCGTAATATAAACTCTTTGTAATTAAAAATTATTTTCTATTTTTCAGTTCGGTTAGCTATAAAAGCGTGTTTTTTTAGTTTTTGAAACTATTATTTATTTTTCATTTTTTTGTTCAATTTATCAATCAGTTTTTAGTGGAAATGTGATATTTCTTACGAATCATTCCGCAATCTCATCATTTCATTTAAATTGAAATTTGTTAACTTTATTTTAGTTGGTGAGAATTTATGATTGAATATGTTTCAACTATAACTAATTCCTTTTTTACCGACTGTAAAACTGAAGCTGTGTAGAAATTGTCCTTGAACAAACGTAATCCTCGAACGGCCGTAATTGGGAGATATTCTTGGCACAGAGAGAGGTAACCGTGGAATATACTTAGACAATTAAGACCCGATCAGCCATTTTTCCAAAGGTCTAATTAAATTTTAAAGCTTTATTATTGTTTACCAAATTTTGTTCCATAATATAAATAAATTGGAATTTGTGTTCTGACTATTCTGTTATAATTTAGATGCCTTTTGTAAATCACGGTTATCATATTATATGTTACATAAATATCATATACAGTAATTTGCATGTATCAGACTCATGTACACCTACGCATGTAAGATAAGGAATGAACATTGTGAGAACGCAACTACCCTGAAAACGTTTCTGCCTCCGTTGTGCTGTGCCGAGTGCCCGAACGAAAGAACGAAAGAGTAAGTCCGAAACTGCAGGCATGCGCAGAACGCGCGCTAGCTCTATCTTTTTTACTCCACTACAGAGGATCTATAAAAGAATTTATTAATCCTGGTGGTCCTTATAAGGATAATGGAAAACTATGATCAAATTATTGCATTGTCATCGGTCCTTGATACGTATGCAAAGTTTCAAATTAATCAGACTTCTGGAAATTGGTGAAAATTATGCTCAAAGATTCCGTTACATACATAGTTACAACCCAAGCTAATAAAAGCGTGTTAAAATTAATTAAAAAAAAAATAGAAAAACATTTCGCGTTCAGGTGAGTACTCCATACAATCTATAGAGGAAAGTATAAATGAACAAAAAATAACATTTCTTCGAGAATTTCTTTATTCGTGAAATATTCCAATAAATTACATTCGTGCATAAAAATGACCAGATAATTTTGCATTCAAGCGTAATATCGTATACAAATTGCATTCGGTTATTTTCATATTTTGTAAAAGAGCCCTCGGCCTTCGGACTCGGGCACTTTCGCCAAAATATGAAAATAAACTTGCAACCTTTAGATATCACGCTTTCTTGCAAAATTATCGGTAATTTTTATGCACTCGTGCAATTATAACCGAAAATATCCCATGGGCTCTTTTCACTTTATTATCTTATTGCCATGGATACATACAAATTGATTTATTTCGATTTTGACGTTTCAAATATTTGGTATTTCAAAATGTCACCATTTGGTTGTTATCCTATCTGGAATATCAATGAAATTATAGTATCAAATAGACCAAAAATCACAGTTACAGTCAAGAATATTTATGGAAAGTATTTTAAACTTTTGCAATGACAGGAAGATGGAAATCGGGAGGCGGAAGAATTGGCGTCAATTTCAAAGGATTGCTTTGTGAACATGGGAACAAAAGATGGTAGAGAGTTCACGGTCAAAACCATGTTTTTTTTATTAATTTATATCGAAAATTTGCAAAAAATTATCTATCCGAATAACCAAGCTCATAGGAAACAGACCATCGCCTACGGCTTCGGTCTGTTTCCTAGCAACAAGCTTTCGAAATCTGTTATGAAATTTTCGAACAATCATCAATGTCCTTGGGTTATTACTACTGACAATTGCGCAGATGATATTAACGAGTGAATTGTACAGTTTTGATTGAACATGTTCGGAATTTTGCAAAATGATATCCGAAGAAAGCGAAATTTTAGAGAAAAACAGCTAACTAGTTAAATTTTTTTAAACAAATTTGAGGATATAATTCAAATACCAAAAATAATTCTAAATTTTATAGGTTTATCCAACTCATGACAGTTATTACTATCATTATTAATGTCATTTTAGATAACTATCGAATAAAACACTAGTAGACAAGTAAAATAACACACTAGTGTGTTATTCGATAGTTTACTTGTCCTAAATGTTATCAATAATGACAGTCATGTTATGTGTTAGATAAAATTAAGATGTCTAGAAGGATGGTGCTGGGACTGATGCGATATTGTTTAGAATTTTATGGCGACACTTATCTGTCATTAGTGTCATTTTTAGGTATCGTGGTGTTTTTCTCAATTTCATCGCTAGTTGCCGCTAATTGGAAGTGCATAGTCAACCGATCGATCGACAAACTATATTCTTTGATTCGAGCAGTCAACAAAATGAGCAAAATCTAATGTCATACTCATAAAAAACAAAATCGAATGAAAGGAACACAATTATAGAGAATTTGGCCAGTAGTCTAAACGAATAATATAGGTTGTTGATCAGTCAGCGTCCAAAAGTAAAAGTATAGCCAGCCGTCACGTCGGCCGTTTATACATTTCCTAGAAAATTTGTAACTCTTTTCGTTGCACACGCCATCTGAACTGATTTGATGTCGAAAAGCCATGATGCTTATTATCATAGTAGGCATGTGTCGCCACTCAGACCCCAAACTTTCCCAGGTATAAATCCCTACACCAGGGTTATTAGACATCTTAGATAAAATATTGTATTCCACTCGTGTGTTACGTTTCATAAGTCACTTGAGAATTCATACCACTCGGCCTGATGGCCTCGTGGTATAAATCTTTCTCGCGTGACTTATCTTCAACACAACACACTAGTACCATAAATAACAATTACACCCAGAAAAATATTTTATTTTGTTTTTGTTTGAATTATTAATCATATCAGAAAAAAGCTAAAAATAGTTCGTTTTTTTGTTTCACTTTATATTTGGTACCCGAGAAGTTAATGTACGGCTTTTAGTGTCAAATCTCCGGCTTTATATAGCACCAAGTCCGGCTTTTTTTATTTCACGGGATGGCAACCCTAGCTGGGACCTCTCGAATTGATTAACTAATTCCATTAGAGGTTCTATAGCGTTTGCAAAAAATATAGATCTTCGAAGGATATGCAATTCCTGTTATTCTTTTGCTATTTCTCATAGTTGATAATAGAAGGTCACTATCTCCGCTGATTCAATATTTGAGGGAAACCCAACACAAACGTCTAATCAGTATAACGAATTTCTGTTAAATGTTATTCCAGAAATACTCGAAAAAATAAATGAGACCGAATTCACATGTAATATTTCAAATAATTCACAATCAATGTTTTTTCTACCAGTCACTGAAGAAGAAATTAGGAATTCGGGGCGAAAAATAAAAAATAAACACACTTGTGGAAATGACGAAATACCGGTAAGTCTGATGAAAACATGCGTAGAAAATATTTCCGAAATTATTTGTTACATAATGAATAACTCATTCAAACATGGAATCTTTCCCCAACAACTAAAACTAGCTCTCATAACACCAATACACAAAAAAGGAGATTGTGAGTTGTTTGAAAACTATAGACCCATAAGTGTTTTACCAACTTTCTCTAAACTCTTTGAAATGGCAGTATGTGATAGATTAATGAACTTCATGAAACATTGTAATCTCCTAAATCCAACTCAACACGGATATATTAAAGGAAGATCAATTGGCACTGCAATTATACAGTTTACTGAAAGTATTGTCGAGTCATTTGAAAATAACGAAATACTTCTTGGAATATTCTTAGACCTTTCTAAGGCTTATGACTGCCTTAATCATACGTATTTACTGGAAAAACTCGAAAAATATGGAATCAGGGGGACTATATTGAAATGGTTCGAGTCATATTTATCTAACCGTCAACAAAGAACGAAGATTATAAAAAATGGACACATATTTAAGTCTGATATCAGGGAAAATACTATGGGCATCCCGCAGGGAAGTGTGACAGGTCCTATTTTATTTGTAGTTTTCATGAATGACATCTTGGAAATCTTAAATAACGAGAGGGATACTATCACAAATTATGCTGATGACACAAATTTGCTGATCCCTAGCTGCAACTATCAAAACTTAATAACTAAATCATCCCATCTAGTTGAGAAAGCACAGGAGTGGTTCTCTAAAAATGGCCTTATCCTCAACACCGACAAAACCAAGATAATCCTATTCAGAACCCTTCAACAAAGAATTGAATCACCAAAAGCAGTTCATTTGTCAAACAATGAAATAAAGATACAAGACTCAACAAAATTTTTAGGTGTACATATCAATGAGCATCTACAGTGGCATACCCACATTATACATTTAAGAAAGAAGCTGAATCAAGTCTGCTATAGTTTAAGGATTATCAGTAGCTATCTCAACAAAAAATCATTGAAAATCATATATGCAGCAAACTTTGAGTCATCTGCAAAATTTGGTATATTGTTCTGGGGGTCTTGTAGTGCCATCTCAAATATATTTGCAATTCAAAAAAGGGTGATAAGAACTATGTTCAAACTCAAGTACCGTCATACTTGTCGAGGCATATTCAGAGAAAATTATATAATGACAGTGCAAGCACTGTACATTTATGAATGTGTAATATATCTTTACAAACACAAAAATAAGTTTTTGGAAGCAGGAGCAAATCATACCCTTTGCGGGATGCAAATATATGTTTCCCCATTCATAGATTAACAGTAACAGAAAAACATCCATCATACGCATCAATCAAGTTTTTCAATAAATTACCACAAAATATCAGATCCTGTGAGAGCTTTGAAAAATTTTAAAAATATGTTAAAGATTTCCTTGTAGATTTAGAACCCTATTCAATACAAGAATATCTGGATGGTTTTTAGCACTGTTTCACATTGGAACATTTTATTTTATTTATACTTCCTACCAATGAACCCTTTTTTTTTTCAAATGTTCGTACAATATGTTTGACGTTGTTGCACTTAATGTTTTATGTTATTTTTTTTTAAATGTAGAGCATTCCTTGTAATATATATTATTATTATTATTATTATTATTATTACCCTTACCCCCAGAAGATGATAAAAACCAATAGACACCAAATATAAATAAATGATGTTCCTACATTTCTCGAAAGTCGATTGGAAACGATATCGCGAACCGAGGCGAAGTTCCCAGCACGGAACACCAACTTCTTCCCCGCTCTCGATAAGTTCCTCCTTCCATCAATCATCGACGGCGCGAAATGCAATCCGAAAATGATTCATTATCATCGGAAAAAGGAGAATCGCCTGGCGGCG
Organism: Zygogramma bicolorata; assembly: GCA_032362365.1. Lineage (NCBI taxonomy): Eukaryota > Metazoa > Arthropoda > Insecta > Coleoptera > Chrysomelidae > Zygogramma > Zygogramma bicolorata. Next base: position 390,984 of record JAVJAQ010001173.1, on the reverse strand, counting down.
ACGAGACACACTCGGGCCCATTTCTGGCCATTAAATCCGTCGAGTGTCGTCACGGTAGCTGGTTCCATTTAGAGCGGAGCAGTAAATCATAAGAGCGCCCTGCACCCCTACGCGCTCTTCACGCTCTATCGCGCCGATGTTTATTGCATATTGGACAAAATGCTAATTTCGGGGTCTTGACTTCGTTTTCGCGTTGTATTCTTTGATTGCTTTCCCGTCTAGTTACTTTTCTCCCCCTAGCGTTCCGTGATTGAGCTACGCAAAATGTTTTTCTAAGATGCCTAGAAGTCCAGAATGATATTTCTGCGAGTAACCGGGTTACAAATGGTAACGATTTTCAGTAACCGGTTGCATTTTAGCGATATGCGGTAATAGAGGGAAAGTTGATTTGACGTCATTAATGATGTCACTATTTATTACCGTGTTATTGAAAACGTAACCTTGCTCGACAGCGGGGTTATAGGCGGTTATATGAGAAGATGATAAAAACGACAGAGACAGAGGAAGAGAAACACACAATTGTAGCATTGTAGACAGTTCACAGTGCATTTAGCATGCAACTGGCTGAAAGTGTATTTTTTTTTATTCGAAATAGTTGGAAAAACGAAAAACGTTTTTTCATGATACTGGTTCAACTTGATATTATGATCTATTGGCATCCTTAAATGAGTTTCACATGTTTTTCCTATTGGTAATCGTGAATCTTAATCATTAGTCAAGTTCAAAATGTGGAAATATAAATTATTGTCACTTTAGAAGAAATCTTCGAAAACAACTTGATATTTCAATATTTCCATATCTATGAAACTTTCAAAATAAATAGTAAACAATAACAACATAACCTCACTGTTTTTCATTCAAAATTAAAATATAACCAGATCTTTCACGCACGTTTTTGCAAAATCAAGTTTGTGTTACCAGTTTTGAAATTTCGTGAAGTGGGGGTTATAACTTGACGGTTACCGACTTTTGTAACCGGGTTACTCGCAAAAAAATCATTCATGTGACTCAACCGATTATATTTTGTTTAGATTTTTGTGGCGAAAAAAACAATCGACGCTTTCGAAGGTTTTCCCTATTTTTTCGGTAGAGGGCGTTATGTTCCCATTTTTCAAATTTGATGACAAGTGTCAAGTTAATTGTCATATTGTCATGTCAGTTTGAAATTTTGATGTTTACGATGTTTTTATCGTGTTTATTTGTTGATTTCATTGCTTTTAAATATCGAAACGTTGTAACTGGTATCTCATTGTCCACCCATTATCCTTTGGGTTGCGATCTCTTCTCGCTAGCCAATCAAATAAAAGTGGAAAAACCCGACTGCACATTATTTTCATTTAGTGCAAATTTAGCTTCAGACAAGACTGACAAGAGCGTGTTGGCGACATCTGTACATATTGTACGGAAACCTCCAAAAGCTCAATTATCCACCAAAAATCAAGCAATCCAGATTTCGCCACTTTTATCCCAAACTTCTACAGGTATAAGTAAACACACCAGGGTTCCCAGGCATCTTATGTTTTTGCTACGACCACACATGAAAGTGACATAGCTCACCCTAGCTCTCAGCCTCTGTGAGCTCTATTTTTCTCTCAAATATACTACTTTCTAACCTCATAAGAACTTAATTTTCGAACCCTGAAGAAAGCAGAAAATTGGTCCTCCTCCTGCCGGGGGAAACAGTCTTTTTCTAGAGCCACAAAGGAAAGTGACACTATCCGCACGGCTGTCAATAAGCCGTCAAACCCGTGAATCCTGTAAGATTTACAGATGCAATTATTAATTGCTCCTCCCTTTCGTTATTATTTATATAAAAACTGAACTGATAGGTGGATATTAATCATAAAAAATAAAGAAAAGAAAAAGAAGTATTGTAATATAAGTACTTGAATCAAAGAAAAATCCCAATAGCGCTATATTTCGATCTTAGTCGAGCTTTCGATACAGTTAACCATGAGTTACTACTACAGAAACTCTATCGTAGCGGTGTTAGGGGTGTGGCAAATGACTGGGCTGCATCTTATTTAAATAACAGAAGAAAAATGGTAGTGATTGACTCTATCGAATCGGATCCGATAAACGTAACTGTTGGTGTTCCTCAAAGATCAATTCTGGGTCCGTTGTTTTTTACTATTTTCATGAATGATATAACATATTCTTGCACCTCCCCAAGCAAAGTGATAGATAGATAGATAGATAGATAGATAGATAGATAGATAGATAGATAGATAGATTAGTCCTTTGTGCTACATTGTGTAGATGGGACAGGTCAAATATCTTAGGAATAATACAGAAGGGTTAACTTATAGAATGAGTCATTTTGAATAAAAAAAATTACTTACATGACACACATTGTGAAACGAACGCATACATATTGAAATATAAGTAAAAATAGAATAAATTAATAACATACAACGATATATACGTCACAAAGAAACTCGCAAAGAGAGTGATCTGGAATTACCAACTTCGAGTATAAATTCATCTACTGTGTAGAAACATTTTTCTGATAGGAACAATTTTAACTGCTTCTTGAAAACTTGAGGTGAAAGTGTCTTCATATCGCAAGGCAGTATATTGAAGAGGCGGATACCAGCAAACATATAGGAGACTTTTCATATTTTGTGTGATGGTGTTTTTGGGTGATGAGCATATGGTTATTCCTAGTATAATGATTATGGACTTCCGATCTCGACTCCAGTTTCCTTTTATTTTCATGGATATATGTCAATGCTTTCACAATGAACATACAGGCAACAGTTAGTATTTTATTTTTACGAAAAACCTCTTTACATGACGTTTTGTAGTCGAGATTGAAAATTAGCCTCAATAATGATTTCTGTTTTATGAAAATCCTTCCCACCTCAGTCGACAAACCCCAGACAGCAATGTTGTTGTAAATGATGGAGTGGAACTTGGCATAATAAACTGATATCAGTGCCTTAGTATCTAATTTATTCTTAAGGGATTTTATGAGATTCAATTTCCTGGATGTGAACTCTATATGTTCTCGCCAAGTGAAATGTGAATCAATCATTGTTCCTAAGAATTTTGTTGAGCTTGTTAATGTCAGGGATTCATTCCGAAAAGCAAAATTGAAATCATGTAGGCTTCGGGATGAATTTGCAAATTCCATACAGACAGTCTTCCTTGGGTTAACTATAAGTCTATTCCTGTAACACCACTCATCAAATTCGTGTAGGACTGAGTTAACAAGGTTATGCATTTCTTCCGCTGTTTTGTTTAGTTTTGTTTAGTGTATGCAGATGACACAAATCAACTGATAGCTGAAAATAACTTGACACTGTCCATAGAAAAATCCAGTGAATGTGTATTGCAATTCCAACACTGGTGCAATAAAAATGGACTATTAATAAATGCACTTAAAACACAATATATGCTTTTTTCACCAAAAAATGTTAGCTTTGACTATAGTCCACTGATACGTCTGCAACATAGGTCCATCAAACAAGTCTCTGAAAGCAAATTTTTTGGTATAATTGTAGATCAGAAATTAACATGGGAAGCACATATTGGAAATATTATCGCTAAATTGAGTAACACATGCTTTGTTATTAGACAACATCGAAGTACTGTGTCACTAAAAGTCCTTAAACTTGTCTAACATGGACTAGTACAATCCATTTTGACCTATGGATTGATCTTCTGGGGAAATTCAAGTCATGTTAATAAAGTATTTTGCATGCAGAAGAGAATAATAAGATGTATGACAGGAGTACTACCACGTGAGAGTTGTTATTCAATTAGCATCCAACTATCACTTCTTACTCTTCCTTCTTTGTACATATTTTTAGTAACAATGAATATTAAAAAAAATTAAGTATATTTTGAGAGAAATTATATGATTCATAACCATAATACGAGAGCAAGATATGATTTACGCTTGCCATTGTCACGCCTTGGAGTATCACAAAATTCGCATTTATACCAGGGCATTGTTTGCTATAACCGTCCAACAGATATTCTCAACAGTTTCAATCTGTTCAAAAAACGATTATTCGACTATTTGTTTTCGAATGCTTTTTATTCTGTGAGTGAATTTTCAGAACATGACTAATTTTAAATTGATGGTATTTTAAAATTTTGTCATTCATTGATTTTATTTTCATGATTTTTATATATGTTTTATCTGTTTTATTTCATGTACATTTCAACATAACTTCAAGAATTCATACTTGTTCACTTGTTGACTAGTCTGATAAGTTTTGTAGTACCTTTGTATAAAATTTTAATGATGATTATTTCCCTCAATGCAAATAAACGATGAAACAGTTGATGGCTAGACTGTTTTTACAGAGTTTTACAGCGATTAAATGCACTAGACCTTTTAACCGATTGAAATGTTCGAAATAAACCGGGCGTTTGGATCACTTTTCAGGTACTATCTCTGGTACTATATTGTTCCTGTGTTCGATTTTGATGTTTCCTGAGTTTACATGTTTTCTGGAAATAATCTAAACATATAACCCTCCTTCACCAAGTTCAATCGACCAAAATGCGTGCATTTCCATGATTTTCAAAATTTTGCTTTCAAGCAAATGCTTTCGTGTATAATAATTTAAAATAAAATCCCTCGACCTGCGGTCTCGGGATTTTATCAAATTATCATACACTCAAGTCATTTGCTAAGCAAAATTTCGAGAATCATGGAAGTGCAGCACACATTTTAACCGAATAAACTTGGTGCACTCGGGATATAACCCCCGAATAAAGCTCTCTCTCTCTCTTACTTATTGTCACATTTTCAAATGAACGTTAATTATCGTTATTTTTCATTTCGCTATAAAAGTTATTGCAAATTCATGTGCACTTTTAATAGAATCACTATCTGAACATAGACTGACAAAAAAAACTTGAGATTAGCCAGGAAACTCAATATACAAATTGTGTATTCACAGTTCACACAACAATAATGTCCATTCAACAGTCATATTATAAATTATAAGTATTTATTACAAAAATCATAACATTGAAGCAAGGATTCTGGCCGACGCCGTTGAACCTATATTCATCAATAGTCAATTGCAAGTACCCCTCTAGTAACTTTCAACTGTCAGATTGCTGTTGAAGTGATTTCATACTGTAGTGTATATTACATTTAAACAATCATTGCGTATTGTTTAATAAAATAAGTGGTCGTAGGGGAAATAATGTACATTACATGTGCGAAAGTAATGTAATATATATAGTATTTGCTCTCTGGTTCATTGTCTATCACCTGAAAAAAAAACCTTATATCACGCTTGTCGACAGTCATATGCCTGAAATGGTTTTTCAGCAAAATATAATATAGGAAATATCCGAATGAACCTGAATAAAAAGGCTTGCGGATCTGATTGGAATCCCAGCAATTGTTCTTGAAATGTGTGCCCCTGAATTGACACAGGTACGTTGCGAATTGTTCAACCTTTCGTATAACTTGTTTTTTTTTCTGAGTCCTGGAAAACGGTCAGAGTTCAGCCAGTTCCTTCAGCCAGGAGGGAAGAAAACTTCAACTTGCAATCATAAACCAATTGCAATGCTCCCTATCATTTGCAAAATTATGTGAAAAACAATCAATATGAAGCTTATCAAATATCTGGAGGAGTCAGAAATAATTATTGACCGACGGTACAGGTTTCGCCATCAATGATCAACCAGTGACTTATTGGCTTATGTTTCTCATATTTGGCAGCATTCATAAGGAAAACTGGAGAAACGTTAGCTGTTACACTCGACATTTCAAAAGCGTTTGATCGAGTCCATCGTGGTCTCCTTTCTAAATTGCCGCCTTATGGTTTGCCTCCTCAGTTGTGTGCTTTGTTGAAGAGTTCCTTACTTGATAGGTCTCTGTATGTGGTTGTTGAGGGAGTATCGTCTGATTACCAATAGATGCAGGTATTCCACAGGGTTTGGTTGTAGCGCCTACTGTATTTCTTCTCCATATCAATGATTTGCTGGAAGGAACATCTTGTTCAGTGGATAGTTTTTCGGACGACTCTTCCAGAGTCCCCTTATCAGCATGAGAAACAAAAATTCAAAAAGGTGTTAACGTCAATAATATTAACGATAACTAGGCAAAAATTATAGAATGAGGTAATACCACCTTAGTGGAATTCAATGCTAGGAAAACCCAGGTATGTCTCTTCTCGAAGAAAGCCGATCTATCTTGATCTAGTATTCAGATGTCAGGATTGACTATTCCTAAAAAGTCGAGTAACTCGATGCTAGGTATCATAGCCGGTAATAATCTCTCATCGGAAAACCATGTGAGATCTATCACTTAGGGTGCTTCCCAGAAGTTTCGATTTCTATTTTGTGCGACGAAATACTTCACTTCTCGTCATAAGGCCTGTCTTACAATATATTTATCATGTATGGGGCTAGGCACCGAAACATTCATTGAAACTTCTTGATTCTATTCATAGAAAAGCATTGCGTGTTGTTGGTGATACTTCGCTCACGGACTTGCTCACTACGTTGGAGCATCGTAGAGGAGTCGGAGACTTGTCTCTCCTCTATAGATATTTCCACGGTCGCTGCTCTTCTGAACTGTCAATCGTTCCACCCTTGACAGTATCTGCACAGATGACCCGACGAATACAGAATTGTCACTCCTTTGTTGTAAGCTTGGAGACCTGTCGAACCTCTCTTGCTCAGGGATCTTTTTCCAATAGAACAGCTGAACTTTGGAACTCCTTTCCGAATGAAGTTTTTCCTGAGGCTCACAAACTTCGAAACTTTAAAGTTGATGTTTATTCGTATCTCTTGTCCCTTGATTCACGCGGTGTTGTTTGAACATTGCAGGCTTCTCTTTCATGTGAATCTATATATATAAAGAAAAAATATTCCATCCTTCAGCCGCTTATCCGAATTCCTATCAAAGTTGACCTCATTCATTCAGATTTCTGCTTTCAAAACCTCTTGGTTCCAAGCAGGAATGCATACTTCAAAGATCTGTTCCATAGTTCCATAGTTTTCTGGGTTTGTAACCTACCACAATCTGAAAAAATAAGAATTAATATTGGAATCTATACAAGTGCAGAAGGGCAGATTTTCAATCTACCCCGAAAAGTTGCTGCATCTATTGAAAAACTGTTCTTTCTGGATAGAACAAGTCCGATTAGTCAGCAACTTCTCATATAACTCAAATTTTGCCTATCAAAAAATAATAACAACTAATATATATATATTCTCGGTAGTGTAGTGGTAAGGATATCTGCCTATCAAGCGGAATGCCGAGGTTCGAATCCTCGCCGGGCCACCGTGCTGGGTAATCGCACGTTAAAAGGTAAGGCCTCGTTGATCCATTGCTCGCACAAGTTTCTACTTCTGAGGGTTGACGTTCGTCAGCTGGTTAACGAAAACGAACAATTTTAGAACAATATATAACAATATATAACTATTATAACTACACAAAACTCTTTCTATCTAGGACCTACTGACAGTTCAGAAATAATTAACATTATACAATCATTAAAGAATAACAAATCACCAGGAATTGACAGAATTAAATCAGAAACCTTGAAAGAACTCAGTGAATCAATATCAGGACCGCTAGCTTACATCAGAAATGAAAATATTTCTGCAGGCACATTTCCAGAGAGATTCAAACATACAATCGTACTTTCTATATATAAAAATGGCGATCAAAGAAATGTTATTAATTACAGACCCATCTCGATTATAACTAGCTTTGCAAAAATTTTCGAAAAGATATTACAAATTCGACTTTCCGAATTTCTCACGAAATACAAAGTGCTCTCGGATAAACAATTTGGGTTTCGTAAGGGAATTTCCGCCCAAGATGCGATATTGAACCTAACCACCGAAATATATTCGAACCTTGACAGTAGTAGACCATCTTTGTGCATTTTTATAGATCTGGCAAAGGCTTTTGATACGGTCAGCCATGCTCTACTGCTTGACTCTATGGCAGATATTGGAATAAGAGGTAACCAACTGGAATTATTCAAATCAAATCGTCAGGAAGATCCCAGTGCGTAAAGATAAATAATGTCCAGAGTGAGTTTCGAGCAGTGGAGTATGGCGTACCACAAGGCACTATATTAGGACCTGTTTTGTTCAATATATATCTGAATGGACTGTTCTCTGTCCAGAGCTGTGGAAAAATTATAACATACGCAGATGACACAGCAATTCTTTACTCTTCACATGACTGGTGTTCCTTGAAGCAATCAGCTGAAACGGACTTCAAATTTATACAATCATGGCTGGAAAATAGACTTCTAACTATCAATTATACTAAGACCTTCTTCTTACCACTATACGAATGAAACATCTTGCCCGAACTTCCAAAACCTGATTATAGACCAAAAGACGATTATACAATCATGTACAGAAATTAAATACCTAGGTGTAATAATTGATTCTAAACTCAAGTGGGACAAACAGATTAACTATGTTATAAAAAAGATACAACATTTCATCTTCAATTTCAAACTACTGAGAAGCATACTAGACATAAAACAAATGAAAACAATATATCTTTCACTCGTGGAATCTCATTTATCCTATGGCATATTGTCCTGGGGTGGAGTGGGAAAAACCATACTCAACCGACTTATGATAACACAGAAAAAAATCATAAAAATAATGCTCAATAAAAACCTCACTTACTCGACCAATAAACTCTACAAAGAATGAGGACTACTGGATCCTAGACAACTCTTCTACATGATCTCCATTTTAAAATTTGACAAAATCAAATTGAACCAGAAAAGAATGGAACACCAATACAATACCAGAAACAGAGATAAAATGTATATAGCTCCTCATATGACAAAAACTATAGGCCAGAAAAGTTTTTCATATCTTGGCCCTAAACTATATAACCACCTACCTGAACTTATAAGAAATTTCTCTAACCAATTATCATTTAAGAAACACCTTAAAGAATTTATTATGTCGCTATCACGTGAAACTGTTCATAGTATCATAGAATCGCAATCAATCTAAAAGTAGTAGTTACCAAAATCTATGATACAATGAGGATTGTATTATGTATTTACCACAATATTAGCATTCCATTCATCAGCAAACACTCATTAACCTATACCAATCTTGAAAAAGTATATTCTCCTTTTCTTGATTTTTTAATGTTCTTATTATTATAATTCACTTATCGTTATTGTTTATATATATCCTATATCTTCTTTATTTTTATTTTACTTGATGAACCTGATGTTATTATTGTATATGTAGCATGTATGTATTCTCTTAGCTCCGTACAAGCTCGTCTTCCAGGAGTGGAAATGTGTTCTCTTGTCAATATTTGTGCAACATCATTCCATTATTTTATGTAACCATATATTGGCAATAAACAAACATTGATATATATATATATATATATATATATATATATATATATATATATATATATATATATATATATATATATATATGAAAATACTTATCTGTTAACGTTTCGGAAACTAAATCCGCTTCCGTTCTCAATACTGTTCAAATGCAGATATCTCTTGTAGGCAATCTTTGTGATTGACATTTGTCAAATATTTCAAATTTGATATAACATTCTGTCCTTCAGAAAGGGCAGTCATCCGCGATCCATATTAAGCGAACTCATAGATATGCATTCTTCACCAACCAGTATGATGAAAGCAGATTCCTTTAATTTTCGTTTCCTGCCGTTGCTCTCTTTCGTCATAATTTTAGTGTCGTTCCGTTCTGTGTGATATATGTTAAAGAAATCGACACGCCATGTATATCGAAAGAAAACACATACAAACAGATATCTTCACTACAACTCAAACCACGACACAAGTGTCAAGAAGAGTATAGTGAAATGTCTTTATGATAGAACAAAAATTGTATGTAACTCACAAGAAAAAATCAATGATAAGATAAACTTCATAAACTCAGTATGAAAGAAAATGGAAATCCTGAAAAATTCATATAAAAAACTTTGACAGAAATTGAAAATTCTAACCTATGAAGACATACAACCTACACAAAATACACAACCTGTATCAGACATTATACCTTATGTCCCCCGATTATCTGAGAAGATTAAACGGATCGGCAACAGGTATAATGTTAGAACAACATTCAAAACAACAAATACTTCAAGGTCAATACTGACACAGACTAAATCAACTGACACAACAGAAAACACAAGAAATTGTATTTATAGAATCCCTTGTTCGTGCGGTCAGAGATATATCGGTGAAACGTCCAGACCTCTGAAAGTGCGAAAGAGTGAACACAAGATGTACATCAAGAACAGACAAAATGGTGGTTCTGAACTATCTGAAAACATTCTCACTACCATTATAGATCATACAGTGCAATGGAATGACACTCAAATGAAAGCAAGAGTGAGAGAGAGAAAGTTGAAAGAATCTGCTTTTGTCATCGATATCTGAAGTTGAGCAACGCCGAGCGCGGTTAGTACTTGGATGGGTGACCATACAGGGAAATACCGTGTCGAAAGCCCGTACAGCTGCAGCGGAATAGCATATCATAGCTCGCAGACAATATATCAATGAGCACAAGATATATTGAGGATATGCCGTCCTTCGGAGGGGACGTAAAGCCGTCGGTCCCGAGTCCATGGATGTTGGGCTCGTTAAAGATCCCTACCTCTGGTTGGAATACCAGAGGGTTCGGCAAAATTTCCGGTTGGGGGAAGTGTGCTCACCGGCGTCGGTGATTGGCCTTGGTAGCGGAAATAGGCCGACGTTAAATAAAAAAGAAAGAAAGAATCTGCTTTTATCATGCTGTCCGCGGATGTTTGCATCTCAAACACTTCGGTTGATATGGTTCACGCCACTCTTGAAAGACATACATATCCTAATTTTAGATATATCAGAAGTTGCTGGCTTATAGAACGTGTTCCATTCAGAAATTTTTATTTTAGCAGCAACTTATCGGAGTAGAATAAAAAACTACCCTTTTACACTTGTATAGTTTCAAATATTATTTCTTATTTCTTCAGATTGTGGTAGGTTACAAACCCAAAAAACTACGGAACAAATATTGATCCACCACAAAAAAATGACATTAAAACAATAATTTTTCATTTAACTTTTTTCATAAAAGTTGAAATTTCAATTTTTTGACTCATAGAAGAAGAAAGCCAAAAATTAGTTCCTCAAACTGAACACCTGAAATACATCGACAGCAATAATTTACTGTTGGCAAACGATTCAGCTGAAAAATATACCAACTTATGTATTTTTATTTTTCAGTAATTTGCGGAAATATATATGATTCCAATAAATATTATGTTATTTCAACTGAACTGATGGCGTTCATATCAATGTGTTTCTACGGAAAAGAAATATTTGGCAATACAAACGTTCAGTTTGCCGGCAGTTACTCTAGGCAACGACCGTAAAAAAAATTGCCGGCCGTTACCCTGGGTAACGGCTGCCAAATATCATTTTGCAGCCTCTGTTGCGGCTGCAAAATGCTTGTTTCTCGTCTGGATGCCCTAAAAATAGTATGTACATCTCGTAGGAAAGTCCATATTCCTAGATCCCTTGTTGCAAGCAATATTCGCAGACATCTGGGAATATAAGGCTTTTCCTACTGGGTGAACAAAATAATATTTGTGTGAATCGGTAGATGGGAGCATTTTCATCATCCCATTTCTTGGTCTCAAGTAAATTAACATTTTCTTCTTTGCTCGAATGGTTTTTCGTCCTAGTTAATACCTTTTCATTCGTTAGTATTCGCAAAAGAGACGACGGTCTGTTTGTTTGTGTGATGATATCATACGAAAATATTGCATTCTGCAACTAATTGGGAGGAAACGAAGAGGAAAACCGCTTCCCTCGACAACCAACTTTTTCCAGTATACTCCGAATCCAACAACCGAGCAAACCAACCACAAAATAGAGCGGCCGTCAGTTATGCCGTACTATTCGAGGTTCTCCGGGCATATTTGACTGGATCTGCATCCCTCGACGTTCCTGTTTAAGGTCCATTTTCCATTTTCCGGGAATCGGGAGACCCCGACCAAAGGCAGGACTAACGTTGTAGTAGTAACATTTTATCGACCTGCGCCGAATTCAAACTCCGTAAACGGGGATCGTACAACTTTACATTCGGGCACATATTATTCCCGAAAATGGCTACCGGATCCTAGATTTGGCATAATTATTGATGGATTCAGTGGCGGGATTTGAGGGGGTGTCTGCCTGGAGCTTCTCTTTTTTAAGTTTTCCCAGCAAAGGGGTTGTATCCCCTACTGAGCATTATTTTTGACAAGATATAACATTACAGCCATGAAAAGGTAGTTTGGAGAGCTTTCATATAACTTTCTAATAAAACATAATCAAAAGGCTTTTATGCTGTTGAAAAGGCAAGAATCACAACCAACTGACGATGTTCTTGGGATTATCCAAGTTTCAAGAAAAAAAAACCCCCCCAACCCCCCCCCGGGAAACAAAAAAAAGAAAAAAAAGGGGAAAAAAAAAAAAAGGCGGGACCAAGAAAAAAAAAAAGGAAAAAAGGGGAAAAAAAGGAAAAAAAAGCCAAAGGGGGGGGGGGGGGGGGGGGGGGAGGAAAAAAAACAAAGAAAAAAAAAGAAAAGAAAAGAAAAAAAAAAGGGAAGGGAGAAGAAAAAGAGAGGAAAAACAAAAAGGAGGGAAAAAGAAAGAAAAAAAAGAAAAAAAGAGAGAGGAGGGCCACAAAAAAAGGGGGGGGGGGGACGGGGGGGGGGGGATGGGGGGGGGAGGAAAAAAAAAAAGAGAAAAGAGAAAGACCCAGAGTTTTGTTTTGTGTCATAAAAATCAAACAAATAAAGCAATTCTATGATTTTGTTTCAATATACCCGACCGACCATCTTCTCGAAACAGGTATGAGCTGCCCCCCCGTAGCTGAAATCCTGGGTACGCCCTTGGGATTATCCAAAATCGTGGTATTATTCATTTTTCTGAGTTATACAATTTTTGAAAGTATCACCAAGAATCCAATCTAGATGTACATCAGTGCTTGCAAAAGATCGGATCGTTCGGAGTTACTTATATGTTGACAAAATGGTTGAGGCTTTCGCGGCCGAGGTTTTCAGTATCACTACTTTTGTTCGGGTTTGGAGGTAGTCGTTATTTGGAATTTCTTCCTGATGTTTTGCTGGCGCGAGTGGCTAGCTTCTTCAGAAGCTCATACATCTTGAGTTAGACTCCGATGACTGGGTATTACGATTTCGTAAAGCGTATTTATGTGGATTCAGGTAGCCTGGAGTGATAATTACTTTTTCTGGATTCTGAAAATTTTCATTAATATTGATTGTTGTAATTACTGGATTCGGAGAAGTATCATCAGCATTAATTGCGGCACTACCACCGTCACGTTATTTGTTAATTTTTATCTTGTTAAAATGGGATTCTATATTTGGTTGAGGTTCACAGTTTCTTCCTTTTTGTTGAAATTATCAGTGTGTTTGTGGATCTCTATTGCCTCCCGTATCAGTCGACTATGGTATCCCTGGTTGGGAGCGATGGGTTTCGCGTTTTCAAACAGAATTCTGTGGTTTATCTCACTGAGTGCGTGTTCTGCCACAGCTGACTTGTCAGTTTGCCCTAATCTGCAGTTTCTTTCGTGCTCTTTTAGCCTAGTTCCCATGGATCTTTTGGTGGTACCGATGTATACCTTCCCACAGGTGCACGGTATGCGATAAACCCCTGCTGTCTCTTTTATCTTCAGCCGACCTGAGGCTTTGTTGTTTCTTTCTGGTGGGTTCGAACACCGTTTTTATGTTGTGTTTTCCCAAGAGCTTTCCTTTTCGGTCTGTGCTCTTCTGAACAATATATAAGAGTTAGTTCCGACTTAGCAGTACAATATTCAGAGATCTTCCAATGAAAATATGACCAAACCAACCCAGATGAGTGCGTTTTTATCAGTCTCAGACGTTCACATGAAAGATTCCAATTCCTAATAATTGAATTGAAACCTGTCGCTATTAAGACATTGGAGACTGGCAAATACTATATTAGATGTAAATTTAGGAGTAATCTAATATTTTACGTATGTTCCAAAGGCTCTGTTTGAGTCTGTTGAGTGCTGGTTGTTCAAACTTCCAATTTCCGAACCATTCACCTCCCATCATTCCTCTTAAAATAAATCAAATGTTCAGAAAATGAAAAAAAGTTAAAATATGTGAGGTCAAATTGGATAATCATCGAAATAAAATTGAATAAAACATGTGGAAAACAATGAGGAATATTGAAAAGAGAATCTGAAACATAGATAAGTGGGTAAAAAAAAATGGAAATCTTTAAGAAAAACAAAAATCCAGAAAAAAATCGAATAAATTCGAGAAAAGGACAAAATGCATCATCAGCATATTTTGTTGCTTTCTCGTTTTTTCAATTCTATTTCCGTATGTTTCATTAACTGATCAATCTCCTCAGTTCTCTTGTTCATATTTCTTCATTTTTCTACATATTTTATAGTATATCCATAATTCACACAATGCCATTTAGCCCTTTGCCCTACTTATTTATCAGTTTCATATCATTCAGTTCATTATAGCAGCTCTCAATGAGATTAATGATTGAGACAAGCAAAGTTAGAACCATCAACACTCACTGTTGAAGCTGATTAGCCCCGGTCTCCCCTAGTAGCAAATCTGTAGAAGCCCGACAGACGTGGCAACACCGCAACCATGACGGCATCTTCTGATTCCAGGTAGATTTCGGCGAGGTGTTCATCCCCCCCAACCTGGAGGTCCCGAAACCACGGGTCCTGCCAGAGTTCAAGCGACTGGCCCACGGTCTCCGTTCGGACAACATCAGCATCCTGGACGCGAAGACGTTCTACATCCCGAACCTGCACTACGACGGCGCCGGGCCCGACGCCTACTTCTGGGTCGGCAACGGGTCCGAACCCACCTCCTTCGGGATCAAAGTGCCCAACGAGATGGGGTCGCTGGATCCCTTGAGGTAAGGAGACTCTGAGCGACAATAGTGAATGTGTATAGTTTTTTGTTATAAATCAACCTTCATGACATAAAGTAACTCAAAACTTGAATAAATTTGAGTCTTTCAAACGCGACCATTTAATGCGCACGGTAGATCATATCAAGTGTCTTTTCCCATGTTTCCAACCGTTTCAGTTTAGATTACTACAAAGATCATGGAGAAACAACTTCTCACTCAAGTATTATATGGTGTTGCAGTGCAAAAAACCTTCAGAAATACATCTGATAAGGCGTTTTTTCGTATTTAAAGCGATGCGAAAGCACGGAAACAATGGTGTAAGATAATGAGAAGGGATAATGTATCTTCAAAAAGAAGATCGTGTTCACTTTGGTGTGCTATATTTCTATATAACTCAGTGTGAATTAGTCACAAGTAAGTTTTGTATTAGCTACTAAGCAGTGGAAAAGTCGGTTTTCAAATAACCTAATCTAGTTTACAAACCTATCGGAATATAGATTTATAGTATACATCTCTGCTGTAGGAATTCATAATTAACAATATACACAACAAAAATGTTATGGACTCAAATAAAATTATATAACATAATGTTTACCTCAAAGCTTTCACTCATTTGATCTCTGCGTACATAATATCAAAATTTAGTGCAAAATATGCTGTTATTAAAAATATATCTTTTTTTGGTGAGTTGTCCGATTGTGCTTGGACAAAATAAGTTTCAGTCGTCGTCCTAGATTCACTATAAATCTAGATTCACTGGGAATCACCACAGGATACAGATTTGAAATATTTTACCACTAACACAGTTTGGATGTCGATACCGATAAATGCACTGTGTCTTCTAATGTCACATTTCGTTTCGACCAATGGCGACCCGTATTGTATGTTTCAATTACCCTCCCTAATTCTTTGACAATTTTATAGTTCATGGGTTTAATTATTAACTGAATGAAAAAAAAAAACTTTTACTTATAATATGACGAAATTAAAGATTCGAAAAAAAATATTTGATTCAGGCAGTCAATCTACTTTGCTGCTGAGTTGAACATATAATATTTTTGCCGATTTTTCATAATGATATATGAAGGATATTGTATCTGCAAATTGATATGATTCTAAAAATCTTTTATTTTTCGTGTGGTGATGAATTCAAACAAAATTTGACAGAAATCACAAATGTTGGAAATATATATGTCATTAATTCATTAGTTTCAGTACCTACATATTTTTTGATATTTAATGTTTATATGTATATTCTTCAATTATCCCCCTATAAACAGAAGTGTTTCTCTCAATAATTATAGTTTGACAACATCGTGGATAGTAATAGCGACATAGAAGTACTTACTCCTCCAGACATATATCAATCAGCAGTAGTAGTAATATTTTTGCTGCCTAGCCAGGAAAGTCTTTCCTTCACTGCCTAGGCAGAAAAAGTAATACTTTGGTGATTGATCTATGTCTGCAAGGTTAATATCTGCTGTCAATCGGAGAAAAATATATTTTCTATGGAAATGATTGAATCAATGGAATTACCTTTTGTCGTTTCAAGGGGATACCAAGGTGAAGACATCGAAATACAACTTCCTGGTCTGTTGACGGTCTACGACATAGACTGGTTGGCTGTGTGGTGCGTCCAATACCGGCACAACTTTGGGCACGTTCATGTACCCAAAGACTTGGATGTACCCCCCGCCCTTGGGCAGACGAAAATATCTGTGAGTAGAAACATTGGGGGCAGGTTGGGACTGAATACCCAAGTTACTAATTATCATCAATGCGCTAAATATTTTTCGTTTTCTAGCCTCCTTGGTGGTATAATCCAGTAAGTAGTCAGTAATAATGATGTTGTCAACAACAATTCATGATTTTGTATTTCTCAATATCATTTTATACTTCATACGTATCTCAGAAATCTCCACTTGTATATAAAACGTGTGGAATTTGCGAGGTAGAACTCGTTATGAGATTGAGAAAAAAACTAGAAGTATGATTTCGGGAGAACGAGTAGGCCATAGTACAGATAGGCTATCCCTGTTGATTCAACTCGAGATAAGGGGTACATTGAACAAATAATTTTGCTGGAATTGAGTATGCCCACTTATATAAAGACAAGTGTTGTAAGCAATATTCCACAACTCCAGTTGAAATTTTGATTGCTGTAGAATAATGCAATGACTATAGTCTCTGAAATGCTGTATCCTTAGTTCTACAGTTCAATATGTATTTTCTAGACTAGTAGCACTCCAAGGACAACTCCTCCAATGAACTGTCGGGAGTTTCTAGATAAACGTCTGCAAGTTCGGTGGAAGCTTGAAGAGGACTTCATCGATGTTATACTGTCTGCGAAAATCAGGGAAGATCAGTATATTGCATTCGGGTTGTCTGGGTCTCGAGGCAAACCACAGATGGTAAGTTTCAACTATTCATCAGAATCCATCGTTGTTTCCCTTTTGTTTTATGTTGTAGACGAGTGTACGGTGTATTCAATGATTTCAGGTCTACATCTTTTACGTTATTCACCATCAATCCATACAAGATCATACAAAAGAGCAGAAAAAATATGGAATTATATCACTCAATTATACTTACCTTCGAAATAAATCACCCTTAATTATGTTATTACCAGTCACGCAACTGAAATCAGATTCATCTAATCTCATTTTATCTGCGTATAAATTGCCAGAATTCCATGGCAATTCACTTCTACAGCAACTTTTTTTCCTCATTAGGTGGGGGGAGACGTCATAGTCGCCTACTACGACTCCGAATCGGGTACCTTCCACGCCGTCGACTACTACATGTCGCACATGGCGCAGTGCGACGGTAAGCAGGGAGTCTGCCCTGATGAACGCATAGGAGGCCGAAACGACGCTACTTTGATATCCGGTTCACGAGAGAATGGCATCACCACCATCAAATTCCGGAGGCCACTCAAGACGAACGAAGCCATAAACGATCAGGTTGGCCACGAAACAATAGAATTCACATTGTTCAAAACAGGGTTGAAATCGCATGAGAGATGCAATCGTTATACTTCCATTGATCATATGTTGAATATGCTGCAATATCTGTTAATTTCAAATCGATTTTCTTTTTAAGAATGGCTTTTACATTCAAAATAACCAAAGGTCTCCAACCAACATATTTCAACGAATTTTTTGTATTCAATAATCAAATACATGAACACGTGACAAGATCTTATGCTTATTCTCATGTATATGGAACTCACACTGTGGCGCTATGAAAAAGGTATTTTTTCTGTGACGGGAAAAAGTTTGATATTTTATCTCTGATGACAGGTAACAAAATGTCACTTTTAATGAATTTTCTTTCTTCCTCGGGAAAAAAAAGTACTATTTTTCCGGTTTATATATATATATATATATATATATATATATATATATATATATATAGTGAAGGTAGAAATGTAATTTTTTTTAGAATATTTTCTTATACAAAAGTTAAATTTCCTTTATATCAAAGGTACAATTATTAGGTTTGTTCTAGCAACACATTTTTCCCGTCAAAGAAAAAAAAATCATACACGGGAAAAATATTAGATTTCAGCACAACCTCTAGCTAAAATGTAATACTTTTTTCACTTGTATAATAAATAACTCTCTATAAGGGACTACAGGAATTTAACAGTTTACCAAAGCCATTGAAAAGGAAAATACTGTAATAGAGTTCAAAAGTAGATTATTGGAATATCTAGAACGTTAGTTGCAGGCACGTATACAAGGGGGGATGATGAGATAATTACCCCCTCCCGCACGACCAAGGAATATTCAGTTTTTCAATCAAAATTAACAATAAGATTTACAAAATGAATCTTATCTCATTCACCGCGTAACTATCTAAATATAAACATTAGTTATATTTTTCCCTAACAAAATAAAAAAAAATCGCCTGCGGGGCCTTTCTATCTTCTGTCACTCTCGCGACACAAATCACCCCTCCCATGAAAAAGAGCTATTCCGTGTAAAGAAATACTTCACTCCTCGTCAGCTTCCAATGATCTATAAGGCTCAGATACGACCTGTCTTGGAATATAGTTCTCATGTGTGGAGTTCGGCACCAAAAAATTCATTGAGGCTTCTCGATTCTATTCAGAGAAAGGCAATCCGTCTTGTTGGTGATTCTTCGCTCACAGACTCGCTCACTTCATTGGAGCATCGTAGAAGGGTCGGAGGCTCGTCCCACCACTTTGTTGTGATCTTGGAGACCTTGCTCAGTGCTCTTCATTCAATAGAACAGCTGAATTTTGAGCTGAACTCCTTGCCGAGAAGGGTTTTACCTGAAGCTCACAAACTTCAAAAATTCAAAGTGAATGTTAGTTCGTATCTACTGTCCCTCTATTCACGCGGTGTTCTCTGAACATGACAGGGCTTCCCTTTCGTGTGAACCTGTTTATATAAAAAAATGTTTTTATTATTGCAAGATTGCCAAGACACCAATAAGAAAACCTGGAAACCTGGGGGTGGACGGATGTAAAGCTTTCTCTTACTACATTTTGTATACTTTGGAAGACAAAAGCATAAGTCAAAGCAGCAAAAATACTCTGTTGAAAAAAATCATTCCTTTCAACGAATGAAACATGATGCATGTATTTTTTTCATTCTCTACAAGCTAGGGGAAGGACCTGACTCCGTGTGTGTTGCCCTCAGGTATATAGATCAGAAGTGATACTAGTCCAAATAGCCTGAAATTTGCGAAGAGTTCCTCGATTTTACACTTTCCAGTTTTATTGATTCCACAACATTTCAAATGATCTTTTTCCAAAGATATTTGATATAACTCTACTAAAGTCTTTGCCTCAATTCGTACTCCTTGGGAAACCATTGTTTCCGATATCTATTTCTTTTACACCCGTACTATAATAATACACTTATATGCCCATAATTTGTTTCATAATGAGATCCATTATGAAATGGATTGAGGATCCGTATCTTAAAAAAAAATCTGTTTTATAATGAGCCCATTATGATACAGATTGTTCATTATGATACAGATTTCTTAATCAATTGGAAATTCTATTCAGTGTCAGGAGGCTACCACAATAGAAATATTAATATAATATTTATAGTTCTTTATTATTTATCGGGTGTAGAAAAAGTTGCGTCTGCAACTCTCATGTAATGGTTATTATTACACTCGCATGAACCTTACGAAACCCACCATCGACTCGTTTCGTATCAAGGTTAAAGCTCGTTTATTGATAACCATCATCACATGATCGTTGCATACATAATATATTATCTTCAACCATCAGCCGATCCCGCTGCAAGGAGAGGTCAGCGTCATAGCCGCCTTTGGACCTCTGAACTCGCTCAAAGAGGCCAACGCGCACTCCATCACAGACAAAACCACCGACGATTTCAGGATCGACTTCAGCAACTACAACGACCACGACTGCACAGTCAACTTGGAAGAGCTCACGGAAGAAGGGGGGCTCAAGCCTTGGCCCCCTGCAAGAATCATAGGTAAGTTTTTCACAGAAATGACTCCGAAGTAGGATATGATTTTCATGTTATTGCAATAATCCTCATGGGATGGGAAAATCAGGCCTGGAACCTGTCAAATATAGGTGTAAGACAGTGGAACACCCAGGAATACTTTCTGGAGGGACCTCTCTCCTGAAAAGTAAATAATAACTGAAATGAACGCAAAAAATGCATTCCATTCAGAAGAAAACTATGTGGTAAGAGATCATCATGAAAATTGAGGAATGGTACTTTCTGTTTTTACATAAAACTTATATTTGTAACGAACGTTACAGCAGTTTGGTCCCATACCACCTTAAAATATAACTAAAACACTAAATCAACCTTATAGTCTTCCGAAACATTTGAGAAAAAATTCAGAAAAATGATGTCCATCAAATTTTGTTTTTTTATTACTGTTTATTACCTTTCAAATCATTATAATTTGTAATATTTGATTAATCATATCAACTTTATATCTGAAACTTTCTTATACCAGAACTTATTCTGTTTGGAATCATGTTTATGAATAAATAAATAAAAAAACTATTCAAACCCTTATTCGATTGATTTTTCAGCTCCAAATATCGAAAAATGCCATGAAAAATTCTGGAAACACTTTGATTGAATAACTGATTACAGGAGAAACTACCTTCAATGCCAGAATAGGTCCAACCGGTGGCAAACGTGGATACACGGTGATAACAGGACTTCCATCTTGGGGTATAGCTTGGTACTTGAACGACCTGTTGATCCCAGAGATCACATTGGAAAAGGGGCAGACATATACTTTCGTAGTTGAGGGAGGAGATGACAGCAGCAATCCAGCAAGGTAAGTACTCATTTCACTAAATAATGATACGATATAACTACTGCTCTTCGGGCTTGAAGGCCGTCGTACTTTGGAATTTCTTCCTGACGTTTCGCTAGCGCGAGTGGCCAGCTTCTTCAGAGGCTTATTCATCTCCGATGACTGAGATGATCAGTCATCGGAGATGAATAAGCCTCTGAAGAAGCTGGCCACTCGCGCTAGCGAAACGTCAGGAAGAAATTCCAAAGTACGACGGCCTTCAAGCCCGAAGAGCAGTAGTTATACTAATAACCTCGGCCGCGAAAGCCTCAACCATTTTGTCAATGATACGATATTTCCTTTGGGTTCGTTGATCAAAACTCCAAATAACACTCAACTACTTTTATTACAACTCTTTATCACAACACAATACAATCACTTGAATTGCTCCGCTAGCTTTCCAACGCTCGGTACTAAAACTCTCTGTAATAGAAATTCTCTACTTCAACTTCTGCACTTAGCAATACCAAAGCTCTCTTCACTAAGCTTCGAATAACTATCAGAATAACTCTGCTAAACTCTCTCTGCGAATAAAAACTGTTTCCTCCGCTATGAAGTGCCTCCTTATATACCTGCATACGCCTATGGAGAATCTTCGAGTCAAATCTCCGTGATCGAATATTCCAATAAAAATGACGTTCGCTCTTCGACCACTCATATTATTCTGTGTTTATGAGCGACAGGGCCGGCGCTAGGACATTCCGTAACAATAGTTTGAAAGAACTTAAACTTTTTCATGAAAAATTGATCCCATGCTTGAGACAATCTCGGTAGATTGTTCATTACGTAAACCTCTGACTCGGTTCGTTTTTGGACATTATTAACAGCATAACAATTCACAGATACAGGATGTTATTTCATTAGCAGTAGGATAGAGAAGCGAAGAGCTCGAGCTTAGATGATTTTTTGAGCATCATGATTCAGAATTGAAATATTGACTGATATGGCAGATGACAGTTCACTTTCCTCGTACAATATTCACACAGTTCATATTCCACTATTGTTTATTGGGCATGATGTAAAACGTAGTGTACAGAAAATTTTTGATATCTTCAGTTTATATCTGGATGAATGTATACAATGCATAATCAGAATGAAAGAATTTGTAAACTGGAAACGACCTAATATGTCGATATCCAGCTCATTAATGTGACTAATTTTCCTGAGGTGGCAACGTTTGAAATCATATGTCAGAAATATATCAAATATGTTTCATGGTCAATGTCTCATAGACCTTTCGATGAACTCCATATGGCATGCATATGTGAGTTCACTTGTTTACAACTCTATAATAGTTTCATTCGGATGGAAAGCAAAAATGGGAAGTAATATATATTGTTCCATTTGAAAACTTTACTTCCGAACTGATTTGGGACTGTAAACATTCCTCAATACATCTGTCATGGAGAAATCAGAAAACTATGATTTGTTTACTAGAATGAAAGAAACTGAAGTACCTGCAAAACCAATTGATACTTTTCTCTTCGAGAATTTTGAAAAGTAAGATAAGTGTCCAAAAAGATTTCTTGAAAATTTTAATTTATCGATCATGGTATCTATAAGTTCTAGTTAAGATGTATTCCCATTACTTCCTCAACCAAATTTTCTCAACCAACCAGTCATGAAATTCATCCCATGGGTTTTCTTTGCCCTGAAAATAAAAAAAGCTTCGAATTCTTATATCATCTGATTTTTAGAGGAAATTGGTATTTGCCACGTTATGTAACTCATTACAATATTATGAAAAAGCAAAACCGACTGACTCTTTTGACAGCTAGATATCGTACCGTAATGAATTTAGACAATTGAAAAATATATCACAAAAGTCACATACCCCAAGCCCTTCAGAAAATCCAAATGGTTTATGGCAGACATATGTGTGTTCACTGGGATACAACTCCATAATTTTCAAAGTTCCAATCAGATGGGATGCGATTATGGGAAGCAATATATAATGTTTCATACTCAATATATTTCCACTTCTAAACTGGCTCGAGCATGCAAACATTTCTCAATACAGAATGAAAGGAGCTGTGGTATTCGCGAAGCCCATAGGTACTCTTCTGAAATTCTCTTATTGTGTGAATGTTCAAAAATTAGTCACATTTCGAGAGTTTTGAAAAGTCAATTTCATGATTGTTTTAATATTCCGCGAAGTATCAAAATTTGAATGTATCGGTCATGGTATCAATGAGTTCTAGTAGAGGTGTAATCCCATTACTACTATAACAAATTTTCTCGACAGATTAATGTCATGAACTTTCACCATTTTTTGGGGTATCTCCCCTCTGAAAATGAAAAAGCTTCATACAATATTATCTGTTGTAACTGCAATATAATGAAAAAGCAAAACTGACTGACTTTTTTGTTACGTATCGATTTTTTAAGAATTTGGAAATTGAAAAAATACTCCTTGATGACGTTTTGGAAACTGATTTGCTTTTTTTACGAGACCTTTGGAAAATACTTTTGGAGATTATATTTTTGGTGAGTTCAGAATGTGACACTGGCCTGACTGATTTATCAATATTTCCACCAAGTGTTGGTTTTGACACAACTCACCTCAAACTGAATCTTTTCCAACTTTCTTTTTCAGGAGAGTCATCCCACATTGATCACATTCCATGAACAAGTACCAATCTCTCAATTTCCTATTAAAAAAATACAAGTAGCCCCTTCAGTTCCATTTCTGTTCCATTCTATTCTGTCATAAGTATTAATATTAATGAGTTCCACCATGTCTGTACTATTTGATGATGATACGTCCTCAGCTGATTTCGACATATCTATTTCCCGTATTCTCAAGTAGTTTTATCTTCAGCTGTCCTTATTCTAGAATGCATCTGTTTCACTTCATCGCAAAGGCCTTATTAAAAATTGTATCAACTTATGTTCTAATGAGATCTGTTACGGAATTTGGCTCGAAGGACCAAAATAACTGACTCTTTTGAATACTGGAATATAAAATGTGTGAATATTGTACGAGGAAAGTGAACTGTCATCTGCCATATCAGACAATATTTCACTTCTGAATCATGACTGGCCTGACTGATTCATCAATAGTTCCACCAAGTGTTGGTTTTGACACAACTCACCTCGAACTGAATCTCCCCAGTTCAACTTTCCTTTCCAGGAGAGTCATCCCACATTGATCACATTCCATGAACAAGTACCAATCTCTCAATTTCCTATTAAAAAAATACAAGTAGCCTCTTCAGTTTCATTTCTGTTCCATTCTATTCTGTGATAAGTATTAATATTAATGAGTTCCACCATGTCTGTACTATTTGATGATGATACGTCCTCAGCTGATTTCAACATATCTATTTCCCGTATTCTCGAGTAGTTTTATCTTCAGCTGTCCTTATTCTAGAATGCATCTGTTTCACTTCAGCGCAAAGGCCTTATTAAAAGTTGTATTAACTTATGTTCTAATAAGATCTGTTACGGAATCCGGCTCGAAGGACCAAAATAACTGACTCTTTTGAATACTGGAATATAAAATGTGTGAATATTGTACAAGGAAAGTGAACTGTCATCTGCCATATCAGACAATATTTCACTTCTGAATCATGACTGGCCTGACTGATTCATCAATAGTCCCACCAAGTGTTGGTTTTGACACAACTAACTTCGAACTGAATCTCCCCAGTTCAACTTTCCTTTCCAGGAGAGTCATCCCACATTGATCACATTCCATGAACAAGTACCAATCTCTCAATTTCCTATTAAAAAAATACAAGTAGCCTCTTCAGTTTCATTTCTGTTCCGTTCTATTCTGTGATAAGTATTAATATTAATGAGTTCCACCATGTCTGTACTATTTGATGATGATACGTCCTCAGCTGATTTCGACACATCTATTTCCCGTATTCTCGAGTAGTTCTATCTTCAGCTGTCCTTATTCTAGAATGCATCTGTTTCACTTCAGCGCAAAGGCCTTATTAAAAGTTGTATTAACTTATGTTCTAATAAGATCTGTTACGGAATCCGGCTCGAAGGACCAAAATAACTGACTCTTTTGAATACTGGAATATAAAATGTGTGAATATTGTACGAGGAAAGTGAACTGTCATCTGCCATATCAGACAATATTTCACTTCTGAATCATGACTGGCCTGACTGATTCATCAATAGTCCCACCAAGTGTTGGTTTTGACACAACTCACTTCGAACTGAATCTCCCCAGTTCAACTTTCCTTTCCAGGAGAGTCATCCCACATTGATCACATTCCATGAACAAGTACCAATCTCTCAATTTCCTATTAAAAAAATACAAGTAGCCTCTTCAGTTTCATTTCTGTTCCATTCTATTCTGTGATAAGTATTAATATTAATGAGTTCCACCATGTCTGTAAGGCCTTATTAAAAGTTGTATTAACTTATGTTCCAATAAGATCTGTTACGGAATCCGGCTCGAAGGACCAAAATAACTGACTCTTTTGAATACTGGAATATAAAATGTGTGAATATTGTACGAGGAAAGTGAACTGTCATCTGCCATATTAGACAATATTTCAATTCTGAATCATGACTTGCCTGACTGATTCATCAATAGTTCCACCAAGTGTTGGTTTTGACACAACTCACTTCGAACTGAATCTTCCCAATTCAACTTTCCTTTTCAAAAGAGTCATCTCACATTGATTACATTCCATGAACAAGTACCAATCTCTCAATTTCCTATTAAAAAATACAAGTAGCCTCTTTCAGTTTCATTTCTGTTCCATTCTTATCTGTCATAAGTGAACAAATATTAAAGAATTTCACCATGTCTGTACCATTTGCTGATGATATGTCATCAGCAAAAAATCAGCTAATTTCTACATATCTATTTCCCGTATTCTCGAGTAGTTTTCATCTTCAGCTCCCCTTATTGTAGAATGCATCTGTTTTATTTCAGCACCAAGGTCTTATTAAAAATGGTATTAACTTATGTTCTAATAATATTTGTTACGGAATCCGGCTCGAAGGACCAAAATAACTGACTCTTCCAAAGTCTCAAGTAGATACAGGCAGTAACCATGAAAAAAAATGTCTACATATCATCTAAGCACACTGAATTTTCCAGATACCACCCTTTCTACATAACAGACTCGAAAGAGGGCGGCTTCGGACAGAAAACCAGAGAAGAACAGAGCCAACAGAAGGTTTTCGCCGGGGTGGAATACGACTCCGAAGGGTATCCTTACCCCACGTCTGCCGGGAGGTACTGCGAGTGGGCGCACAAGAGCATAGACAAGTCCAGCGAATCGGAAACTTTCAGGGAGTTCATGGACACTTTGAGGCTGGAGTGCGATCAGGGAGAAGCGGCCTACTTCAACTGGACGGTGCCGATGGATGCGCCTGATCTGCTCTATTATCAAGTTAGTGCATAATAGTTTTTTACGTAACGAGAAGAATAAGAAGCATATGTATGAGCAAAAAATTGTGAGCACGAGGCGTTAGCCGAGTGCGGTAATTTGCGAGTGCACGTGATTGGCCTTATCCTCGAGTCGCGTACCGTACTTTTTCTACTCCCACCATGCTTGTGCGTAATTTCTGGTGGTGCAGTACGAATTTCTTCGTTATGACTCATTATCAACGATCCATGAGACACTGAATGACAGCAACTTTGTCGTCTCGTAGATATGACTAAATACAGTAGCAATTGAAAAACTGTTTAACAATAAATTTCCTTAAAATGTGTTTTTTTTTTTTATTGAATTTTGCAAAGAATTTGAAGAGAAAACTAGCTGAATTTGGCATTTGGACAATTGAATGTTTTTCACGGAAGCTGGAATATACTTTCTATAGTGTTTGACTATATTGATCAGGATAAAGGTTTCTTTTATATTTGGATATTGTAGTCAATTGGAGGGCTTCAGTAAATGAGTACTTTTTTCTGAGTTTTCGAGCTTTCGGCAAATTTATTTCCTTTTTCAAGAATGTCTACAAAGTGATACAATATATGATAGTAGAACTCACCAGAGTTAGATTAAAGAATAAACTGGTAAAATAAAATACATAAGAAGAACATTGTAAAAAGAAGTTATAAAATTGTCAGTGAAATATTGAAATTTGTCAGACTACTTGTTAAAGATATGAAATGAATATTTGGACATGTATAGTGTGTTGAGTTGTAAAGAATATCAACTGAATTAGGTCTTCAAAATTTAAGCAAAATTTACAATTACATTTTAACTTTCGATCAATGATTTGTATTTTGAAGACCTAATTCAGTTGATATTCTTTACAACTCAACACACTATACATGTCCAAATATTCATTTCATATCTTTAACAAGTAGTCTGACAAATGTCAATATTTCACTGACAATTTTACAACTTCTTTTTACAATGTTCTTCTTATGTATTTTACCAGTTTATTTTATAATCTAACCCTGGTGAGTTCTACTATCATATATTGTATCACTTTGTAGACATTCTTGAAAAAGAAAATAAATTTACCGAAAGCTCGAATACTCAGAAAATAGTACTCATTTACTGAAGCCCTCCAATTGACTACAATACCCAAATGTAAAAGAAACCTTTATATATATATATATATATATATATATATATATATATATATATATATATATATATATATATATATATATATATATATATATATATATATAACCATTCGATAATACATGCTCTCAAATTCCAGTGTTACACGCACAACAATCTGGGATGGAAAATCCACATCGTGGAACCAGGCTACATATCGGAGCACAACAGCGACCCTAACGGCAGTAAATTGAACTACTCTTCTGCGTCGTTCATCACAATATGTCTCCTGTCACTACTCTTTCACGGAGAACTTTATGATTTCTGACGATAGATTCGTGCGGTCTTTGGACCGACGAACGTTGAATTTTTGTCATTTCACGACTGCAGGGCGTTATATCAACAATGAGAAGAGAAGACCTTGAAAAATGCAATATGGATGTAACACCCTGTATTTACGAGTATCATATCAATTAGATGTTTCAATTGACTCATATATCGAGATTATCTTCTACGTGGATACCTATGAGTAGGCATGGAAATTAATTTTTTACGGTTATTAGGGGTAGTGAGGTCATCACAGAGATGAGATGCTTAAAGCATCGCTCTTGAGTGATTTAAACAGATCACATCAGGAGCGTCGACCTGAGCTTTGATCTCAAGTTGGTTTTCACTGTCAGACTAATGACTTCAATTAAACAAAGTTCAGTTAGGGTATTTAATATAGAGGAATAGGATATAGTTATCCATTGCCTGTGTTAAAATCATTTTTTGACGCCATCTACACCATAATGTCGATATTTCCGTTTACTTGGCAATGTACAATAAACTTTCCTTCTCTGAAGGGGAAAGTAGGAGCAGATTTCTGTCTGTCAGTATGAATGAAATGTTGAAAGGAAGTTAATGAACCTTCGGAATGATGTTGAAAATGGCAGTTTATGAATGAAATAACAGTATATTATGCAACGATCATGATATATCCATTACATGAGAGTTACATCCGCTATTTTAACTACACCCGATTAATAATGAAAAACTATAAATATTATATTTATATTTGTATTGAACACAATAATAGTAATTAATCGTTTTTTTTTTTAATTCTACGAAACTGAATTCAATACAAAATACAGCATGTATAAATGAAGAGAAGAAAAAGCAAAAATGAAAAAAATCTAAGAAAATGTTATAGTATCCATTTTTTCCAATGATATTTACATATGGATGACTTACTATCCCATTAACAATAGTAAGAGCTCCTTACTTTCACAACTTTGTTTTATATGCAATTTCACTAATCTCGATTATTCCAACTTATGGTAACCCCCTATTGATTTTTTAATATATTCGAACTGAAGATATGAAATTGAGGATCATGCCAAAACAGTTTTTGAAAGAGTAGAAGTCGATCTCAGAATGTTATGCAAACGAACTTTTATGTATGAATACCACAATGTTGTTTGCATTTGAACCACAGGAAATATCTCGGACTAAGAGGAAAATACTGCAACTATCATAGTTGAGGAATTGAGTTACGCTTTTTCTTCTCCGAGTTGATATAAAAAATACGAAACTTCTATGAAAGAAAAAATATCAGGAAATTATCAGGCACTCTCTGTTGATATTATTATACCATTCGTATATGATAGATTCATTCACAGAAAGGAAGAAAGAGTCTATGCTAAACAGCTACTGGCTGCCCCGTGTATTGTCTTCAAGACCACTGGATAAAACATGAAGTTATCTTTTCAACGGTATAACACAAGTTGCTATTGGCAATTTAGTATGGCTAGGGTCACTGGATCTAGTAAGTATGGCCGCATCATAACGCCATCTAAAAAAGTACTAACAAACAACTTGTTGAATTGAGAACCAAACGATTTGTGCTATAAAAATATAAGGATTTCACGACAATTCTCATTATTCACTAATTCCCACATATTTTAGTTTTTGTTATGAAATAGGATTTGTAACTATGCAACAATTCTTCTTCTCCATATCATCCGGTACCGGGGGACTTTCTTCAGTCACTCTTTCGTATGTTTCTTTCAATCAATATTCACTGTTAGTCGAAGCTTGAAAACTTGTGACAGACGTCAAACTGAGAAGAACGGTGTCACAGAATATCGGAACTACACAGAAGCGAAAGTAAAGTCGGCACATTTGATGCTTCACACACTGAGGAAAGTTGCTTTGTTCATCATTGAAAAATAAAACTTGCTACACACAGAAAACTAATTCAAAACAACACCAGTACTTCATGAAGATATAAACGGTTGAATGTTTTGATGAATTATTTAAAGAGGCATGCCATAATTTTCTACAAGGTATCCAATCATCATTATCAAATAAAATACCCTCACCTTCTAGGTAAAGTAATCAACACAACTAAATTTCACAAGTGACAGCGACAAGTATCATTCATATTAGATGGCGGCTGCGATCAAGCAATGTGGCTTTCCTTTGCTTCTGTATAGTTCTGATTTCTGTGACGATATGTTGAACTTTATCATCATATGGATATCGGTGTAAAAATTTTCTAGAGTAGACAATATCACCATTTGAAAATGACGAAACCCCACAGAAATCAAGTTCCTTGAACAATATGAAACATTTTTTATCTGGTTTCATAAATAGCTATTTCTCAAAAATTGAAAAATGCAATTTCAGTCTTGATCCTCAATAAATCTTCACTTCCGATTGAACCTTAATTATTTTATCACCAGGTCAATTATAGGATAATTAAATTTTATTGCCCCGTCGAATTGTTAAAATTCTATGAATCTTTCAAAATGCTGAAAGCATCACGTCAGTCTTGCAAACTTTGGCATCGTGGTATAAACTTCAAAACTTTTCATGCCTATTCCTAAAAACTGAACCACATCTTTCAAAACAACCAATGCTATCAAATCAAATATCTGTGGTTCAAAATCAACCATGGACAAAAACTCCTATACGTTTGAAAATGAAGCATTGGAATCTATTAGGGTAAGTATATAATATATTTAAGGATTTCTGTATGTCCTACATACAAGGAACGAGCCACATGGCTCTTTTCAAATGAATCAAGAAATCATTAGTCAAACATATCAGATTCATGAAACTATTTACTCTGTTATGAAATATTTGATGCCAATCTCACTACCCAAATATACCGATGAAGTTATGAAGAAATATAATTAAGTGTAAAAAGTATATATACACATGCTGATATGGATATGCTGGATGTTAATATGAAAATGACGTGAGAAGTGTTTCAATAATTCTCGAATAAGTAAATCATGTTGCCGATATAAGTATGGAAATAGATGGGGCAAGAGATAGGACTAAATTCCTCATAAGCTCTCAAGTATTTCTCGTATGATGAATTCAGGTAAACATGATGAAAGAGTCAATCGACAGGAAAGTATAGCAAACCGTATACAATGAAATCGAAAGTTTAAACCATTGTACCTATATCTACACCTTTTCCAATTGTAATTCAGATAATATAAGATGTTATTCAGAAAATATCAATTGTAATTCAGATAAGTCAAATGTAATTCGGAAGGTATCAATTGTAATTCAGAATAATCAACTGTAATTCAGAAAATATCAATTGTAATTCAGATTGATCAAATGTAATTCAGAAGATATCAATTGTGATTCAGATCTTGTTAATTATAATTCAGAAGATATCATTTGTTATTCAGAAAATGAACGATATGCAGACGTATACGTTTGATCAAGAACACAAAAGGCATTCAGTACTGACACGACAATTCTGAGAACACTGCGAAAACACCAATAGGAAAAAAATTGATATTTACTATTTTCCCACACCAGTCCTTCTGCATATTTCAGAGAAAAGGTGATTCTAAGACTATATAACGTATGGTTCGAGTGTCACACATGACCATATCACTTATGCATGAAAAAGCTGCAAAATATTATAGAAATGTTTATATTATATGCAGTGTTATCAATAACTTGTTAATAATGATATCTTCATTCGGTTTTCATTCCTACTTAGGTATATTATAGCTTCAATAAGTTTGAATATGTAATATTTAGGTATTTTTTGCTACTATTCGATTTAATTATATAAATTAATGACATTTATTCATACAACACAAAGAATATAAAGAAAATTCACAATTATAATGGACATTCATGTATTGAAAATAACTGATACACTGCGGCTGCCCCAAGCAAGAACACAGTAATTGTATTTTAGTGAAAATGTGGGAAAATGGGGGCCGAACTCATTTCATTTCTGTTCGGAAAATCTATTTTTTCATATGTTCTCCCCAGGAGCCACGCGTAAATTTCCCTTCATTATACTTAGAATCGATGTCCTTTTCAACCCTATTCGAGGCTTGTATGCGAAAATGGGGCATCAAAATCGCTATCTAACGGTCTGATTGTCTCCATTGAATATATAATCTGAATTACATTTGATATTTTCCGAATTACAATTAACAAATTCTGAATTACAATTGACAAGATCTGAATTACAGTTGACTATTCTGAATAACA
This sequence comes from Zygogramma bicolorata, assembly GCA_032362365.1. Taxonomy (NCBI): domain Eukaryota; kingdom Metazoa; phylum Arthropoda; class Insecta; order Coleoptera; family Chrysomelidae; genus Zygogramma; species Zygogramma bicolorata. Next base: position 358,709 of record JAVJAQ010001173.1, on the reverse strand, counting down.
ATTTATATCTTCTGAATTACAGTTGACTATTCTGAATTACAACTGATATCTTCTGATTTACAATTGACTAATCTGAATTACATTTGATATTTTCTGAATTACAATTGGAAAAGGTGTAGATCCAAACGAAATTAACACCAGAGACTTCACCAAAATTTAGGTTCTAAAATGATTGTCCCATTCTGGTGTTTTACAAAAAGAACAAGATAAATATCGGATGAAGAGCTCGAATAAATCATTTTTAGCACCTAGGTATAAACTTTGATAGACAATACTTTCATATTAGCGTCCAGTTTATCACTACTATTATTACTAACGAATGTGAGAAGGATAATAATTTTGAAACTACGACAATAATGTTCTTATAACTAGTAAAATGATTTATAAATGATTTTTATACAATTTATTCTAGAGTAGGCGGTGGTATATTACTGAAATAATGTGTCGTCGACAATAAAATGACTTCATGTGAACAATTTTTGGTGTGTTTTATGGATCAGAATTTTATTGGCTCTAGATGACACTCCTTACAAGTTTGAAAGCTTGACATATATTCCTCATCAAGAATCCAACTATCCGTACTAAGAGCTCATGGGCATGACTTCCCAAAAAAATAGGTATAACATGGAGCATTGTCATATAAGTACAGTTAGTAATATACAGAAGTGGTTCTTAATTTGAAAAACTGCTAAGGAATATTTGTGGAAAACGTAAAAGCTGATGACAATAAAATCATTATCATATGTACGGAATATATGATTTAAGTGTAAAAATAAATATTTAATGACCAAAAAAGATCAGGGAGGTATAAAGTGACACAAAGTTAGTACCATATGGTCAAATGAGAGATTCGATCCCTCTGTAGGAATTGAAAATGATTCTTCTGATCCATCTGGAAAAAATTGGATTTTGAATTTTTTCACCAGAAATCTTTTCACGTGAAGTTATGATCGATTGTTTTATTCGATTAAATCTTCGCACTAGTCAATTTGTACCTACTTTTACATCATATATGTGTATTTCGTGACAATAAAAGATAACAATACAACTACTAAATAGAGATAGATTGTTTACATATAACCAATTATGTCTTAAGACTGAGTATGAGCGACATCGTTTTGAGGCGCGTTCCTTTGTTTTGCAGAAATATATGATCCGGGAAATATCCAATTCAACAATCAACATCCAATCAAACACTAATTGAAAAATATTCTGAGAAATACTCTCTCTGGGGGTATTTGTCTTCCACAGATTTTTAATTCATAAAAAATATAGGTAGTTAGAAGGAAGGTCCTAAGAATCTCTTACACTCTACAGAAAAGATATACATAACACTCCCCATACTCACTTCTCAAAATTGTTCCGTAGTAATATATCATCATTATTGGTACCAATAAAATTAGTTGGCATTGATTGATATTGTTTTTTTTTTCAGTTGCCAAAATGTGACGTTTTTTGGCATTTCAACCAAAAGTGGCGGGTTATTCTAGCCAATAATTCGGGTTTATACTGATAAAACTGCCTGGTTCTTGATAAAACGTTGTTTACCGTTGAACTGTCAAATCTATAAGGTTTACCGTTCGATTCTATTGAACTGGCTTATATACAAGGTTGAAATATAAATTATTATGAACGAAAAGTTACCTTATTATAGTCATTCACTTTTCACTTTATCAGCGTAATAATAATATTAACGACACATTTCAATGAACACTCAGATTTCACAAACATGAACATAACCAAATTTATGGCAGATATCTCAGAGCAGATATTGTAAATAACGACTTACGTCGATGTCAAAATTGTAGCCGCTTCTAAGACCGATTCAAATATTTGAGTTTTTCTGAACTCAAATGAAGATGGCGTACTATTGATTTATTGTTGAATGAAATATGTTTTTTTATGTGTTAATGAAATACCAATGAATCAAATTGTTCTCCTTTGATTTGTTCAATAAATAATCTTTCCAAATACAACTCGTTCTTCAAATTTAATGAGATAAATTTTCATTTTCAAAACACTCAAACTTTTTTATTTTGAGGCAAAAGCATTCGAACAAACCGAATTACTTTTGCCAAATAAAAACCTTTTCATGGAAAATAAAAATTTATCAATAAAATTTGAAGGACTCGTGGTATTACCTTTGACTAGTATTTGCTAATGTTAGTTGAGATTTGGCCAGGTAAGATGTTCGTTCCCTTTTCAAAATCCAATATCTTATTCACATTTCATATAGACATTGGACCGACCAATACAAATATTTCATCAGATATATTGAGAGAAAGAAAATACTCTGAAACCGATTCTTCCAAATGAAAAAGTGCTAACACGAGTTTGTGCGTAGGCCAAAAAACTCTCACTCATACTCAGTTCTGGAAAAATGTGCACAAATTATTTATGACAATAATTCGCATGTGAAAATATAATAAATATTATGATATTCTGTACCTTCCTATACATCTTGTCTGTAACTGAAGACAATGATAATCTAAAGCGCATTATATATTTCATAACATCTATAAGTGTTTGTGAACTTTTAAATTTAAAAATTAAGGTGTTGTTAGTAAAACTTGTTCGTACTCAGTGGGATTTTTTCTTGGAAACAATATAGTTTTTATTATTTACTTGTTGAAAATTGAAATAATAAGAATGGAAATGTATATTTGTGATTAAACTATTAGAAGTACTCCATCGAAGCTATATAATGTGAGATGTGAGAGAAGACAATTCGTTTAGAAAAAATTGTTATCAGAGAATGTGGACAAGGACAACTAGACAGTGAATTTTAAATAGACCGAGCGGCGGTGACAATTTTTTGGGCCGATTTTCCACAGTATACCTTCGATAGAGAAAATGGATAGGTACTTGAAGCTGAAATAAATCGTACTCTACTTTCAAATTCACGCGTTGACGGTTACTTCATAATAAACCCAGATTTTGCGTGTGTTGGAACAGACTCTATCATTCCAAATAGTTTGACAACATGAATTATTGTGCTTCAGCGATGAAACCATTGTTGTTGCAATGCAAGCATATAAAACTTGTTTTTCATTAGATTTTTTCCTAACATAGTACATATTTTGCAGATCACGATTTATTTCACCTCCGAATATTTCCTCTTTCAAGGCCCAAAAATTGGTCCAGAGATTCTGAAATTGCAAGGGAATCACCTCAAAGTTCAAAAATATTTGGCAAGCTATGCGATAGCAAAACACAGAGTATGCAGCAGGATTAAAACTATATAACAAATAAACAAAATTCATAAAAATGAATGGTTCAATTAAAAATGTTTCAAATTGAAATAATTTCTTTTGATCTGATTATCACCAAGCACAAACAATAAAATGATTGAAGGGAAATGTGTACAGCTATGAACTAGATGCATGTGTGGGATATTAGTTAATTAGTTACGAAAGGTTGTTACATTGTTTTAAGATTGGAATTTTCCATGAACACCTGCGTTATGAGTACCTTAAGCACTTTATTATTATTTAGGAACTTTATTATTATTACTGTTATTGCTAGGTATTGGGTCCTTAATTTTGTAGGAATATATTTCACTAATGGTAATTGTACATAATCAATATTTATTCTAGCCCGTATTTGTTATGCAAATATGATTTGTAATAATTTGTTCTATTGAATGAGTGAGTTTTTATTTGTTTCTGAGAAAAAATTCCCAGTTATCTTGAGATGCCTACATTATACCTAATATCATATTTTTATTCTGTCGTTCTGAAATTTTCATATCGATGCTTTTGAATGTTATTTTCATTTAGCGTGTGTATTTTTGTTATATCTACTCAAATATATCTTCTTATAAAACTGTTTTCATATTGAATATATTCGTTTTATTATAAACGTTTTTTCTTTCATAATATTTCTTCTTCCATATCTAGATACAACTCTATTGTGGTTTTTCATTCCATTTTTCCTAGAAATAATGATAAAGACAAAAACTGATAATAAATAATGATAGGAATTGAAACGCTGTTGGGACCTGAAAGAATTCAAAAAGTACGTACAGCTCATCCAATCCATCTTGGCACAAACTCAGATGCTTTTCCAGTTGCACACTGGTAATGTAGACCATGACGAAAACAAAAACAACTTTCTAGGAATAAATTTCAACTAAGTGAACACATATAATAGATGTTTATTCATCCTAGTACAATTCACAGAGATTGCTGGGCATATAAGTTATTAGTTCTGTGCCAAGATGGATTGGATAAGCTGTACATGTAAGAAAAATGGTGAAAAAGGATCGAGTCCTTGAAATAGCAGGATGTTTATAGTAGTTTCTACAACAAGAGTGGATATATGGCCAATATACATTCAAGTTGTACAGTTGATTTTTTTCTTCAACCTGGTAAATTTTTAGAACTCTATTTCAAGTATCATATTAATAATCAATTTCAGATATAAAGTATGCTTTATATTATTCATTATTTATATTATATTTATGAAAAACTCAAAGGGAAGAAACTCAATTGAATTCAATATCGAACGTTACAAATTAAATTAGTAATGTCAAATTAAAAAAAGGCGAAAAAAAAGTAGGTATTGGTAAGACTCGAACCTCGAACCCACGACTATCGTCTCCGAGAGCTAACGCGCTAACTACATACTACATAGGCAACTGGGACCGTATGATTTCATTCAAAATTGGTGTGAAGAGTAAATATAAGTCCTTCAATTCCACAAGAAAAACATCAATTGTGACATTCCAAACTGAACTCAATAAACTAGAAAATATTTCAGATATAATTACAATTATTTATGCTTAAATGAAAAAAACTTGGTTATCGTGTTTGTAGGACATTGTAGGTAGACAGATCAGAACTGTGACTTTTCTACTCTTAGAGAGCTACCATCTATGGGCATTTTCCGAAAGTAACACTAACCTATTTTTTGAAAAACAATTTGGTGTTTCTATCCGAGATATCGTGTTTCGAATGTCACCAATTTCTCATCAACGTGACAGTGGCGAATCTAGCAACTCACAATCAATGTTGGTATTGTTTGAAGACTTGAAGATAGGATAGATTGTGAAATGCCTGTATAAAAAAGATTTGAAGCATTTTGGTTGCGCCATCTAGACTATAATGTCGATATTTCCGTTGACAAAGTTTCCTTCTCTGACGGGAAGCATAGGTGCAGATTTCTATATGTCAGTTTGACCATTGTAGGTTTGACGGTTTGACTGAAAGAAAACTAACGAAATTTCAAAATAGTGTTGACAATAAAATTTTATAGAGGAAATTAAAGTTTAGGCATTGAAATAATCTTCAAAATATGAGTGATCTATATTGACAAGAAATTCCAAGGACCTATAATAGTTTACTGTCCTTGAAGAAATTCCACTTCTCTTTCTGAATTAACTGCCATCTTTTGGCATTTTGTATAAATAATCAAGAAAATGTGGGATTCAAGCTACGACGTCAGATTACTTGTGAAATCGTTTACCGAGATCTTTCTTTCAACTTTGTTTTATATCAAGAAAGAAGAAAGAATCATCTGAAATAGACCTGATCACTTTGTAGAACATGAAATATATTCGACAAGCAAGTAATTTGGAAACAAAATAATGTCAAACGAAAAATTGTCACGGAAATATCGGAATTCTCACTAGAGGAATATTTGAGGCAAAATATAGTTGGTAATGTTCCTCAGTAACTAATCTTATGTATTTTTAGGAATTTGAGTATATCATTGTTTATTACGAAAGCGTAGAAGTGCCACTAGAGAAAATAAAAATCCACTTCGACTTTAAAGTCGAAATTTCGACCTTTTTCTCGAAATTTCGACTTTAAACTCGAAATTTCGACATTAAAGTCGAAACATGATTCAGTTCGACTTTCGACTTTAAAGTCGAAATTTCGAGAAGAAAATCGAAAGTCGAAGTGAATCATGTTTCGACTTTAATGTCGAAATTTCATTAAAAAAGTCGAAATTTCGACTTTAAAGTAGAAGTGAAACATCTTTTGACTTTAAAGTCGAAATTTCGAGTTTGAAGTCGAAATTTGAGAAAAAAGTCGAAATTTCGACTTTAAAGTCGAAGTGAATTTTTATTTTCTCTAGTGGCACTTCTACGCTTTCGTAGTTTATTGCCGTTAAGTTACTGAAAAAAATATAAACTTTGCTAGTAAACAAAGTGCTTCATTGGTATCGAGATAATACACTGCAAATTAGTCTCTTAATACTATATTCAAGCATGATTGAAGCTAATGAAGCTTATAAATCATCCTTAACGACAATGACAATATAGGAAGACCACCTTTTCAAAATTACTTTTTCAGATCCACAGAGTGTTGTAGTTTTCCGTCAGAACAAAATATATGATTTCAAATGAAACAACCATTCTATTTATCTTTCAGTAAAACGATCCATTCGTTCTTATTAAGAATTGAATTATTTTTTTTTCTATAATGCGCTGTTGCTAAGTTGATGATTTAAAAAAATTTGAGTGATGCAGGCTATCATAAGGTTTGTTCTAGCAACACATTTGACCGTTTGGAAATTGGTCTGAAGCAGTCAGAGGCATGCGCAAGATGAATATTGGAGAGCGAAATTCATTTTGCGCATGCCTCTGACTGCTTCACACCGTTTGGAAATTGGTGCTAGAACAAATCTATAATTTATTTTTATACAGAGTGTTTCGAATATCACCGATTTTAAGCAGATTCGTTTGTTAAAATCCTTCATTCTCTACATAGAATTATCTATCCAACGATCCCGGGATGTAATGTATGTTATTACCAACTGTTTCTTTCTTATTTGCATTTTTTAAATTTTGTTCACAAAATTGATATTCTTGACAGTTATACTCTAAATAAAAGTTAAAAAAAACCAAGTTCAATGCATTTTTAGAATTTATTCACACTTATTTCGAATACAAACAAGCTGAAATGTAGGAACTCAATACTCAATGTCTCATTCAGAACTCCTAGAACTTCTTCAACCATACCATAGTATAGAAATACCGGTACCGGCATATCAGTCATATTGCCTTCCCACTTCCCACCTTCCACGGCATCTATCTATCTTATTTTAGTCTGGGGATCGATGCTCTCTCTCTCGTCGAGAGATACAACAATATGAAACTAACCAAACAAATAATGGTTTGTTGTGTTTGCGAATGAAAAAAGTTGAAATCTTCAATTTTCAATTACGTAGTGTTTTTGAAAAGCTCTTGATTAGTTAAAATCTTTATCATGTCTGGCGGAGGAATGCTTTATGGAGGCGATGAAATCGGTGCTCTTGTTTTCGACCCAGGGCATCATTCCTTACGAGTAGGCTATGCCCAAGAAGACACTCCAAAAGCTGAAATCCCAGCAGTTGTTGGAGTAGCACCAGATGGTACAAAATTAGAGCCTGAAGCCAAACCTGACGACAGTAATGTTTCCTCAAATCCGGCTTGTGAGTATTCCAATTGTAATTCTTCTATATATCCTTTAGATATAGCGTCTTCAAGTTTAGTTGAATACATTTTTCCATCAATTTTTCCACAAACTGTAACTATTTTGGTGGAATTTCAGCTAACAAGTATTACATCGACACAACATTTTTACACACCCCAAAACCTGGTATGGAGCTCCACAGTTACATGAAAGATGGAATGATTGAAAATTGGGATATGTTTGAAAAAATATTGGACTATTCATATGAAAAAGTAAGCACAATCTGAACGACATTCACACTCAACACACATTACAGGGATATTCTGGTTTCAGATCATTCAGTCAGAATCTCAGTTCCACCCTGTTCTATTCTCAGAATCGCCTTGGAACCAGCGACAAAAGCGGGAAAAGTTAACCGAATTGTTGTTTGAGAAGTATAAAGTACCTGCATTCTTCTTGGTGAAAAATGCAGCTTTGGCTGCATTCGCTAATGGAAGAGCTACAGCTCTAGTTATTGATAGTGGTAAGTAAAACCAAAAATGTGATCCTTTTCTTACCCTGTACTGACGTGCCATGCTTTCAATAAAAACTATTGGGACTCCAAATTAGGATCGCAGCCCATATTCAAGAAAACTTCAACTAATAATCATCACTTTGTGAGTCACTATTACGGTTTTTGGTGTTTTTTTCCATTTTTATGTGAATTTCAACCATGAATTGTGCTTGATAGACATTAGTAGTGAATTCAATCATATTCCAACATATCGAAATAATATCGAAGTGCCATTTTGACCAAGACCTTAACTAATAAGCACCACTTTGACAATATCAATCAATCACAGTATTGAACCAGTTTTCATTTACAATTATTTCAAGTGACACCTAACAGAACTGGAAAATACTAACTACTCCAACAAGTCAAAACACACACGATGAATGATAAAAAAAGCATTGAAATACACACTCAAAAGACACTCACTCAATAGAGTGAAATCACACATAGATATTAAAAGTATTACAATATTATTTGACACCACATTTGCAATACATACATTTAAATATAACATTGAATTATGAATCTTGGAGGCATTCCTCAACTGAGTAGTATGCCTTCATCAACAAAAGTGACTTCAGTTTACTCTTGAATACCCTGACATTTGGAGATGTTTTTATCTCATCCTTGAGCTTATCATATAGCTTTTCACCACTGTGCATGGGGTGATTCTGCGACACTGTCAACCTATGAAAAGGTTGGTATAATTGTATGTTGTTACGGGTATAATGATCATGTACTTGTTCATTCTTTGGTAGACAAGAAAAGTTCCTGTTGATGTAGATCATGGTTTGATAAATAAGCAAGCTTGGCATAGTGAATACATAGAAATATATGAATAATGACCTGCAGTGTTCTCTATAGGTAGCACCTGCCATAATTCTTATTGCCTTTTACTGCAAAGACCTCGTGAGCATGACTTGATAAACCCCATTGTTCAATACTATATGCTATAACAGACTGTATCAAACTATGGTAAATCAATTTGGGGACTTCAGTTGAAACCGTGTGCTTCAACTGTCCTAGCAAGTATATATTTTGACTAAGTTTGAGTTTAACACTGTCTATATGGTGATTCCAGATAAGTTTATTATCAATCACAACACCCAAAAACTTTGTATAATTGACCTGTATTAATTCATTATTTAATTGCACCAAATAGCTTCTATCGATACATTTTTTGAAATAAAACTGAGCATCTGGGTTTTTGCACTATTTAACTGTAAGCCATTAAGAAAACACCACTCAGATAATTGGTCCGTAACATCGTGAGCTTTTTCAACTAATGTGGAATTATTTTCTGCAGAAACTAGAATGTTTGTGTCATCCGCAAAAATTATGGTGACCGTAGATTCTGTACAATATGTAGGAAGATCTTTGATGAAAATCAAAAAGAGAAGTGGTCCCAAGACTGAGCCTTGTGGTACACCCATTGCTATCCTTTTTACTTCAGAACACTTACCATTGACACCAACCAACTGTTTTCGGTCAGAAAGGTAGGAACTGATCCAGTTCATTGCAGATCCTCGAATTCCGTAAAGCTGTAATTTATGTAATATATCGTGATCAACGAGGTCTTAAAACTTTTCAAAACGCTAAGGTAACCTTGAATAACCTGCACATTGTTTCAATATGCAGACAAGTGGTTGTGTACCTGATACGTTAACTTAGATTTGATTATATCATCTCAAAATGAATCAATGAAAACAAACCTAAACTTATTAATTCACAGTGTATCACTTTGATAATAATAATAATGATCTACTATGGGACAACTGAAAAAGTTTATCAAAATTTCAATTGTTTGTAGCTGAATGATAAAATAAAATGTTATTTGTTATTATTTCTTGCGGTTTCTTGACCTGCCACAATCTGACAAAAACATAAGAATTAATATTGGAATCTCAACAAGTGTAGAAGGGCAGATTTTTAATCTACCCCGAAAAGTTGCTGCATTAATAACATGTCTTTTTTACATTGGGACTAGGTAGCGCTATTCTCTGAAATAAATAAGTCAATTTACTAATTCAAATTTCTTTACTAAAACTGGTACAGATGATGTAAAAAGCTCCAAAAGGCAACGCCATCTGCTGGGAGACGTCCAAAGTCTCAAACTCTCACTGCCCAAGACAGAGGAATTTCTATACTGTTCAAACTTCAAACTATCAGAACTCTATGTCAACACGATATTCCATCGGTGATTCATTAAAATGAATTATTTCTTCAGGAGCAACGCATACTTCTGCAGTACCTGTTCTGGATGGCTACGTCATATCAAACGCGGTTGTCAAGTCTCCCTTAGGCGGAGATTACCTCATTCTCAGGGCAAAAGAAATGCTCGAAGAAATGGGCATCGAGCTGACGCCGGCGGCCATGATAGCCGCCAAAGAAGCTGTTCGAGACAAAGAAAAACCCAAATGCACCAAGAAGAAATTCTCCTTCCAGCCCACCAACTCCTGGATGAACTACATGGTGAAAAAAACTGTCCAGGACTTCCAACAAACGGTTCTGCAGGTTTGTATACCCATCCTTTGGGGTGTGTTCTTTGTAACGAGCTTTTGTCGTCTGTCGAGTCTGCCCCATGTACTGTAAAATATCGATATGTTTCAGGTCTCAGAGAATCCGTTTGATGAGAAGGCAGCTGCAACCATTCCAACCGTCCATTACGAATTTCCTTCTGGATATCATCAAGATTTCGGATCTGAACGGTTCAAACTAGCTGAATGCTTGTTTGACCACCCCATGTTAGGGGCGGGATATATTGGTGAGCTTTTGAATTATGTTTTCTGGCACTCTAGTATTCAAAAAGAATTTGCCTCAAACTACTTAAATGGGTTTAGGGAGATAAAGGGAGACAAATACGTTTTGATATCAGAGCACCTCTTCGAATATTGTATGGCTTGCCAAATTCATATGTCTTAGGGCAAAGGTTGATTTTTGCACTGTAACCTTTTTCTTCCTATTAGTTTCAAAAAAATAGTCAAATCAAGATCTTAAAAAAAATTGGAAAAAGTGTCACATTGCAAACGGCAACTTTTCGCCGGAGAGCACTATGGGTTCGATTACATCAGAAAATTGTTGAGCGCCACACAGCATTTATACGGTAATGAGGATGAACATCTAGTCGCTGTGTAACCAAATGAAATGATCAGGTGGTGAATTGATCAGTAAAAATAAAAATAAAAAATTAAATATTTGAAAATCTGATGATTCGGTGAATGAAAATAGTTTTGAAAAGATATAATGTCAATATTTTTTTTTAGTTATTGGCTCTTGTGAGTTGTAGGTGAGAAATTAAACCCAAATTCAACGTTCCGGTACCTGTCGATTTATTGTGAAAACATAAGTGTATCATATATATGCATTGATAGATGTGTCAAAAAATTATCCATCTAGTGCTGTTTGAATTTCAATATTAGATAATGAGAACGAAGATGTATTCTTGAGAATACGGTGCATAAGCACATTCAAGATAATGAATAAAAAAAATAGTAATATGGTTAAGTAGCTATCAACTCAAGGAATTTTCTTAAAAAAATTCAGAAATGCATTTCATTTACCGCAAAACCATAGTATACTATGCTTACGCTGCACATCATATGTAATGGAGGGCGAATTACCTAACATTATATTTGAAAGATAAAGTTCTCTAAATTGAATCGAAAAATATTAATTGATAAAGAAAAAATGTTGCCTGGAATTTTCCTTAGAGTTGAGTTGTCCGGGTGTCCTCTGGAAACTCAAACGGCTCAGATGATATTCAATCTTGTGATGGAAGGCATCATATCAGGTACTGGAATTTAGGTTGAATAGACGATCACAGGAACATAAATGACGACGAAAAGTATGAAAATCCTTGAATGAAATTTCTCATACGGAGTAATATCGGAACTCATGTACGGCAGAACTCCGTCTCAGTAATTCTGATTACTAACGATGAGATATTTCCAATATCAATATACAGATTCCAAAATTAACAATCCATAACCATAAACCCTCTTCGAGGGTTTTTTGGATGTCGAAAAAAACGGACTTGGATTTCAGGATTTCTAAAAGAATCGACCTCTTTTCAGGAAGTGCAGCCTCAAATGTGTTCCTTCAGGAAATTACATTTGGAATTGTCCAGATCCGGATGATACCGCAAAAACGTATTTAATTCCAAAAAAAAACACAACGGGCCTACCACAACATATCCCTTACTTGGCCTTCACACTCGATCGTCTCTCCGCGATTCCAAAATTCTCAATTTAAAATTTTTGATCCCCTCTTCGGAACCTCCCAACTGAAATCTCGTAGATTCAATTGAAGGTCGGACTTCGCCGAAGCAAGCCGACGAATTATTGCGATAGGAAAACAATTTGAGAACCCAAAAATGAAAAAATATTATTTTTGTAAACACGTGACTTCTCAGAAACTATTACAAAAATCAAACCAATCAAGGAAAATCTCGTAAGAATCAAAATGAAGAATAGCGAGAGAATAAAAATGATTACTTCAATTTGCTTCATTTTACGAGGAAAACAGAGATCTCACCTAGGCAAATTATGTCGCTTCGGAGAGTATAGCGGGTTGTATACTTCAAGAAAACTTGCCCTATTCCCAAATGGATGAAAGACTCACTCATTTGTGACAAATAAAAGGAAGAATAACAAAAATTATAGTATGAAATATTTACACGCTACAGCACCATAAATAAAATGGTACAAGAGAATGAAGTCTATTCAAGATGTATAAAATCTTTGGTGAAATCTCTGGTTCGATATTGTTTTTTCAGAAGCAGACACGATTAATTTATACCAAATATTCAAATTTCTTCACCGGGGTTCCTATACATCTATATTAGTTGTGTGACTACCGAATTAGAAAAAAAATGTTTTTTTTTTTCAGCTGCTACAAGTGCGGGAATGTGTGACGTTGATATAAGACCAGCATTATACAGTTCGGTGGTATTGACTGGAGGAAACTCTTTAGTACAGGTGAGAATACATACACACCTTCGTTCATTTTACCAAGTATTTGAGATTTCACAATGAAACTAATCTTATTTAAGTTATTATATTCGGAAAAAAATTGGACCTAAACGTCGAGAATTTCATGATGAATACAGAATATTATTGAAATGATATCTCACAGCTAAAATGACTAAAAAACCGGGTGCTACAACTGACGCAGTATTGTTTATAATTTCATGGCGACACTCAGTGTCTGTTCTCAACTTAATGGCTAGGCTAGATGACGTTACAAACAACATCTGAAAGATGGGTTCCGAATAAGTTTGAGTTATCTTATTTTTCGTATTTTGGAAAAGTTTCATTATTCATGGTTCACTTCCATGTTTTAATCAGAGGTGCTTATGGTTGCTGATTTGAATCTTGTGCAACACCATTGTCATTGTACAGAAGAAGAGTACATGGGATTTAAGTACAACCTTTCATTTATGAATCATTACCTTATATTCAAGAACTAACACCAAAATTAATTAATGTATTTCGACATGATAACTTCATAATTTCCAAAAGAAATTTCACCACTATCTCTAAATTATATAGCAAAGTTAAAACCCCAATATTGAACAAACAAAAATCCAACTTGGTATACAAAATTTCATGCATGGATTGTTCTAAAACATATATAGGCCAAACATCTAGACCGTTTAATAGTCGCATTATGTCACATAAAAGCGACTGCAGACGAAACGTTAATTCTTGCGCTTTGAGTGAACACGTCAACATTGAGGATCACAAGATGGAATTTAAACAACCAGAATTTTTGGATAGAGAAAAAATATAACCAAAATAACATTTTTAGAAATGACACATATTAATAACGAAGAGAATTCTATGAACAAGAAAACAGATCTCAATAATTTAATCCAAATTTATACATTTCTACTTGAATACGAGAAAGATAGAAGAAAATCACCCGGTATTCAGAATTTTCCCACATGAAATTACATCAAAATTTGACATACTTCAATATTCTTCAATGTTTTGTCTGTTTATTTTGTACCAATTTATATTTTCTTCTCACGTTAGTAAGTGTTCCATATTTCTATCTTTACAAAATATCATCCAATGTATTATTTTTAGTTGTCCTGACGATATATATATATATATATATATATATATATATATATTATCTTTCTATAAGTCCCAACACCATGGTTTCTCGACATCTTAGTATCTTAGTCGCATCTAATATTTGTTATAGAAGCCATGTTTTGAGTGGGCGTGAAAGAATTTGCGTGTATTTTCTGTCAGTTTCTTCTTCAGCTCCACTTGGAGTTAAACTCAGTGTTCGTGTTTTTGTGACTCCGGGTCTTATTGGTTTTATTTAATGTTTAGGGATTCAGCGACAGGTTGAGTAGAGACCTCTCTTCCCGAACGCCGGGATCGATGCGACTCAAAATGATTGCAGCTAATGGAACTGTGGAACGGAGGTTTGGGGCTTGGGTCGGTGGATCCATTTTGGCTTCGATCGGTACCTTCCAGCAGATGTGGGTCTCGATGCAGGAATATCAGGAGTGCGGGAAGGCACAAATAGACCGAAAGTGTCCTTAGAATATTTTTTTACTGTAATTGTTAACAATTTTTATATCGACCCGGATCGTATTTCTCGTGATGTGTAACAATCTATTGAAATATTTTTACATATTGCAAATAAATTATTCAAATTGAAGTTGTTTATTTTGGTTGGGGATTAGCACCAAGAAATGGTTAACTGATAAGCAATAATATCAACCGAACTTCCTTTTTTTTTAATAAAACGACACGTAAAATTTAGAAAAGGTAGGTAATAATTGAAGAATAATACCGTAATTCGGAATAGTAGACACTTTAAAAATGAATTGGGTGTGAGGGTAGCATGGGATGGCTAGATATATTAAAAATTGTGTTCATGCCGGGTGCGCTGCGTAACACCCACATTTCGTAACACCCACAGTGCATAACACCCAAAGTGCGTAACACCCAAATGTCATAACACCCAAATTTCGTTATGCCCACACTCTCCGAACATACCCGAATGATGCACTGTTGCGAAATTTACCGGATATTCTGCAATTTCCTGTTAACCCAATCTAACTTAACCTAACTAACCTAACCTAAAAGAAGGATGAATTTGGCAACAGCGCATCATTCGGGTATGTTCGGTGAGTGTGGGCATAACGAAATTTGGGAGTTATGACATTTGGGTGTTACGCACTTTGGGTGTTATGCACTGTGGGTGTTACGAAATGTGGGTAGAACGAGATGCTCCCTTCATGCCCGCTTTGCCTGTGTTTCATGGCGCCTCTCAAGTTTTGTGGACAGGAGACAAGGTCATGAAATATTTTACACAGGTTAGCCAGTTCCCTATACTTCAATGTATTCTAGTCAACTGACGTCACTACGATACCTTTCATAGTTCATATTTATATTTCGTGAAGTTAAACTAATATGATGAAGTTTGAACTAATCTTACAAAGCTCAGTTTGATACGTCTTCTTTCTAGTCTTGTTTTTCACTTCTCATTTTGTTAGGCCGTTTCACTTTATGAAATTTAATTTGTGTGGGTTGTATCTGGGCTGTTTACTTGAAACTCAGTGTAATCCCAATATATAATGAGAGTTTTTATACTAAATGATGACATGAATTCACAATAATGAAAATGTATTTCAATGATAAAACATTAACTCGAAGAATATATCTTTTTGTTTTGTTATATACAAGCATTGTTTATAGAGATATTATAGTTAGTCAATGTGCTTGTAAAAAGGATTTGAGGTGTTTTTGTTAGGCCATCTACAGTACGTTTCCTTGACAGTGCACGACAAAGTTCCCTACTCGGATAGGAAAAATAGGTGCAGAGTACTGTTGTCAGTTTGACTTAAATGTTGAAAGAAAGATAATGAAGCTTCAAAATAGGGTTGACGATAGAAGTTTATGAAGGAAATTAAAGTTTGGGCATTAAAATAATCTTCAAAACATAAGTGATCTACGACATCGGCCAAAAATTCCACTTCTGTGTTTGAACTGTTTGCCATCTTCTGGAATTATGTATAAGTAATCAAGAAAATGTGTAATGACTTGGAAACGAAACCACTAGTGCCATCTACACGTAGTATCCTTCCCTTCAGGTGATATTTCTATATGGTTGGCCAACTATATCTCTATAAACAATGATACAGGGCATCGCGTTGACGTCACTGACAGGATAATGAAAGTGGAAAATCGGGCCATCCTCTGTATTGTTTAATATCCTTGGGCTGGGGACACCAAAAAGGTGCAAGATTTTTGTACTGTATGTTGGTATTCATATCATATTGACAAAACTTTCAAAAGTGACAAAAATGTCATCAAATGTAAATAAACAACAAAAACCAAAGTTTTGAATCCAATATGTTATCCAGAGAAATATTGGGTGTAATCAAACTGGTTTTGAATGATAAATTAGTAGGAAGAGTTGCCATAATCATAACTCTTTTTTCTGCGTTGGTCGGAATCTTCTGCAGGTATTCCAGAGCTCAACAAAAAAATTTAAACATTCCAGTTGATTTGCTTTCCTTCTAGTACTGTTGCTGCTGTAGTATTATACTCATCATATATATTAGGATACGTCGTTTCTTGGATTATTATTAAGTATCAAAGTAAAACTGCTGTATACCTGCAAAGGCTCACAAGTTTTTATGGCAGACGTACATCTGCAAAAGTATCTATCAAACAGTCTTGTAGCGTTTGCGATGACTTATCCTGCAGAAGGCATTTGCAGACTAAAAGTGCCACCCCTTGGAAATACATTCAGATCAGCTCCGATCTCAATGAATCAATTGAACATGTGAGTAGTATAACTGTATTCATATGACACATTGTGCTTTAATAGACACTGTTTTTAGTTTTATGAGAGAATTATATCCAATTTTATATCCTCATGGTATGGACAGTTCACTAAAGACGATGATTTCCTGAATGAACTCAGACATTGCTTTCGTTTTGCAACAGCCACAATGATCAACAGATTCTTTGAACTAGATGTAGGCAAAATCATAGCTGATAAGCTGATTCCTTGCACAGTTAGGCACGTTGATGATTATTTGTATATGCAACAAATTGGAAAGCTGAAACACGTTAGGTTCAATGAAGTCGTGTTAGAGTACTTGGGAAAGAGGTTACATGCCGCTGCCTCAAATAGAAACAATGAAATTGGGTACTTGCAGCAAATGGTTTCATCACTGTTACCCAACATTCTGCCTGAGTCTTATTTGAAATGCAGGTACCTTGCAATAAAATGTGTCTCACTTTTAATGAAGTCACTTCTGTATTTTTGTAAACTCCTGAAGCTATTTCACTCAAACATTGGTACAATCAGCATCCTTACAAAATCGCTCAAAAAATCAGTAATTCAAATGAGTTTATATGAATTAATGCCAAACAAAAAAAATAGCTAATTCAACATATTGTATAAAACAATAGTTTTCTAGATATTTGCCTGAATGCCTATGGTAAATTACTAAATACAATAGAATGACTCCATTTATTCAAAAAATACAATGCAGATTTCATTAAATTGAAACATATTTCATCAATATTATTCCCAGCATGTTTTTGACATGGAAATGATTTATGAAAAAGAAAGAACACCAAACATTCTGATCAACGCTGATATTTTTTTATTTCATGAAAGGTGTTTTTTGTGGTTACTCTTTTCTATTAAGATATTGAGAAAAACCTGCTTAATACAGCTGGATACTTGAAAATGCCCCTATTTTTGCCCTGTTGGGAATTCAAAAAACCCGGTGAGATAATATGAGAGTACATAAAGAATCACAAAAAAGGAAATCTCACTGGAAAAAATCCAACTCATACAAAACTGCTCTGAACACTCTGTTTATAAGCAAAAAAGTAATTTTAGCTTCAAAAACACGTCGAAAATCTTCATAGATACTTTTGTAATACCCTGTATGTCTTTGATGAACGTTCATTTGTTTTTCAGAAATTATTCAATCATAATGAGAGAAATTCTGTCAGGATGGGTGTTTCTACCCCTTATGGATGTACTAGCTGACCCTAACATAATCAACTCTTTGGTTATATTGTCTGTCACATATAAATCAAAGAAATCATCAAAACATATAAAGAATCCAGCCACTGTTGAATTTTTGCATAACTATGCTTTGAACAACGACAAAAAAACGTCGTTCGCTACGAATTTGAACAAAATAAAAAATAACACGGATCTGTTATATGCTTTTATGCAGTTTTTGAAGAAACAGGATCATGTGAATTTGCTGCAGTTTTGTCTGGATGTAGGTGAGTCTCAGTATCTTTTTACTGGTTGGACGAAAGGACAAGATTTCATTCCTATCTCAGTCCGAGATTGAGTCCATTTGATAGGCTTCTCAATATTTGCTTGATTTGTTTTTTGTGTTTTCTTGTCAATAAAATCTGTTACTATTATTGGTAATTCTGTAATTTTTTATTCTTATATGTAATGTCAGTCTCAATTCTTGACCTTCATCTGGTGTTTTTCCCCTCTTTGTTTAAATAGTATATTAAATTTTGATACCTCTATTTTCTGTTTCATACTTGATACTCCATGATGAATAATTTTCAGATGATTTCAATAACAAACTTTTGACTCCTGAATTATCGAAAAAGCAGCTAGTAAACTTGCATTCTGATGCTCTGAAGTTATACAAGGAATATCTAGATAAGGGCAGTTTTAGTTACATCAGCTGTCCATCTGAAATTTCGGAGAATTTCAGTTTTGTGATGCAAGAGGTTTACAGCATCGAAAAACTGTCAAAGTTATCAAAGCTGTTGTATACAGCTTATGATTATACATTTAACAACTTGGAGAATGTGTGGTTGCCACAGTTCTTTCACAGTACAGAGGTGAGAAAATCGATCAAAATACCAGCTATTATATAGTATCAAAATTAAGGACATTCTTTTAAGTTATTGACGTGGTCTTATTACTAACAGAATCATTTTGCAGTTTTATGGATATATATGTGGCTCAAAAACGATTCCAACTTTATCCAAGCAATTTTCAAAGTGGGTAGCGATTTTCTTACATTCTGCTTCATTACACAGGGCTATTCATGTTTGAGTTTTGCCGTATACAGGGATCTTGTGAACAGTTATGAAAGATGAGCAAAGTTATCTTTATTTTGGAATCCTACCGAGTTATACCAAAGAATTGACTCTGAAGTGGTGGAAATCTGTTTATACTTTGTCGTAGATTTTTAATTGAAAAATTGCGGAACTATGTACAGACCCATATTTGCCTTTTTTTGGCAATGGTATCCCAAGTTAGGGGACATCCTATATGATAAACATTTTATGAAAGTATTCTGATAGCCCACCAAAAAGTGGTAACCTCAGAGCATAAGAAAATTTCAATAATCGTTTTGAAAATTCCCACTTCCGAATTTGAATAGCCCTGTAAATCATTCTACAAAAAAAGTACTAACAGTTTGAAATTTTGATTGACCTTGAATAACATTCAAATGAGAATATCTGAAAAATATATTTGAATGAAACAGAGACCAAGTTTTCAAATAAATTTTATATTGCTTCCGGGACTAATGCTTTGATTTATTTAATTACTGTAATATTAACCCGGGAGAACTCGCGTACTATTCAACGACGTGAGAACTCGCGCCTATAGATTCTTTCTCACGCTAGTTCGCGCCTATAGATTCTTTCTCACGCTAGTTCGCGCCTATAGATTTTTTCTAACGCGAGCTCGCGCTTATAGATATCTTCTAACACTGACTTTTCATGATGAAAACTGTTTAATATTGATTCTAGTTGATCTATTCTAAATTCTGAAAACAACAGAAAAATGTATAATTATTCAAATTTAATCGTCACTTTCGTTGCAAGTATTATCTCCACATTTAAAACAAGTGGAAGTTGTTCTAAACTGCTGTTCAGTTTTAGAATCCATTTTTTTTGTAGAAAAGCTCAAATAAATAAAGGAAAAAGCAAAAAGAATTAAAAAAGGTACCTGCTAATTAAAATTAAAATTACCAAAAATTTGGAGAAAAGCACATATGTGATCGCTCGCGCGTTAGATTATTACTAACTTTAATTTATTTGTAGCCACTACAACCCCCCACTCACGCCCCAACAAGCATGAACTATTAAAGGAATTCTATAGGAGGCATTCATAAAATATGGAAACAATTTGACAAGAGATGAAAAAAAAGTCTGTAGTGCAACTGAAAATGTTAGATTTTATCTAATAGTGCGAGTCCTGCCGGGTTAAGTCTGGTTCCTGAATTTAATTCCCAAGGATCGCTTCATCTACTATCAATTGATCTTCATGAATCCTTCATCATCATAAATTGATAATTTTTTGACAAGACTGATGTGTATTGATTGCTGTTTTCCGACATGAAGACAAGATCAATAGAATCCTTGGTGAGATCACTGATTCGATATTGTTTTGTCGAACTCTCTAGAGACGATTTATCAGATTGTGGGGGTTTACAGAAAATTCGGTAGATGGTGCAAGAACCGAATTCCGTCATCTTTTGACGTTTGCATTACGATTTATTTCAATTTACTAGGTTTGGCGCCATCTATAAACATTTTTAGGAATGTGAACTTTCGCTAATGTCTAGCGTTTCTGACGAAAACATTAACATTGTAACGGTATCCAAGTTATTTCACCAGGATTTCTATACATCTTGCGCGAAGGTAAACACTCATCTGAAGCTTATAGCTTATGCAAGAACAAAGAATGATTAGCAAGATGAAAAATTACCAAATATTTTTGTTTATATTTTCATACAGGTTCTAAGATTTTCAATAAAGCGGATATCATGAAAATAGATCCATAGTTGTCCATAAAACTGGTATCATCTTTTTTGAAAAGTGCTAGAGCTTTGCACGTTTTATTTATGGAAAAACACGCTCTCGAAGTCTCATAAAGTTACCATAGTTTGAATTGAATGACAGTATATTATATAGTATGCTAGTCATAAAACTTTACATGATTTCAACAGTTGAAAAAAATATTTTTAATAGTTATTCAAGGTCAATCATTTCATTTTGATATCTAATCGATTCTACCGTTCATCAACATTTTACTAACCCCTAGATCGTCAACGGTAGTTCATGGTTCTCCAAACAAAGACCGGTGAGTACCAGTTGATAGTTGTCTCCCACATTCTACAAGGTCTACTTGATTTGACAACTTTCAGATCGAAAAAATACGACGCTTCCGGACACGGAAATGTTTCGAAGCTGAGCTCAGGCTTGGGGAAAATCAAGGGCGTTTTGAAAACAAGTCAACCCATCGAAGGTTCTTTCTACCCGATGGAAAGCCAATCAGTCGAAAACGGTACTGCAGAAGAAATGTTTCTGGGAGACTGCAAGAGTCTCTTCAGAGACTTGAGCACGTGGAAAGTATCGATCCCCACTTATCAGGTTAGTGAAGAGGGGCTGTTTGAAAATTGGTCCTTCGAGCCGGATTATTCGAGAATTTTTTTAGAGCAGTCCTACCAACAAGGTCGTTTATTTTTACGTTAGTGTCGAGCGTCCGGATATGCTATCGGTGGAGAGTAAAAAAAATTGGGTGGTATTGAGGAAAGATCAAGATTTTTACACGTTGAAAGCGAAGTTGGTGGAATTTCATGGCGAAAGTGAGATTTGCGATTCCCCATTGCCATCTAGAAAGTAAGGAACGGAAAACAACGCAATATTTCGTGGAACCTCGATGAATGTTTGATCCCTAGAACGAATTTTTCCAGGGCTGGTTCTTCTGTTGAAAGCAGGATGGCCAAGTACGAGGAGTTCCTTCATAGACTCCTTCGAAAATCCGCTCTGAAAGGCAGCGACCTACTGTATTACTTTCTGACGACCGAAGAGGACTTTACGATATACATTGCCCAGAACACCAACATACAGGACATAGGAAATATTTACCAGTCGGTGGCTCACAAGTTAAGGAAAGAGAAAGGGCAGCATTTAGATTCTTTCATGGCCTCGTTTTTAGCTGCCACCGGAAAAACAAAAAATGAGTATGAAAATATTAACGAAATGAAATAAAAATTATTTATCTTGAAAGAAGCACTTGATTCAGTTTAAAACAATAAACTTCACAAGCACTTACACATATGAAAAATTGTAGTGGCCCCAATATCGAACCGTGTGGTACTCCTATCAACGATTTTCAACACTTCGGTTTTATTTTTCAGCAAACTAGAATGGGCAGAAATGGGGGAGGAATTAGATAGCATTCCATCCTTCAGTCACACTTCGCATCTACCTAAAACCTACCGTAATCACGTCTTCAATGACAACTTTGGGGTGCAGTATAAGTGCCTGAAGGAAACAACTAGTAGTCCGTTCAACCCGGATGGATTGGCAGAAAGCGTTTTTTATTTACGTGAGTTGAATTTTTCGTGATATAAGGGGTTCTTCAAGGTACAATAACGGGCCCACTCTTTACGAACGTCTATACTCAAAATAATAACATTTTTTGTTGACAAATGCGTCTGATTTCAGTGAAACACGTTTTCAAAATCAACAACAGATTCTTGAAGCTATATGCTTCCATCTGTAGCGTAGCTCAACACATAGTCGATATGACGAGTCGAATATTCATCGAAAGGGCATTGAAATCGAATCTCAGCCAGTCTAATCTAGCTCATCTGATCAGATTATTGGAAGGCGAGTATTTTTATGGAACAACTCTCATTTTGGAACGAATTCCAGCTATCTTGTGAACAATTCTATATTCTTTGTCGGACGATCTCTTCTCACAAGTTTTGGAGGACAATCACAACTTTTTTTTCATCGTAGATGTCGTTTTCGATGGTCATGTATCCCCTACCAGGGAGGAATTGAAAAAGCGGCAACTAAGAGCGTTCGAAGAACTGAACAACTCTGTGCCTCACTTGGTAACGCAAATTTTGGGTAGTGGTGTTAAAGATGGACTGAAGATTCTGCTAGAAATTTTGCAGAACGCGCATTTCAATAAACAAGTGAAGAAGATATGAAGTGGCAATTGTTCTCTTGATTAATGATTTTTTTTTCAGTTGGCTTACAATTTGTTGGATATAATCCTCATTGAAATGTATCCTACAATGGATAGTGTGAATGAGAAGGAACAGAGGCTGTAAGAATACTAGATACCAAAGTCGTAATATATTGTATCTATTTTTTATTAATTTATTTATTATGATGTAAATAAAACAATCCTATAAGTTAACTATTGTATTTATCATTGCATGGGATCAGGAAGTTCTTTTGGGAATGAGTGAAGAGGAATTTTTCTTATAGACTGCAGTTTTTTCGGGGACCAAATGACCAGCATGAATCATGTTAAAAACGATGCTGATATATGAAACAATAACTTCTAGCACTATTCCATCACTTTTGAGAGAGACAATTGACCATATATGGGAAAAAATTGAACTTTTCACTCAATGTCTTCCGGTAATATTATTTTTGCGTCACTTGGCTCTTCGTGATACATTTTTCAAGATCCATAGTCTTGAATTCAGTTTTCCCTGTGTGTAGTCTCTCTCAAAAGTGACGGCATAGTGCTAGAAGTTACTACTGTTTCATATATCAGCATCGTTCTGAACATGATTCATGCCGAGTCATTTGAAGCCCTAAAAAGGTGTAATGATTATCTAGTCTGAAATCATTGAAATGGGTTTCAGAAATTTCAGAGAACAGAGTATTTCAAATCGCTTTTTGGAAACTTTATAAAATACTCAAAATACTTCGCTTTGAGCTTGAAGCGTTTTTTTTTTGTAAAATTTCATCTTTCTCTTATTGTAAAAAGTATATAATTGTACCACATGATTCAAACACCAGTCACGACGATTGTGCAGCCCACGTAACACACTTGCTCAAAGCAAGGTACGCAGGTTACACGTCAAATCTGCAGACGGATGGAATGAAAAAAATTCTTTTATTCGTCAAATTTCGAGTTCTTTATTTGGGGTCTTCGAAATGTTTGGTGGAATAACTCTGAATAGGAACGAAGACACAAAAACCTGAAATAGTTACATTTGAAAGTGTAATCTTATAGAGCAAAAAAAAAGTTGCATATGAGAAGCCATTAATTAGGTACATGGAAAATTAGTACCTAGAAGGAATCTATTACTGTAGTAAAGTACTAGATCAATATTCTGCCAGTTCAAACTGGTCGCGAATTCTTCTGACGGAACTCGTGCAGAGTCGGTGTATTACTTCCTTTATTCAACACTCTACATCTGTAGAGTAGGGAGGGTGAGTGTAGACCCACAGCACTTAGGCCACAATATGGCCCATTGTACATCCTCCCAAGGAGTCGCCCTCCTAGGACATTGTCCATTCTGCCTTATCCAGGAAGGAGGACAGGTCACCAGGGGACATATCCTTAATATTGGCAGGTGTAGGCCAAGACTCACCGAACACACACTCTCTTATCGGCGATAGCTCCAGACATTCACATAAGACACGCCTGACAGTTTCATCTTCCTGTTCACACATCCTGCATAGAGGTGTGTCCACTAGCCCCATAATATGGAGGTGTTTCCTCAGTTGACAGTGTCCAGTCAGAAATCCCACTGTTAAACGTAGGTTCTTCCTGGTCACCGCCAAATATTTATTCGGATCCAGCTTCCCAGGGTCGCCCAGGGTGATCCTGGCAAAACTGCATCCTTTGGTTTCATCCCATCTCTTAAGGGATTGAGTATGGGTGTAACGTTTGGCTAGTTCCGCAATTGTCGAAGTCGTCAAGCCATGGGTGTCACCTGGTCCCAAAATTTTCAGTCCAGCCGCCATCCTGGCCAAAGAGTCAGCAATGCGGTTACCTTTGCTCCTGTCGTGCCCTTTCACCCACCTTAGTACGACATTATTATCTACCGAGGCGTAAGGTAAATCTTGGTGGCACTCTAGTGCTAACCCTGAGATAAAACGTCTATTCGAAGTTAGTAGGGCTTGTCTACTATCAGTACAGATTATTATGTTTTTGCCAGAAATTCCTTTTCTGGTTAGCTCTTTTGTGGCGATTGAGATACCAGCCAGTTCTGTTTGAACCACTCTGGTATTTTTTCCCATTCCCCACTTAATCCTTAGGCTCTGAAGTGAACTCCACATCGTGATCCTTCTTGGTTTTTGAGCCGTCTGTGTATATGCGTATTGCATTGTATTGAAACACTCTACATATTAAATGATGTAGATACATGAATTCTGTCAAAAATTGCAGGAGCTCTAACATAAGAATTCGCTATGGGATTTCGAAGTTGTGGCGGGCACTCAAAGATGTCAAATTCTGGAGTTTTTTATGTACAAAAGTTTTCATAAGTTTTGATGTACAGTAGTAACTGATGTGACTGAAAATCGTTTACTTCTTTAGATCCAGTATGCCTAATGAATCTTTCATGAAGTTTCATTGAAAACGTTAAAATTCAAATTGAAGGGGGAGATTTATTATGAAACGTAAAATACTCGTAACTTTCAAGTGCCGTTTGATGCCATTTTGTTGTGGATGAATGTTTTCTCCATAGTTTTGAGTTATTATCTTAGCATAATTAAAAAAATTTGAAATCAATATGGGAATCTAGGCAAGTGTAGAAGGGCAGATTTCTAATCCCTACCTCGAAAAGTTGTGTTAATTTTAAAGAAATATTACTAGCTTCGAAATGATTTTTTTTTTTTTTTTTCGAAAAAGTATTCAGGGGTTATGTTTCGAGTGCACCAAGTTTAATCGGATGAAATGTGTGCTGCACACCCATGACTTTCGAAATTTTGCTTAGCAAATGACTTGAGTGGATGTTCTCTTATATTATTCTAAACGAAAGCTTTTGCTTAAAAGCAACGTTTTAAAAATTACAGAAAGAGTGGAAAAGGGATATGTTGGACCTATTTCCAGAAAAAAATGTAAACCCAGAAATCTTTAAAATCGAACACAGGAACAATGTAGTACCTGAAAAGAGAGCCAAAATCCAGGTTTATTCTGGTGAATATGAATCAGGGTTCTTATGAGTATTGCCAGAATTCAGCTGCGAACAAAAAAACAACAGGTCTTTTGATATTTTAATCAAGTAAAATCTCAATCCATCAACTGACTTGGACGGTCCATAAAACTGAATAAAAACGTTAACAACATTTAAATATTTTAATTAAGGTCTCTATCTTCCAAGTATTTGTATTCGAAAGTAAATCCTTCTTTTTTCCTCTGTCCCCACTTTCCGTAATCAAAGTATATATACGTTCCCTGAAAAATAAAATAGTGTTACTTAGATATACACAGAACCGGTATCGAAATACAAATATGAATTTGATTTCATTTCATAAGCATCGTATACTAGATAGGCTTGGTTACTGTTCCCTACGCCACTTCAGGAACAGCACTGTTCATTGAAACCCAACAGTGAAGGGTTACTTTGGCCTTACAACGAAATTTATAAATAAAATAAAACATTTCCATGCCCTTGCTCAACAAATCATAGGTTATCAAGCGTTTTTTCAAGGAACTTTTGTTTTCTTTTTATGCCATTTCTCTTCAAAATAACATAAAAATCTACAAACTTCATTCTCTCCAAAAAAATTATGGAATTCAGAATTTTCATGCGGGTTAGTATATTTTGCAAAAAAGCAAAAGCGGAGGTAGGTATATACTCGTACCTGTTGTAAAGAAACGGGCGCTTTGACGAACGGATTTGGCGCAATCACAGCAGATGGTCAGTTTCTAATGTCGGTAGAGAAGATAATCCAGCTTTGGATTAACTGATATACAAACCGAATTACCAACTTCGAGTTCTCTTGGTGTATCTTTACCAGAACGCAAGGATTTGTCCAAAATTATTATTTCAAATAAGTGGCATCGTTTCGATTCGAATGATATCATCTTCAAGATTTATAAAAACCCTGGGGCATTGACTGATTGATGTGCTTTTGTTTAGTCGATTCCTCTCGATCTGAGAATCGCATTTTTTGATGAAAGGTGATGATGCAAATGCGACTTTTCAAAGCTGCAATTGCAATCAAGCGACATCTCACGAGTGAATTTCGATATACTTTGTTCAACCATCCTTTGCCGTTACGTCACAATCGGTGACGTATTCTGCTGTTTTACGTTTGTCTTATATTAGTTGAATGTTATTTCACAATCAACCTCAAAATTATTATTAGTATGTACCTATCTGTAGAATACATCGCATACACTTGTGTTACCATTGCTGGTTGATGTATGATATAAATTGATGATCCTCGAGCAGAAAAATGTCTGTTCGAGGATCATGTAGTCTTTATCTGTTTCCATTTCACTAGTAGCTAGTTTTTAAACAGTTCTAATTGATATTTCCAGAACATCAGCAACACGCTATAGAATTTTATAAAATCAAATCAATAAAAACTTACATTTTGCATAACATAGGAAGATACATACGTTGTAGACTGCATTTAACGGTAAAAGCTGCACTCCAGCCTCTCTTTCTCTTGAAAAATAGTCAATCAACTTCAAAATTGAGCTTTGCTCTTTCTCATCATACCGGAAAGACATTTTGACAATGAAAAATTAACAGAAAAGGCGAAAATGACCAAAAATACTGAACAATTCAAACTATGACAACTGAACTGTCAAAAATGACAAATAAAATTCACATCGACTTCACGATTAAATAGGACATACGTTAATGACGTCATAATTCCGTCTCATCTATTTCATGAATGAGAGATAAAGATGGACAACGTATGACGTAACGGCAAAGGATGGTTGAACAAAGTATACCTACGGTCTCATTGGCTATACTCTGGCAGGATTTTTCGTTCACCAATAGTACACAAAATTTGTGTAGTGAACTAACCCCTTACAGACAGGTTTGACGGTTTGATACTTCGATTTTGAATATGTTTGGAAGTTCCGATAAACCCAATATTCAATTCATTTCCAGTTAGTTTTGTTCGTCTCATTAGACGTTGTAGTTCCCACGTTTTTTCGTTACTAGTGCTATTGTTGAGTGAATTTTTTACCTCTTAGTTACTTTTAATAATGAAGCAGTTCATATTGTTTGTGGTGTTAATAGTGCCGAATCTAATATCCATCTCCATAATATATTAACTAGCTACCGCAGGTTAATTATTTCTTAAGTGTTGAAAGATATAACATAATAGTTTCAACACATATTTCAAAAATAGAAGATGAAATGAAAATCCCAGAATCAAAATTGATGTCAACTGATAACATAGGACACGAGATTTTACTGACGACGATGAAAACAAACTTCACCTCGAATGACCTTTCTCAACTTACTAAGGTAGAAGTTAGTGTGATTTACTCATTGTTTTACAGGATTTCCCAGTTGACATATTTTTTCCAGCATTAGTAACAATGATTGTTACGTGCCTGGTAAAAAAGGACGCAAAAACAATTATGGAATAAAAGTTCCTTCAGGCGAGTGTTTTCAAATGCCTGTAACCTACAAAACTGTGGGGCGTACAAAAAATGTGAGGTTACGTTTCCAGATTTATGATGTGCGCCTCTGAGGCAATTTCTCGAAGGATTTTTTTTGGTAAAAATTGTTTAAAATCAAGAAAGCGAGAGATCGAGAATTTAGACACGATTTTTCAGGTATGAATCAACGTACCAGGGTTTTTATGCATCTTGGTCACCTTCTATCAGCATAAAACAAGAGTTTCATGTTTAAACTAGAGAATTATCGCAACTAAGCGCTCCTCAATTTTTTGATAGTAATCCATTACTCTTAGATTCCCACAGATCCAAAAATCATCCTTCATTTTGAAATACGAATTCATAACCTAAAAGTTTGTATGTGATAGCGCCTGTCAAATCAAAACCAATATGGCGGTTGTTGACACAGGTTGGATTTACTCGTAAGCGACCAATGATGTTACTTGTTGTTGTTAGTTGTTACTTGTGTGTATTTCAGTGTTTCAATTAATTGTGGATTATTATTTGTGCTTCAGCTGAAAAATATATATTACAGCCTTGTAGTTGGATATGGACCTTGTCGTGACAGAGGCAGATAGTCGGATTTTACTCTATTCCTACTGTTGTAAAACAGAGGTTTTTAATAGATACGAACGACTTATCAGATTATTCCAAAAATCTGCAACATTCAGTTTAATAACAGTTTGGGATTCCATAAAAAACACTGAGAACTTCCACAGTTTCAAAATATTTACAGGATTCAAAACTTTTGTAAGCTCCACCAGCACTTGGGAGTAAAAGCTACGATCTAAAACTAACAAACCAATATCCATATTCGTAGCAGGAAGTGACAATATCAATTTTATAATTCAGCTCAGAAATAGTCAAAGCGTGAGGGTCTACATATCATTGATTAATCTCAACTTCATTCTATACCTCTGATCAGTATTATTATGATTATTATTAAACTCCGAAAATATTCAGGAATTCAATAATCTACTATCAAAAGACTAGCAACACAACGATAATCGTATGGCGAACGCTAGTTTGTGGTCAACAACCGCCATTTTGTGTCACGTGATATGGATAGCCTAATTTTCTATATATATTCTTAAAAATCCAGCGCGGAAGAAATGAAAAACAGTAGTAATATAAATATTTTAATTAATTAAGGTCCCTATCTTCTAAGTATTTATATTCAAATGTGAATCCTTCCTTTTTCCTCTGCCCCCATTTTTCATAATCGAAGTATATATACGTGCCCTGTAAAGAAAAAACGCCGGTAATTTTCAGTGGCATCATTGAAATAATCAGGGACAGTCGTATTAGGATTAGTTCTTTCTAATTTTGGTGGTCTAACATTTTTTCCATTTTGCTTTTCAGTAGTCTTTCGCATATTACTATCTGCATTCTTGA
This sequence comes from Zygogramma bicolorata, assembly GCA_032362365.1. Classification (NCBI taxonomy): domain Eukaryota; kingdom Metazoa; phylum Arthropoda; class Insecta; order Coleoptera; family Chrysomelidae; genus Zygogramma; species Zygogramma bicolorata. The sequence continues at coordinate 328,958 of JAVJAQ010001173.1, read as the reverse complement.
TTTTTTTTGCATTTTTAAATATTTCACTTTTATTTTTTCGTAATTCAACTTATAGTTTAAATTTTCATTTTGTTTCAGGTTTGATTACTTTTTTCATATCGTAGATTATTTTAGGGAGATTTTTTTATTTTACAATTTTTTATTTTATCTTTCATCATTTACTGATCTTATTTCGTCACTACTCTTTTCAATAGTCATTCGCATATTACTATCTGGATTTTTATATTTTTGGCGTTTTTGAATATTTCACTTTCATTTTTTCAAAATTAAACTTATAGTTTGGCTTTTTATTTTTCTTCCGGCTTTATTACTAACAAATTTTTTATATCACGGATTTTTTTGGGATTTTTGGATTTTACATTTTTCTCATTTCGTTTTTTATCATTTATCGATCTTATTTCCTCACTACTTTTATCAATATAGTTTTTCTCATATTACTTTCTGGTTTCCTGGAGATTTTTTCGGGACCATTTTTGGATTTAACATTTTTCTCTTTATGTCTTTTATCATTTACTGATCTTATTTATTCACTACTCTTTTCAATAGTCATTCGCATATTACTATCTGGATTCTTTTTTTTGCGTTTTTAAATATTTCACTTTTATGTTTTCGCAATTAAACTCATAGTTTGACTATTCATTTTGTTTCAGGTTTCATCACTTTTTAATTTTTCATGCCGTTGATTTTTTTCGGGGATATATTTTGTAGTTTACATTGTTTTTTGTCTTTTATCATTTACTGATCGTATTTCCTCACTACTCTTTCCAATATAGTTTTTTCGCCTATTACTTTCTGGTTTCTTCTCGGATTCATTTTTTCAATTTCATTCATTTTGATTCAATTTACGCTCGTTTGAATTTATTTTTCTAATTAACAATTTGTAGATTACAATTTTTTTATTCACTGTGCATGCCAGATATCTTTCTCAGCACAACATAACACTACAGTTTCCTGTATGATTCTCGCTAAGACGGGGATTAAAAAACGCGACACGTGTTCGTTTCGATCTCATTGATTTTATTTCAGTTCTGTTCTCGTTCTTATGGAACCTGGTTTGGGATAAATTCAAAGCAGTTGGACAGTTTTACTGTGACAAGTTTCACGCAATTCCATTTTCAGTAGTTAGATGGGCAACTACTTTTGACTACTTTGAAATATCCCCAACCAAATTCAATTAAATAGATGTTGTTCAAGAGAACACTCACCTTCTCCCCCTACAAAAAAATACCCTTCTTTTTCTACCCCCTACATCAAAACTCCTACTAACCTGTTCGTATTCTTCGTTGATGATTTTGGGTTCTTCGTGCCTCTGGAACCACATCATGTACTTGGTGTGGAACCTCCAGCTCTGCTTCTTGAGCGCCTTCGCGGCCAGATATTGCGCCTTCGTGCCCTCCATGTAGTAGAAGACGAAGAAGAGAGTCTCCGTCGCGAGCCTCTGGTAGAACTCCAAGCTATCGGAGTGCGCCAGCGGGCTTTGGATGTAATACGCGGGCGTTTGGCAAGGACTCCTCGGTAGGTACCTACGAAAACATTATTTTTAATAATAATCTGTGGAAATTTACGGACGCCAATAATACTGGCGACGTACTGCGAGAAAGGCGTGACTTGGAACGGAAGGAGTGGCTTATTCAGAAAAGGGCGTGATCCCAGGAGAGAAGACTGATTCAGAAAAGGGCGTGGTCTCGGGAGACGTGTGAGATTCACAAAAAGGCGTGGTCTCGTTAGAGAGGAGTGATTCATAAAAGGCCGCGGTCTCGAGAGAAATGGGCGATTCAAAAATGGGCGTTGTCTCGGGAGAGAGGAGTGATTCAGAAAAGGGCGTGGTCTCGGGAGAGAGGATTGATTCAGAAAATGGTGTGGTCTCGGGAGAGAGGAGTGATTCAGAAAAGGGCGTGGTTTCGGGAGAGATGAATGATTCAGAAAAGGGCGAGGTCTCAGGAGAGAGGAGTGATTCAGAAAAAGGCGTAGCCTCGGGAGAGATGAGTGATTCAAAAAAGGGAGTGGCCTCGGGAGAGAAGAGTGGTTTAGAAAAGAGCGAGGTCTTTGTTTGTTTGTTCTTTGTTCTTTGTTCGTTTTCGTTAACCAGCTGACGAACGTCAACCCTCAGAAGTCGAAACTTGTGCGAGCAATGGATCAACGAGGCCTTACCTTTTAACGTGCGATTACCCAGCACGGTGGCCCGGCGAGGATTCGAACCCCGGCCTTCCGCTTGATAGGCAGATATGCTAACCACTACACTACCGAGACCACTGAGGTCTCGGAAGAGATGAGTGATTAGAAAAGGGCGTGGCCTCGGGAGAGTAGAGTGATTGCGAAAATGGCATGGCCTCGGGAGAGTAGAGTGCTTCCGAAAATGGCATGGCCTCGGGAGAGAGGAGTGATTCATAAAGGGGCGTGGTCCCGGGGAGAGAGGAGTGATTCATAAAAGGGCGAGGTCTCGTGAAAAAGGATTGATTCCGAAAATGGTGTGGTCTCGGGAGAGATAAGTAATTCAGAAAAGGGCGTGGTCTCGAGATAGAGGGGGTGGTGGAAAAGGCAAGAAAAATATAAGAAAAAAGAGTAGTTTGGCGATGAAAAAGACATAGTTTCGCGAGACTTTTTTTTTGAGAAAAACGACTCGTAAAAAGGCCTGCCTCTCTAGAAAGGCGTGTTACCATAAACTTTGCCTGCCTTATTCGATTCCAGTTTTTTCTTGTTTGGATTTGATTACCTCATTTGATTTGAATTTGTATCTTTTGGTTCTTAGCAACAGGTTTCAATAGAGTTAATAATACACACCAATATCGGTCCTTCGAGCCGGACAAAATGTCAACATTGGTGCTTCGAGCAGGACAAACAACCGACGCCCTCCCTAACCTACTACTATACGGGGTGTTCTTACGTGCGCGCCCTCTCGGAGTCGGACGGATGCGGCATGTGATAGAAGGCGGCCTCCATCAGCTGGAACTGCGTCTGGTGCTCCTTCAGCAGCGGTATCGCTCCGAGCGGCGCGACGCCGAGCAGCGGCGGTATGTGGGCGTCGGACGTGCCGAGATTCTGCGACTTGTTCGGCTCCAAGATGACGGAGTTGTTCTGCAAGCCAGCTTGGTCTATCACTTGCTGCGCCATAGATTTTAGCGTGGTCATACCTTCTGAGATCTGGAACAGAGAGTCGTTGTGAATGCTGGAGACTGTTATGGGATTCGAGGAGACGAGTGGAAAATGTTCTCAAGATTTCCCAGAGTATAATAGGGGCCAGTCGTCAGGCATAAAAAGAACGAATTCCGGAAAAAATCCATATTGTTTTTCTATTCCAACTATTTTGAACAGTTCATTACGTGTGTGGCAACTGTGTGGGGAGGGGAGGAGCCCAAGCCGAAGAGAACCAAGAGAGAGCTAATCTCCGACGGAAGACGAGAGAGGAATAGGTAGGAACAAAAGAAAGGGAAGACTATTTCGACAAGGGGTAAATCAAGATCGATGTGGATGGTGTTCCCTCAGCGATCGAACGTTAACGAGCGACTACCAACTACTGACTGCCTATTTTGGATATAGCTTTACAGAGCCCTGATGATTAATATATTAAAATTCAAAACTCTGGCAAAGAAAAATAGTTTTTCTTCAATAAAATCGATCCCAATCCCACTCATACCATTTGAAGAATATAATTTTGGATCACCAAACTCACCATAATTATTATTATCGTTCAAACTTACCTTTTCGTCGTCGCCATTTGTAATCGTTTGCGTCGACTCGACGTCCATAGACAGTGATTCCGCGTTGTTGTTAGACGGTTCGGGACTTATACAGTTATTTTGTACATGCGTTTCGGCGTACGCTTTCTGAGGAGGGTTCGTTGAATTTTGTAAACGCTGAAATATCGAAGAAAAAAGTTACGATTTATCGTGTTCAACAAAAAAATTCAAACTACACTACCCCAGGAAATAGAGATTTCAGATAGAAAACTTCAACGTGATATTAAGGCATTCAGACAAATAAAAAAAAAACCTCTGGCGGGATTCAAACGCACAATCTTCCAGTCACTAGATGGATGGTCTAACCTTTAAGCTACCGGAGATACTGAGTTCTCCATCACATATTCGGAAGTCGTTCATCTCAAATTTTATTGTTAGCTGCTATGATTCGGTTGAAAGGTACAATTTGGTACCAAGACCAGTTGATAATGAATGAGTATCCTTTCCCAGCAAACACTTCCGTCAGTCGAAAACAACCAAAGGTTCTCGATTGAACAAAAATAACAACTAACAATAGAATTTGAAAGGAATTACTTCCGAATATGCGATGGACAAGTCAATATCTTCGGTAGCTCAATGTTTAGATCATCCATCTAGTGAATGGAAGATTATGGATTCGAATCCCGCCTGAGGAAGTTAATTTTTTTGAATTCTAATTTGTCTGAATGCAACCACCACTTGCAACCACCACTTCCAATTTCGTTTCAACTTTGGAATTGTCACCAAGAACGAATTAATCATAAATGGGATTGTTTGAAAGGGTAATGCTCCGAAATCAGCCTCTTTCATTCTTTCTTTAATTTGCGCATGCTCAGAAGTTAAATACTCTTTTATCCCGTAGAGTTGGGTTTTCTGAAGTTGAAACGAAAGTGAAACTACTTCCCGACAGAGAACAAACTTACGTAATGTTTTGCTAATTAGCTCTATTTCCTGCGGTATTGGTGATTCTTGAAGTGCTTCGATGATGTGTTTTGAGAAAACTAGTCAAATTTTTAAGGAAAAAAGATGTCGATGAAAACTTGTTAGTTTTGAATGTCGCTGTAAATTTTTACATTTCCCGATGGCAAAATCTCTTTGTCGCTTAAAGAATTATTAATGTTTAGATTTTTTTTTAATTCGCAAACACATTCCGGATTTTTTTATTCAAATGCTCTAAAATAAAAATGAGATAAATGAGATAGAAAGCATTCTATTAATTCAGATTGGATTTCCTTTGTTAAAAAAACATTAAAAGAATTTCTGGGTATACCTTAAAGAGGATAATTCATTTAGAAAGTCTTCCTTTTAATGTGATTTTAAACAAAAGAAGTCCAATCCAAACTCGAAAACTGAAATTCGATTCATGTTTCACGGCTCTATAATAGTGATGAAAAAAAAAACAAATACAAGCCTGTTTGTGAATAATGTTGGGCACTATATTTTGGTAAATCATAAGCATTATCGATTGGATTTCAAACATCTCAATAATGATCCAAAATTAATATAATTCTAGTTGAAAATGGGAAAACTACTGCAAGGATGAAATATTTATTTTTGATATTTCATCACTTACCGCTACCTTTTTTTTGAGACTAACCTCTTTCAATTTCCCATTTTCGTCTCCTGTTTTTTGACAGATTTCAATATATATTCATTGGAAATTCAGAAAGGTACAGCTCGTTTACCTCCCAACGATTCATTAAATAACACCATTACATTTTTGATTAGATTTCCCAAAACTTGTTTTCGAAATTAGTCGATTATCACCGTGCACAATACTCAACAATAACCTTGACAATACTTACTATTAACGATGAAATAGGATCTGAATGAATGGAAGTAACGGCATTAGACGAATTTTGTGTTTGAACTTGACTAACGATACTTATCACAGATGCGGGATTACTTTCTCCACTTGCTACAAGAATAAAAAACAACGTTATTATTATATACTAGATATTTCAAATTCGATTTTCACCATGGGGATCTCGGAATAATTGCATTTTGGTCATAAAAATGAGCAACTATGCTCCAATTTGATCGTCTTCGTATTTCCTACCATTTCCGAGATCAAAATAGCAAGTGTCGAATTTGAAACACCCGGTATACTGAAATTTTGAAAAATATTTTCTGTGGAATCCGAGTATTTCAGTAAAGCCCTTTCAAACCTTTAAAATATAACTTAAAATACGAACATAGATATGGCTGGACAATTAAAAAAAAAGCTTGTTGTATCAGACAAAAAAGACCTTACGAAATCAAACTTTTCAAATATACAGATAATAAGACTTGTTGAATAAACTATGTAAAACTCTTCATAGTATTTCAGAATCACCTCTTCCGTCCAAATTTTGCATTGTTCATCACAGAGATTAAATAATATCATTGAAACGAAGTAGTTTGCATTTCAATTAGAATGAATTATAAATTTGCTATCAACATTCTTTATTTTATGTACCCGATTGATATTTTTAACCTTTAGCATTTCAAAACCTCTTTGAGAATAATATCTTGAAGAGGATCTTAACTTGAAAATTTCTCATTACAGTTTTGCATCAGTTTCAATTCCTAGCAAACTGCTAATTTTATATTATATATTATGTAATTACCTTAACAGTGTCCCTGTTAATGAATTTGATGGAAACACTCAAGTTAAACTTTGAAGATCCAAAGTTATTCATCCATAAAAGACTCACAAATACACACTCTAAAATTGTTCAATAAATTCAAAAAAGCTTTGCATCACGAAAATTGTTCATACGAGGAGTTGAAAGTTTGTGTAAAGAAAATCTGGTATATTTAGCAATAACTTGTATCAAGTTAAAAAGTTATCTTGAACGTTGTAATGAAAATCACAGTGAGGTTTCCGTGGTACACTCACACATTTTTATATTTCATTTGAGAAATAATGTGCCAACAAAAATTATATAATTATAGGCAATAAACCTATACCTAACCTAAACAAGCGTTAAATGCGAACTATATGAACGTTTTTCAAATGTTTGATAAAAAATAGAAATAAAAACATTCTCAATAATAAACACCGAAATCGAAACAAATTTTTACCTCATGGAATGTTTCAGTGGCGTATCCGGTAAACATTTTCAATAAAAATTTCTTTTTCAATTTCAGGCCAAATAGTATGGCTTGGAATAACTCATGGAAAATTACTTTGGAATAATCGAGCATATAGGATTTTATATTGAATTGAAGCCTTTCAAAAAATGACGTGTCATTGTTTTAGTATACACTTCATAATAAACTCTGCAAACTTACGGCATGTTCATCTTGCAAAAAACTTCGTTAGGACATTAATATAGATACGTGTATAACTTTCAAAGGGGTTTTATTCATTCAAAAAAATTGAGGAAATCATTTCTTGGCAAAAGGATAAATTATGGAACACTTTCACTAGATACACCAAACATTTCCGGAAAATTCAACTCTTAACTATTCTCTCATCAAATGATTGGCAACCAAACCAGCCACCGTTATTATGTTACTCAGGACCTTGGATATTTTTACAGCTTACCTATCCAATCCACCCTGGAAAAACTTAGCTACTCTTCCAGTTGCACACTGGTAGTGCAGGCCATGACGAAAGAAAAAACACCTACCTGGAATGAATTTCCACACAGTGAACACATATAATATGTGTTCTTTTTAGCTTACTACACTTCATAGAGATTGCTCAACATATACGTCATTAGTTCTGTGCCAAGATAGATTGGATAAGCTGTACCTATCAAGAGAGAGTGTTTGCAAAATTTTATTTGATTCAACCTCTTTCACAGTTGTAATTTAAATTTTTTTGAATTCGGTGTGGAAAAAAGCCAATAAAAATAATTTATCAAACTTCATTCTCTCCTAGGCACCAAGTATAATTCAGAAAATGCGTTTTCTTTGAAAAAACGATCTCAAGAGAAAATGCGTGATTTACAAGGCATTATCTCAGAACAAAAAAGGGCTTTACGGAAAAAGTCGGGAGAAATGTAATATCGTTAAAAACCGTGATCTTAGGGAGAGAGGCGTGATCTTAGAGAGAAAGGCGTGATCTTAGGGAGGAAGGCGTCATCTTAGGGAGAAAGGCGTGATCTTAGGGAGAAAGGCATCATCTTAGGGAGAAAGGCGTCATCTCAGGGAGAAAGGCGTGATCTTAGGGAGAAAGGCGTGATCTCAGGGAGAAAGGCGTGATCTCAGGGAGAAAGGCGTGATCTCAGGGAGAAAGGCGTGATCTCAGGGAGGAAGGCGTGATCTCAGGGAGGAAGGCGTGATCTCAGGGAGGAAGGCGTGATCTCAGGGAGGAAGGCGTGATCTCAGGGAGGAAGGCGTGATCTCAGGGAGGAAGGCGTGATCTCAGGGAGGAAGGCGTGATCTCAGGGAGAAAGGCGTGATCTCGAGGAGAAAGGCGTGATCTCGAGGAGAAAGGCGTGATCTCGGGGAGAAAGGCGTGATCTCGGGGAGAAAGGCGTGATCTCGGGGAGAAAGGCGTGATCTCGGGGAGAAAGGCGTGATCTCGGGGAGAAAGGCGTGATCTCGGGGAGAAAGGCGTGATCTCGGGGAGAAAGTGGTGATCTCGGGGAGAAAGGGGTGATCTCGGGGAGAAAGGGGTGATCTCAGGGAGAACGGCGTGATCTCAGGGAGAAAGGCGCGATCTCAGGGAGAAAGGCGCGATCTCAGGGATAAAAGCGCGATCTCAGGGAGAAAGGCGCGATCTCAGAGAGAAAGGCGTGATCTGCAAAATTGACATGTCGGTTTAAAAGTCTTGATCGGAGGAAAAAGAGGGCGATTCTAATAACCAAGACGCAATCTTTAGGAAAAAGATCTTATAAGAGAGGTGTCATTCAAGTAGGAAATGCATGCCCTAGGAGAGAAATTGCAAGATATTGGGGAAGTAATTGAAAAGAGTGATCAAATGGAATGCAAGGTCTTGGAAAGAAATCACGATCTTGGAGGCAAAGGCATGCTTTTGGGCGTATACTTCCGTTGTATCTAAGGAGAGGGGGGAGAATCGAGAGAAAAATGTGATATTTTTCGAAAAAAAGGCGATCTGAGCGAAGAGTGAGATAAAGTGTGATGTTAGGGGGAAAGTGTGCTGTTTTGGGGAAACTAGAAGCCAAAAAGACACTTTGAAACAAAAGTTTGATACCACGTGGAAAAGAGTTTTCCCTAAAGAAAATTGGAAGTTCATTGAAAAAGTGTGATTTATGGGAAAGACACGATTAAATTTCCACAAAATTTATTGTCTTCGCGACATGTTTCGGTACACTGTACCTTTATCAAGCGAATGTATTTAAACACAAAGTGTTTAAATACATTCGCTTGATAAAGGTACAGTGTACCGAAACATGTCGCGAAGACAATAAATTTTGTGGAAATTTAATCGTGTCTACCTTATAGCGTAATAACTATGGATTTCCATCAAGTAAAGGCCACCTCAGTCCAAAAAATTATGGGAAAGAGTTGTGATTTTTCTAACTAAAAGAGTGATCTTCCAAAAGCGTGATCTTCAAAAAAGCGTGATCATAGAAAAAATGTATGAGATTAGGAAAAAGCTTGAGCTTAGAGGAAAAGACGTGATATTGGACTTCGCGTTATGATATTGGGAGTGTCCTTGGAAAAAAGGCACTGATGTCAGTAAAAAAAGACTAATGATTTGTGAAATGAGATCTCAAGGCATCATTCCTGGAGAAGTCGTTCGAGATTCCACAAAAAATACTATAAAAAGCTGGACGAAAACAAAGCTCAAACGTGTTACCTATCGACTCACTTGTCACCTTGGCGATCGAACTAGCCGCGACGGCGGCGAAATTGCTCGAAGGCGTCGTCGTCGTCTGCGCGTGCGCCTGCGCGGCCGGCGGCGACGCCTCCCTGAACGCGGCCGCCGCCGTCGCAGACGCCGTCGTCGGCTTGCTGGGCGTGCTGCTCACGAGGTTCGGCTGTTTGCCGCCGGGCGTCGAAGTGGCGCTGCTGTTGCAGCTGTAGTTCAGCGCTGATCCGGCGCTCGCGTTCATCAGCGAACTAGACAGGGACGTGGAGGACGGGGGTGCGGCAACGGACGCCGCCGTCGGCGCCGCTGCCGTCGCTCTCACCGGTGTCGGTTTGACGGGCGGCTGAAAATCGAGAGTCGGTTGTTTTACGGGCGCGCGACTCGGCGATACCATTGTTTATAGAGACGCAAGATAGTTAAACAACCATAAATGCACATGTTATTCGATTGCTACCAATAGATGGCGTTAATGCGACCCTCAAGTCGCGTTTATTCTTCCTAGACGTCGCTCAATTGATTGCATCTGGAAAGCTCGAAGTAGAGAGCGTTGGATGGGATAGTAATAAGGTTAGCCGTCATGTGCATGTTTTTCAATGATTTGGTACCAAAGTGATCAAGTTTGTATTTATTAATGCTTTGACGCTTCAGCCACCATCTTATTCCATTATTTATCTTACGAATCCAAAAAAATAAAAGTTAAATAATGTAATGCACAATTTATTTTGATTTGTTGAGTCTGTCACAGAGTTCTGCAGTTTGGCCTTAAAATTTCCCTTAGAGCCGCCTGACGGGAGTAAAATAGAACATCACTGCCATTATGACAAATATTCTGAAAAACTTGACGCAGAAGGCGCAAGTTAGTTTGGAGATTATATCGGCTGTTATTTGGTTCATTTCTTGATTCGATTTAGAGGTGACAGTTTGTTGAGTTTGTGTGAATCATAGAACTGATAGAGCTCAAAAGAGTTCTGCGGTGTGACCCCAAATTTTTTATGGCGCCGCGTGACGGGAGTAAAATAGAAAATCGTTGCCATTATGACAACTATTCTACAATTGACGCAGAAAATGCAAGTTAATTTGGAGGTTATGTCGACTGTCATCTTCTTCATTTCTTTATTCGATACAGTGCTGAGAAACCAAAGACCTAATGAGTTTATGCCTCCTATTATTTGATAGATACAAGTATATGCGTTCTGTGCGACAAACCAGTCTTGAAATTCTCATATCTTGGGTCACCAATTTAAAATGAAACCAACTTATATTCCTTCTCATCATATTAGAATTATTTATTGATGTTTAGAAAAAGAAAAGTAAGCCGACGTCCAAGGCTATAAATAGCTTACAGATCATCCAACGAGGAGAAATGACGAATATATGCAGTGCGGGCAAGCGGTCATTTGAATCCTTTCACTGAGGAATTAGAGACGGAAAAATTTGGGTTGGATAAGCTGTACCTTTTCATCAAATCTCTGTTCTTCACATCTTTTTTGCAGTCCTTTTTCTCATAATTTTTCGATTCCATCAGTCTAAACGGTGGATTGTTCTTAAATCCAGTGATGAATTATAACATAAAATATTTACTCAATTCGAGATTAAGACAAGTGCATACCTCATTAGAGAGTTATTACAAACTTGCAGAATGTATGCCGTATATGTTATACCTTATCGAGGTGAGGTTTTCTCAAAATTGTGAGTTATTGCAGTTCGTTTTATCGAGTAGTGACATTTGACCTGCTAATAGTGTGATGTCATGTCAAATAGCAAAATATTTGGTATTTGGGCTCGATATGGTATAGGAAGCAAAGAAATATACATGATCGCCTCAATTTACAGTTGATCTTAACCCATTATATTGAATCAAATTTCCGTTTTGAAAAGGAACACAAGCTCATCCTTTCAGAAAGTCCCAGTTACCATAGCTATAATTAGAACAAGAAAAATGAATGTCGTTTGGGGTAAACTGACTTTCTCCTAATGAAAGTTATAAATTGTTTTGATCAAATCTAAATCGTTTGAGATTTTCCATAATGATTTTTTTTTAATATTCGTGCTTTTAATTTCAAGGAACTTGGAATACATATAACTATTGCGCATGCGCACATGCCATTGTAAGGCTGCTGTAAACTTCAAATGATGTGTAATAACTCTCTATTAACTCTACAGAAAATTAAGCAAGAGATATTAGTCATGTGCAGTAGTACTTTTGGGACCTTATCTTCGTTGACTTGAAGTACCCTTTCGTGTCGTTGTTTGATGTTTTGTACACATCACGAAGAAGTTACCGTTAGGCAGAATATTTTTTCAACATATTTCATTGCCGGCAATACCGTTGAGAACAGTACGGATACTAGATTTGTTGGGAAGCTTTCCATTATCTAGTTCACTGTCTCGTTGTAGATCTATTGTAAAAGTCCATGGAGTATGGAGTTCAGATGGAACCTCATGCATCCGAATTTCGCAATTTTTCTGCGGATTTTCAAGTAAAAAGTCAAATCAGAAGAATCGTTTAGGAATTTCCCAATATAAGATAATTGCCATATACCACCAATCTATGAAAATTGAGATGCGTGTGTATGAGAAAAAACAAAACGAAAGTAGATATTGTGCTGCTGTCATTTATCATGTTTGCAATGAGAGGTATACTTAAGCTCTCGGTCAATGGTTTGGTGCGCTGTAGAATTGATAAGTAGGTTTGATGTTGCGCATATTGTTTCGAAGAATAACTTTTCGCCAGAGTTGGACATAATTGTGAATTCAACTCATTTCAAATGAATTGAATTAATTTTAAGTTCAATTCATCGAGAATAAAACAATGATATGCTACCATATACATATTAATATTCTGATTGAGTCTTTTACTCGTGTGCCAAAACTACGCGCGTTCTCTGGAGTTTGTCAAAGTGGCAATATGCCAATAAAAAATTGAAAGATTCCGCAGAAAAATGTGGAAATTCGATACATGAGTTATGTCTATGATTAAAATGACGGATACCCTAATAGATGATAGTTGACAATGACAGCTGAAGCTTAATCTATCAACGCCATCTTCTTTGAGCCTTCTAGAATACCTACAATTAAGTGAATCGCTTTCAATCAAATGACGGCGTAGGCACTGAAATTTTTTTTTCCATTGCCCTAGGCAATCATGGCCAAATTAACGCATGATTTAGTAATAAATTTCTAAAAGCGTCAGTTTTTTATGATGGTTTCAGAGTGAAATGGGTTCTTTCAAGGTAATGATTTTTGCGAATGGTTAATGTATATGTTGATTTCAGAAACTTGTGCAATATAATCGAAGAGAATAAGCTGGTTTTGAATTGATAGCGGCTTTCGGGTTGTGGTTTGCAGGTTTTTGGGCCTGACGATTTGTCTACGAATACGGTAGACATTGTCGAAGGCGATGCGGCAATTGACAATTTGGAAGGGGATCTAACGTTAAACCAGAAGTCCGACAAACATCTGTAACAGAGAATATGCATGATTTTTTTCCTGTCATAAATTGATCATTCACACTTTCATGACGCAAAAAAATATAGATAGGCTTGAAAATATTCAAACTACTTTTCGAAGTGATATCAAAAACATTGAATGAATAAGAGCAGTTCGAACGCCAACACTTAGCGGGCGCTTTAGATGATGTCAAGTGGCCAATGTTTGTTTACTCGTCTCAGTTTCAAGATCATGGGAGAAGCTAAACCAACTTCTTACTCAAGTACTGTATGGTATTGAAGTGCAAAAACACTTTTAGAAAAACACCCGATGAAGTGTTTGTCCGTATTTCAAGAGATGCGAAAGAACGAAAACAATAGTGTGAGATAATGAGAATCTTGTTTATATTGTTGTGAAGATCACTTTAACGTAAGTGTGCTGTATTTGTAACAAGAAAGGAAAAAGAGAAGAAATCACTGTCGTGTCGTCTTTAATGTTTGACTATGGTGAGTGTTTTGTGAGTTTGATTTCCCTCCCTGTTCTTCAATTTTAATATATACTTCATAGGTTTAAATAATAACTGAATGAAAAAAAAATACCTTTCAATTATAATATGACGATAATAACATATTTGAGACAAATTTCAATTTTTTGCATATTTCCTATTGCCACCAATTGATCCTTAGGAGAAATTCCTCCTTCAGTAAGAGATTCCAGGTTTAACATTGAAATCAGGCCCACTTTCGAGTTCAATATCGCTGAACGCAAAGGGGTACTTAGAGACACTTTGTTCATAGCCACATTGCTTTTGTGAATGTCTACAGAACGCAAAAGGGTAAGTAGAGACACTTCGTTCACAGCCACATTGTTTTTGTGAATGTCTACAAAAGTCGTAGATGAAACGTCAGGCCTAAAAACCTACAGATCACGGCTAACAAACTCGAAAGCAGCTATCTATTTTGTGTAATATGATGAAATGCAATGTAATAAAGCCTTTGAACCGATTGATAGTGAGCCAAATTGATAAACATTTACAAAAAAACGGGGTTAAAGGAAAAACATTTGGTCCGACGGACAATGAACAACTGTTAGCCTTACGGACAGTGAAGAACTGTTGGTCTGACGAGCGAAAAGAGCGACTTTTGGTCCGATGGACGAAAATGGCAACTTTTTAGTCCGAAGGAACGTCAACTTTCTAGTCCGACGGACGAAAAGCTCATTTTTCTAGTCCGACGGACGAAGAGCAACTTTTTAGTCCGATCGACGAAAAGGTGAACTTCTAGTCCGACGGACGAAAAGAACAACTTTTCGGTCCGACGGACGAAAATAGCAATTTATTAGTCCGACGGGTGAAAAGATCAACTTTTCGGTCATTTTTCTAGTCCGACGGACGAAGAGCAAATTTTTAGTCCGACGGACGAAAAGAACAACTTTTTAGTCCGACGGACGAAAAGAACAATTCGTCAGTCCGACAGACGAAAAGACTAACTTTTTTAGTCCGACGGACGAAAAGACTAACTTTTTAGTCCGACTGACGAAAAGAGCTACTTTTTGGTCCGACTGACGAAAAGAGCTACTGTTTTCCCGGAAATCGCAAAAAAAATGAGTTGGTTATGAAGAAGCACGATCGGTCGAAAATTATATTTTTGCGCGGGCTACGACTAACTATTCTACATCTCTATAAACATTGGCTATACTCACTTGACTCGGAAAGGAGTTCGGTACAACGTCGGCCGAGAACTCGGTTTGAATTAGGTGAGCTAGGAGCTCCTCCGAGTTCTGAGTATCGAAATTCAGACCGCTCAAATACTGAAAAAAATACGATTACTACAGTTTGAAGGGCGGGCGCGCGCGAACTCTTATGGGCACTCCTACAACCTGATTCTAATCTCGGAAGTTCTCGTCGAGTGAGGCGGTTCGATTTTCGATGAGCCTGTATTTGCGTTATTTCCGGGAGAGCAACTAGGAAATTCGGAAAGTGGAAAATCGATCTTCTACAGATTTAAAATGATGAACAATTCTGAACTCTACACTTATTTCACGACAAATCTTTCAAAGGCACATTCAATGAATTGCACTCTGCCGTTGTTTTTTCCACAATTTATTCAACTTAAAATATACTTGACATGATCACTGAAAAAAAAGTTGAACTCTGTCAAAAAAACAATTCCGCAACCATCCGTTAGGAAAATAGTTTTGCTCCCAGAGAATAACAAAAATACAGACTTTTCTTTATTTCAAATGCAACACTGTTATGGTAAAAGTGTGTACACCAATCGATAAAAATAACACCCCCCAAAAATTTGTTTCGTTTTCTTTCTGTGACGTTGGTCAAATTTAAAATATAACTTTGACGTCGACGTGATGTTTCAAATATTACAAAAACGATCATTTGATTTGACACATTTTTTATAAACCCCCCCGAAACACAAATAATGCCATCAAGACCTTTATATTACGTCATAGACACATAACGTAACGCCGCACCTAAATAGTGGGACATATATAACTTAGACGTATATGTGACGTGGTGAATGTTGAATAGACGTCTATGTTACGTGGAAAATTTGACATAGACTTTTATGTGACCTGGCAGATATGTACTTGAAATATCAGCATTGCAGAACAGTACTATTTGACCAGAGAATATTACTTCATATATCTGTATGTAATTTTGCAAGCGTTGAATGTTATTTTCGTCTAAACAAGAGAAAAATATCTCTGAAACCTTTCAAATGTCTGCTCATTTTGCATTGTACGCACAATGTATCTTGTGACTTCTATGTGGTGTTTGAAATGTTACACAGAAAAATGGGAAATGTTAATCTAACAAATGAAAGTTGTAATAACCTACAAGTGCATTTCTAGCGTTGCATAGACATCTGTGTCTTTTTTGTGATTTCGAAATTTATATTGGTTTGAGTTACTTAGGAAATTATACATAAAAGGTCTGTGTGTCGTGGCAAATAGTAAATAAGCCTCTATTCATCGTGACAAATTTCACTTGTACACATTGCGTTTTCAACGTTACATGTATAACTATGTGATATTTTATTCAAGTGATGTTGAATAGACTTCGGTAATGTATCAAAGTAACGTATATATGACATTTCAAATGTGAAGCGCAAATGTTGTTTAGACATGGATGCTACGTGGAAGATTATACAAGGAGGTCAATGTGACATAAAAGATGGTATATAGATGTCTTTGAGTCAAGCAAGAATGTTACATATACATTCAAGTGACTTTGTAATTGTAAGATAGATATCTGTAACGTAAAGGTATGGGAACGTGAATGATCAATCGTTTTATCTCAATGTTACTTGAACGTTACATAGAGGATGCTAAGAGAATGTAACAGATAAGTTGAAATTGCGTAGAATATGTTGCAGATATGATTGTAATGTGTAAATAGATACAGGAACTTCAACAGGACATCTCAAACGTGAACGCAAATGCTAATTCAACGTGGATGTCATATAAATGTTACTGAGTCCACATAACGAGACGAAAGCTACTCAGTCATCTATATAATGAAGAGGAATGTCTCCATACAACTATATGACGTGTTATTTGCCTCAAATGATGTATAATGCAAAAAGTAAGACGTTCTTCAGACACAAAAGGCAAATTTCAAATTGACGTCTGTCTTGCCTTGAGAAAAGTGACGTGTAAAATCTTATATAGACGTCTACGGGACATTTCACGTATGAAATGTTACTTGTACGTCTACGTGATTGATGGTGACTGATGATACGTAAAGGTCTGTGATAAGAATGTCACATTCATCTGTGACAAACTGTTAAAAAATACCTCTGTATCTTGTTAAAGGTATACAGACGTGAAACAACCCGTAAGTAGCTTTAAAGACGTCAGAGCTTAAGAGAGCTCTACGAAGGTGAAGTGCAGACGTTAATACAACGTTGATGTCACGTGGGAAATGCTACTTCACACGTGAGAAATGCTACGTTACATAAATGCCTATGTCACATGGCGAATGCTACATAGAGGTATATATGACGATAATCTTACAGACGTCTATGTAGCGAGAATGTTCGATAAACGTCTATAAGACGCGGGACTTGTTACAGAGACGTCTGTAACGTGTGAACCGTTATACACGCTTCTATGGGGCATTTCGAACGGAAATATGTTACTAGAACGTCAATGTTACATGGATATCAATTTGACGTAACGATTGTTACCCAAGCATCCGAGACAAAAATGTCACATATACGTTTATGTGATGAAAATGTCACATCTTCGTTCATGTGACGAAAATTTCACGAACACGTCTATGTGACAAAAATGTCACATACATATACGTTTTTGACAAAATATCACATCTACGTTCATATGACGAAAATGTCGCGAACGCATTTATGTGACGGAAATGTCACATATACGTTTGACGAAAATTTCACATATACGTTTGTGACAACAATGTCACATGTTCATTTATGTGACAAAAACGTACACGTCTATGTGACGAAAATGTCACATATACGTCACACGTTTATATGACTAACATGTCACAAAATGTCTGATATACGTCTATGTCGCGCAGATGTCTACGAAACAAACTCACCTTCTGCTGCTCCTTGCCGACCACCTTCTTATCAGTCTCGTTCATACTGTTATCCATGGAATGATTAAAATTCGAATTGTTCATCAGAGGCGGCGACGACACCGGCGACGAACCGGATATGATGGAGGTGGGCGTGCCGACGGTGTCGTTACTGTCTGTCGTCGCCGACGACGGCAGCCCCACCCCGGACAGTTCGACTTCGTCCATGCCGGTAATGTCGTCGTAAATGCAATCGTTATCCATGAATTCCGGATCCGCGTGACTCTCTATATAATATTCAACATCGTCTTTTATATTCTTTATCTACAAGGCGACACAAAAAACATAATGGAAATAGGATGAGAGATATCTACTTATAATCTACGAACGACATAGGCTGGATTTCCAAAGATCCGAAATTCGATCGTACGACGATCAGATAGCTTTCTGATTGGTCTGAATTTAAATTTAGACCAATCAGAAAGCTATTTGATCGTTGTACGATCGAATTTCGGATCTTTGGAAATCCAGCCATAGGCTGTATACAAGGGTCGATGTTTTTGTATCACTGACTGATAACATGTGCCGGGGGCCATCTAACGTATTCATTGTGAAGTTTGACGTATTTGGAGGGTTTCATCTGGGACGTATTTTTGTAGTTAACGGCTTGAAAGTTTTATATCATTCTATATAATGACTCCATTGAAGTTTTATATCGGATCTTCCTTTATAGACAATACTAACTCAGGTTCAACCAAACAGTTGGTTTCAGCTTGACAAATGAGTGAAAATGAACTTGAATGCCAACTGTTGATGTGGGTCAATCAAATTTGTCAGTTTTTGATGTCTAAAAAAATTTTTTCAGGAACTTTCGAAAAATTCCCTTGTATAACATTTGATATATTGATCTGTGGTTCGGTTAGTGGATACAAAAAAAGCAACCCTAGTATATAGGAAAGGTTGAGATGACATGGGTTGAATATACAGTGCGTATTTTTCAAGTTTATGTATATTTTCAGATTGTAAAACAAAATAACTGACAACGAATAATTTGCTGAATAAGCTTCAACAAAAACAAGAAGAGAGAGAGAAAAAATAGACATGGAAGAGACAAAGAAATAAAGTAGATAGAAGACAAGAAGATAAGAAAAGATGAAGAAATAAATATATGATAAAAGATTAGAGGGAATTGGATCCACATCAATATATAATAGTATTTATTTACTCTGATTAGTTTCATCTTATGATCTATACATGAAAAATACCTCCTGTATATTTCAACAACATGATCAGAATCAGCTTCAACTGGTAAAACTAGATCAATGGAGATTTATAATAAGAAACAAATGAACAAACCCTGCCCAAAAGCTCAATATAGTATATCCAGGATATTGCATTACATTCCTGATATTAAGATCATCGCACAGCCAAAAAGGTTACAATTTGACATACAAGGATTATTTTTGAGAATGCAATCAAAACCGTTGTATTTATTAGATGCAAGCATTTGAAAATGCATATACATTTTTTTGTGCTTGTTGTAAGTGGCTTCCGTGTTGAAATATCTCTATTTTGGAGGCATGATTACAGTTTGCAACATTCTGTTTACCTACCCAGATGAATCTAAAATTTCACATATCACCACAGAATATACGCAAATAATAATTGTTTATTCAAATCAAATATTAGTCATATTTCTTCCCACAAAAAATACGAACACATGATTAAAATTTGGCACGAATAAAAACAATCGAAACCAAAAGAATCCATGAATAGGCAACCATCCTAACAAACTCAACATATCTTTGATTGGTGTGAGTTTGAACAAGATAATATTATTCTCATTGCACGATTTTGCAGCTTGTAAACCTGGGTTTGATTAAGTAAGTATTGAAATGGGGCAAGATAAGTTTTTTCAATATACAAATTAATATGAAAGCCCTGTAATGTTCAAAGAACACGTGAATCAAGGGAAAGGAGATAAAAATTATCATGAACTGTTAATTATTGAAGTTTGTAAGACTCAGGAAAACCTCCTTACAACTCTTAGGAAGCAACGATTTCGTTGGATTGAGCTTCTCTGTACAGGGTCTTCACAAAAACAACCTCCATAGTCTTTCACTCTCTCTTACCTGCTCAACTTCCACCGACATGTTATCCAGCATTCTCAGCAAGGTTTCCAGTTTCCTAATGTGAAACCTGTGTTTTTCCAGTTTTGACTTCAGTTCCTCTATCCTATCCTGTTTGTCTTTGTCAAGTTTTTTTTTCTTATTAGATAGTAACTGTTCTATCTCCGATTCGAAACTGTCAGTCTGGAATTGAAAGGAAAAAAGGAAATGCAAAAGAAATTACTCTAGATTCGAAACTGAAAAATGTAACACAAAAGCGTGTACCATGAGCCGAGTGATCACAACTAGCTAAAATGCAAATACTCCAGGAATACTTGATTAAAAATATCTGAGAGGAGAATGTGGTCTCATTTTCATTTATTCAAATAGAGTGTAATTAGTAAAATTTTAAACTAAAGATCGAATTATGCCCTACAAATTAATAATCATTCAAAATCTTATTCAGATGTGGTTTACGACATATTCAAAAACATTTGAGGTCAAAAACGTAT
Source organism: Zygogramma bicolorata (assembly GCA_032362365.1). NCBI lineage: Eukaryota > Metazoa > Arthropoda > Insecta > Coleoptera > Chrysomelidae > Zygogramma > Zygogramma bicolorata. Next base: position 308,856 of record JAVJAQ010001173.1, on the reverse strand, counting down.
TTCAAATGTGTTCAGAACACTGGTCAAAAGTAATTAATGTTCAATTTACTGTAACTGCTGGGAAGAACCAATGATAGAGTTCAAATCTTCAACACTTGCTTTTTACCTACCTTCTTGTGGGAGTGTTCACTGAAGGGATGAGATCCTAATACAGATTCAATCTTGTGTCTCGAAATAAATATTCCACCTCGTATTTCATTGAGTAAATTTTGAGAACATTCAAATAAAAACATTCTTAAGATCATCTTGATCGTTATTTCTAGTAGGTAATTGCATGTGATTAAAAAGTAATCATTTTTTTGTTTTATTTTTAAGACATACTCACGTTGAATGTGGAATAATTATTCTGAAAACATCTGGAAAATTAAATAATAAACAAACAATGAGAAAACCTGTAGTCTATCATTTGTCTGTTAATTTTCAAAAATTACATATTCATGATTTCACTAGCAGTGAATTTAGAATTCTCAAGATTGAACAGAGATAGAAGGCGAAAATCCTAATTTGAAGTGTCTTCCTCCACAAAATCAGTATACATATGTTTTCACATAAATCCTTGATGATAAGTCCGAATGAACGAATAATCGATAAAAGAACAAAATGCATTGATTGTCGCAAAGATGTCAGTACAAACTTTTGAAAAATTGAAGGGATCACCCATTACAGAAAGGACTACCAATTCAAATTCATTTATTATGGCTTCTAATGAAGTATTGGGACTCCAGCTAGTTCGCCAGGGAAAACATTTTGAACCTGAATTAACCAATCAAACACACCAGGCATGAAATTTTTGTTGGTTTTATATGATATAATCTTGGTATTACTAATAAACACATCCTTCTTTCAGATCTATCGAAATTGAGAGAAAATTTTGTTATTATTATTTGTTTAAGTATGTGTTTGGAAAATGGCATCAATGTGATAGTGAGTGGTAATGGAAAATATGTTAGAAGCAAAAAGACACTTCCTTGTAAAATAATTTGGATGTGAGCATTCAATGAGATAGCAAACAGAATACAGTGTATTGGTTAAAATGGCACACAAATTTATGAATGATGTCTGTGAAGCACCCTTTATGAAACAGTAGTACAATACCTTGATCCAATTTCTAAAACAGCTAGATAAGGAGATCACTTACCGAAAATGGCTGTAAGAAAAAAGAAAGAATCTTGAAAAGTTTGTTGAAAATTCACTGAAAAAAACATGTTATCTCACCAAAAATTGTAATGAATGTCAAAAAAATGTGAACTTCAGTACTTCTTTCAGTGATCTAGTTAAACTGTACAAATTTTGTTTTCTACTAGTAATTCCAATGTCCGTAATTAACTCATTGCACAGAAAAAACTATTTGTTGAACATTATCAAAACAGGTTGATTGAAAACTCTATCAGACATTTCGGAGTCCCTTCCACCAGTCTTACAGGTATGTTTGATTGGCTGATTTGATCCTCGCAAACCTGATACTTACCCCAATGTTGAGTTTTTCTATCGTTGACACCAGCCAATGCTGAATTTCATCTCGCTCTTTCTGAGCTGGGTCTAACTTTTGAGCTGCACCCAAGCCTTCTTTTGAGTATGCTTTTGTTTTGGTTTCCCGTTCTACAACTTTGAACCTTTCCATTTGCTGAAAAAGATGGATATAAAACACATTCCCCACTAGAGTACTGTTTTTCACTGATTGGTAATAACCATCACACAAACACAGCTCCAGAATGGTTTGTTATATTAAAGATCAGATACTCACTGTTTCTATGAGTTTCCTATTATCCATAAGTATGCTTTTATCCTTGATCTCAGCAGATGCGATCCAACTCTTGATTTGGTCTCGCAACCTCTGCAGTTTTTTAATTTCTTTCTTGAGATCGGCTTCATACTTCTCTTTTTGGTTATTATTGGCCGCATTGTGAACCTTTTGCCATATGTCATCGAAGGTTTCAACACCTTCTGTTACTTTTTTCAGACATCTATCGATTTCACCTAGAAAAAACGAAAGATTAGGGAAAATCTGCATTTTATAAAGCTCAAGATGTGTAGAATGCTTTTTACATTTTGATGTGAGAAAGTTCACTGAACATGAATAGGTACTGTGTCAGAAAAAAATCTTTCAATATTCGTTAGTTTAGTGTATTTCGATAGAAAGTGCATTCTGAAAAAAACATTAAGGGTCTCCAAATTTCTCTCACCTTGTAATTTTCTGGAAGCCGCCATGACTGATCATTCAGTTCATATTAAAACTTACCACCTAAACCAGTAACCTAAAACTTCCGACACCATACGAAAACATACAGTAGCACTCAGCTATAATAATATAATTCAATAAACCATGTAGATCTTTGGCTAAATAATTATTTTCATTAAACATAAATAATCTGTCGATCGTAACAAATAAAAAACCCAGCAGTCCAGCACAGTTACCAACCTCGCATAAAAAACTGATACTGAAAAAGAGAAATTTGAATGATCGTTTGACAATTGACATAGATGAAATTTCGTCTTTTTTTTCTGCGGAATTCTGTCAAAGTTATCGAATTCTCAATAACAAGAAGTAGAAATAAGGTTTATATATCTTTACCTGCAATTCTTGAAATGAATCCGTATTCCGTATACGACTTTGTGTTGCGTCGCATTTCAACACAGATAGTCCATATCGCTCTACGTCACTCTATTCGAATGAAAATAGATCCACATGACTCAAGAGCTGCAGCCCAAAAACCATGAGAGGAACAGCATAATGAACTGTGCTGTATTACGTCCAAGAAATTTCAAATGTCCTGTTTGGCAAAGGAATTTGAGCAGGACTTATGTTAGACTTGGGTGTGAGGTTTGTCACGGAGATTGGAAAAGGTTCGAAAGTTAATCTATTGAACTACTTGCGCTATGACAGTTTTATTCTTCAGGCGGAAGTTGCTTTCAAATTTCCATCTTCAAACTTCTACATCTAGTGATGTAGTAGACAAGTCACTAAAATAATCACTATTGAACTTCGCCGGTAAATGGATGAATTATCAGCTGAAGAATCATGCATATCTTCACTCCAGAAAGGATCCTCAATCTAAATTTTATATTTATCTTCGGATAGGTATGTTGAAATTATTAGTTGTCCATTGGACAACTTTGAATTTTGGAAGGAACATCGGAAATTCGTATGCTTGCGATTTGTTCTACAACACATTTTTTCAATCATGAAACGGAAACGACTGTTTCGGAAACCCTTCCACCTTGCTGGCGAGTTGGTCGCCAAGGGCTACTTAATTAAAATATGATGAGAAGAAGAAAAAGACTGTAACAAATGTCAATGTCAATGATGACTGTCATCATTGAACTGTCATCAGATGACAGTTCAATTAGCGGTGTGCTCAATTTAGTCCGGTAAATAAAAGTAAAAACTTGTTCTATTTTTGTTACTGATAGAATATCTTTTACGGCACCGTATAAAGAACTGAAACAATTGGCAATATTTGAGCATTGGGTATATTATATGGCTGCTAAAATCAATATAGCCGATCCTCCGTCATCGGCAAGTTCAGAAAGGTACTTTCAGTATTAAATATTTCAAATGCCTATTGCAGTACACAGCATGCTTAGTCATGTGTTTTTTAACAAGACAATTTCGGCTTATCTCTGAAACTTCGCAGTCATCTCAAACATTTTTTCCAGTGATTTAGAAGAAACTCAGGCTGATTTTTCCGAGGTATTTCAAGATGTGGAAGAGGAAAGAAGCGGGGATTTCTACAATACTCCTGCATCGCCAATCACTGTACCATACTGCCCCAGACCCCCTTCAACAGGTAGGTCTGATTACAGTATTTGGTTAACATATAGTTGCATTTATCACGAAAAATCTATAAATTTTAGGGTCTCAGAAGTCTCCAAGATCTAGGAGACAACGGACAACTTCATTCAATCAATCCTCAAAGACTCCAGCAGCAGAATCAATTATGAGAACAAGACACCGAACTATTTATACTGCTGGAAGGCCTCCTTGGTACAATAGTGGTGGAGAGAAAGTTGAACCTTTTGTTATTGGTATGGCGGTAATGAGTACCTAATGCTTGGTTCATAGACCAGACTTCTTCTACTTTATATTTTACTCTAAGGAAGTTCTCACAATGCTGATGGAGGCAGTCATACACAAAATGTTGAAGTAAAAGTGTCATGTATGAAGGCTTCCATTGATTTGCATTGAGAGAGAACTTCCTTAAAGTGAAAGAATAATTAAAAGTAAAAGTTTGGTCTATGAACCAAGCATAAATGTAGCTAAACCTTAGGTTTACATATGTATTCATATGATCATCCAAAGCAGAGAATTCAAAGAAAATCATTATCTAGTGTTGTAAGAGAAATGTTATTGAATTTCTGAAAGTTCATTTACTTTTTAAGAGTGGTAACTTAAAGTCCAATTTTTTATCGAAAGCCAATGCTTTGAGGAGACTGGCAACATAAATGTAGGAAATATAGAATGTAGGGACCCTTTTTGTTCTAGGAAGAGTTTATCCAGTTGAACTAATGAAATGATCATACTAATCAATCATTCATTAGTGCTGATACAAAAGTGAAATATTATCTTGCTGTGATTTATTATTTCTAGGAATGTAACAAATGAATTATTCATTTTGTAATGCAAGAGAACAATCATGGCATGCACTGAAAGGACTGCAAATTTGAAAAACACCTCCCAGAAATATTTATCCTTTTATTATATATTTTTTATATAATCATTGAAATTGTTCAAATTTGCCTCTCTAGTCAACTACCAGTTTATAATTTTCAGAATTAGATATATTGTTCCAAGTGCTGAGGGTAAATTATTGATCCTCTTTTGTTTATATGAAAATCTTTGGCAAAAAGTGCTTTTTTCTAGCTGTTTTTACAAGTTGAAAAACTCTGTACAAATGTTGGTATGAACAAGCAAACCTCCAATAGTGGTCCCATTGGAGAATATCAGAAGAATTTATTTTTGAATGTTAATGTATCTTATATTTATAATTCTTGTGCATTCTCTTATATCAGATACCATATCAAAATTTGGCCCTCATGCATGCAAAAACAAAAAATGCAATGTTCCACAATCAGAAAGCAACAAAGGTAGTATTAAAAAATGTAATACTCCACTTTCAAATGAAATGTATTTATGAAATTACTTGGTTGGCAAAAATATTAAATTTATCTTCTAATGATGTCAACTTTGTTTGCAAGAAAGTTACCTATTTATCCTCTGATGATGCTTACCTATTTGTTTCAACATTTTATCCATCTTTCAATAATGCCATAAGTTGATTTTTCAGAAATTATTCGTCTTCTGGCAATGCCAATCTGGTTGGTGAAAGCAACTTACCTTAAAAATGCATCTATTTTCCTTTCCCATTTTCCTTTGATAACATAATGCTTGTATGTAGCACAAGCTATTTTTGAAATTTATTTTGTTCCCAAAATGTTCTACTTAAAACTTCATGACAATTCGAATGGTGATTGTTTGACGAACGACGAAATTAAAATCAACAAATGAAGTAGCTGGTTTATAAGAAACATCAATATGAGGTGCTTAAATAGGGCAGTTATTATGCCTAGTAATGAATATTAAGAAACGTGTTCATAATGCAGGGGATTATAAGATGACTGATGAATGCTTTAGTGTCGCATTTTAAACTAGTTATATACAGGATATCATCGCAAACTTGAATCAGTTTTCAATTTTTTTAAAAGTCACCTCAAATGTCGAATATGCTTTCAAATAAACGATTAGATTGAAACCTTTGAAATTCGCTGAATTTCGCTTTTGAACAATTGAAAGTAATCATGAAATAAAATTTATCGGTAGTAATTACACAAGTTCTTCAAAATTACCAATAATATTCCATGAAAGCATGTTGTCTCAAAACTGCATGAGTTTATTTTCATATTTTGTCTTTTAGTAAAATATGAAAATAACCGAATGAAGTTTTTTTACTGACAACATGCGCAAATGGAAAATTATCAGGTTTATTTTGATGCACGAGTGTAATTCGGTAGAATATTTCCGGAGTTAAAACAACGACGTTTAAAATTCAGTATTTATTCCTGTCAAGATGACAAATGTACATTTTAACAATCGTTACTATAGATACACGGACCGAGCGGGTATTTTTCGATACCTACCGGGTATTTACCAGACCGAAAATGTCCCGCCGGGAATTTATCGCTGTAATTGATCGAAAATGTCCCGCTTCATATGGGATTTTTAACATACGATGGAAATATTCAGGTTAAATGTTACATATCCCATCATTTTACGAAAAAACTTCTGGAAGCGGCGGCTATTAATTTAGAATACAAGGGTGTTCTAAATGAGACATTGCCCAACAGCTGTCAAAATTGTGGTAGTAGAAAAAATCTCTTATTTCTACATCTGCGACTTTTGAAAATTTGTTTGGTCTGAGTTTCGACGACACGAAAGTAAAAATTGCGCTATTCCTTAGTTCGGTCGTACACAATTCAGGAAAGGAGCATTTCCTACCACCTCTATACCTCATTTGACCTTACCCAAATATTTTTTAAAAGTATTGAATGATGTTGACCAAACATTTTTCAGAAAGTCTCCATTGTTGGGATAATAAACTTTTTCTTCTCTCAAAGTATACCTACATACAAAATGCTTTACCTTATGACACATTTGTATTCTCACAATGGATAAACCCTTGAAGTTTCCTTCTCCAGGTATCTGTGGAGGAAGTGCTTCAGGCAAGACTACTGTGGCCGAAAAAATCATAGAGTCTCTCGGAGTGCCGTGGGTCACTTTGCTCAGCATGGATTCCTTCTACAAAGTGTTGAATGAAAAACAACACGAAATCGCTCACAGAAATGAGTACAATTTCGATCACCCCGACGCCTTCGACTTTGAATTACTGTACACGACCTTGCACATGCTCAAAGAGGGCAGAAAAGTCGAAGTGCCCATTTACAACTTTATGACGCACTCGAGGGAAACGAGGACGGTGAGTTTTCACCATGTGAATTATTTAGATGGATTCAAGCAATAGTAATTTTCACTTCAACTATCACTTTCACCATGGAAGATAAACATCTCATTTTCTGTTAGTATAAGATCCCGCAACAGAATCAATACGCTCATTACGTAGATAAACTTAAATTTCTACAAACATTCATGAGTAGGCAAATACATTTATAACATAGTGCCAGTCAAAAATTGTTCGCAAATATTATAATGTTTATAATGTTAATTAATTTTCAACAAAGTATTCAATTCACTTCGTTCAATTCACATGTAGAAAATTTAAAAAGCCATGACTGCTGATGCCAACTCGGCCGCAACTACTTGGCAGCCAGGTGTAAACAGGTATTACTTTATTATACTTTCACGTTCATGACAAATATTCATGTTTCCTATATCAAATTAAAGCATATTTTTCTTCCAATATGATGATAACCGCTGCCTGGGAAACGCTAGATATTGAAAGTTAAAGAGAATAATATTTTACCATGTTGGCAATTTTTGAAACAAAAAAATATTACGTATAATGCCACTGAGTCCGATTGCATGAAGTTCAGCGCGGAAAATAATGGTTGGCTACTTTTAGATGGTTTTCTGAAACCAAAGTGGTTCCAAGGAAGCTCAACTTCCAAACAGGTTGAAAATGTGTTATTCAATTTCAATCACAAATCTTCAAACAATGCGATTTTTTTGTTTTCTACCAATATTTATTGACTGAAGGTAGAAATTCTATTTTTTATTAATGATATTTTTTCAACTTTATCAATGAACATTTTTTTATCTTGAAATGAACGTTTTTATTCAGAATAATAATTAATTCATTTAAATTAATTAATTTAATTAAACTTTTTCACAGGCAGTGGTATATCATCATATTGGAAGAAAAATAAGCTTTAATTTGACAAAGGAAACGTGAATATATTTCATGAACATAAAAGTATAATGAAATATAACCGTGGCTGTTTGAATTTTCTACATGCATCACTGTGATGTGAATGATATTTCATTAAACTAGGAAGAGACTGAAATTTTTTGTGGGGAATTGATTATCATTATTTCAATTAAAAATATTTGCTGGCACTTTTCGACTGCCACCCTGTTATCAATACTCATAAATGTTTGTAAAAATTTGGGTTTAATTATCTACGTGATGGACGTAGTGATTCTGCAGCGGGATCTCTTACTATATAGACTATTTTATATACCAACATATTTTCACTTCAACTTCAGAAATTACGAATTACTGTCAAAATTAACATATTCAATAAACCTCTGCGCACTTAAATGACATTTACATAGAATGACAATTATTATATTTGGTGGAAAATGAACAGAGCCAAAAAAAATGTTGTTTCAGAAAACAATGTACGGTGCCAACGTGATCATCTTCGAGGGTATCCTCACGTTCCACAACCCGAAGGTAAATGCAATGCTCGACATGAAGATCTTCGTCGATACTGACGCCGACGTGAGGCTGGCACGCCGTTTGAAGCGTGACATCAGCCAGAGGGGCAGGGACCTGGACGGCGTACTCAAACAATACACGGGCATGGTGCAGCCCGCGTTCAATCACTACATCGCGCCGCTGATGAGCCACGCGGACATCATCGTGCCGAGGGGCGGGGAGAACGAGGTCGCGATCCAGTTGATTGTGCAGCACGTACAGACGCAACTTCTTCTGGTGAGTTATTGCCAACATATCGAGCACTGTTTTCAGTATTTTTCGCTGATCTTCGATTATTAACCTCTTATAAGAGAATGTCTTGTCTCGTCGACTCAAACTGGCTTTTGCCTTGCGCGTACGATGGTCATGCCGATGAGAGAATGTTCCGTTTTCCTGATTGGGATAGCGTCTGTTGTTGGCCCCACGTTGGGCGCCAATTTGTTGGGTATTTCGGCAAGACCTGTAAACGATGCACTGGTATCTTGAAGATAGTAATGAACGTTTTTAGACTACATTATCATGGTCCAGATGCGTACTGTGGTTACTACAGATTATTATATTTGATACTTTGATACTTATTGATATTCTTGGTTCAAGTTTTTGGACACTAATAAGCTCGTTTGAAAAAATTTCAGTACAAGCAGTTGCCTCCTTAGAAAAAAAAGTAAACAGAAAACTTTTATGGAACATATATCAAAAAAATTAAGTGTTTGTTGATAGGTACGTGTTTATCATTCATAGACGTTTTGATTCGTTCATAAAAAGGGAGTATCTTAAACACTTACTCCTCTGCCTATATAACATTTAAAACAATGTTTATTTACCCAAGAAATAAATTTATAATATTATATTATAATCTACACCCGATAAATAATGAAGAACTATGAATATTATTTTTATATTTTTCCCACTGATCTGGAAGTGGAAGGAATATTAACATTGATTTCATTATTCTTAGTCTCAATAGAGTTGAATATTGGATTGGAAATGCAGATTTTGTTCTGAAAAGTATTTTCAATGTAGCCTTCCGCCACTGAATTGGGTTTCCAAATGATTAAACAACTGTCATAGTAATGACATCTGTATCATAATGAACTCATTATGATACATATTTTCCATTAGAAAACAGATTTTCAATCCGTTTTATAATGGACCTTACTATGAAACAGATTATGGGCGTTTAAGTGTATTAGTATAGTAAGGGTGTAGAAAAAAGAAAGATAAGAATTTAATAAAAAGTGAATCAAACACATTGGGATTAAAAAAACAAAATAATATAAAAAATCAGACTTGTCATAGAAAGTAAAAATTAAAACTTGCCATTCAGTTATTTCCATAAATGTTTTTCCAAGTCCACTTTGAAATTCAATTTCCTATTTTTCTTCAATGTATGAGCTAATCACAACACTTCATGTGTTATGAATTGATTGCTGTCCTATGTTTGATTTGAATCTCAATGTTGATGAGTTATTTGAACATATGGTTGAATAATCATATTGCTCATATTGCCTTATATTCATTTTGAGGGTGTGATTAAAATGTTTCAAATTATTTTTTACCTTTTTTCATCAAGCACACAAAACTTGAAACAAATAGATATGACATTCAAAAATGTCTACACAAAAAGCAAAAGTAGAGAGTGATTCGTGATAATATTTCATTCAAACCCCCATGAGTTTCGCTCGGAGAAAATTTTCTCTTGAGCTGCTCAGTGGAAAAATGATGAATTATGGAACAATTTACACCAAATATTTCTGAAAAAATCACTCACATTTCGATAACATTCATTGACATGCTCTCCACAAAAATAATATTTTTTTAAAATATAATTGCATGATTGACTGAAGTTTGAACTAAAAGGAAAACACAAATTCTAAGGATAAAGTCAGTGTTTATTCATCACATTTCTCACTACATTAGACACAATATCAGAACAATTATATGGCCTTTGAAAAGAGGCCAAGCTTTATTTTCTTTTTACATCGATTTACAGAAACTCAATTAGATTGATTCCTTTGCATATTTCGTTAAATGAACTAGATTTTGCTCTCAAACTCAAATAAATAACTGAATTTAGGAAAATTTATCGGGAGTAATTACACAAGTGCTTCAAAATTACCGATAATTTTCCATGAAAGCATGTTGTCTAAAAACTGCATGAGTTTATTTTCATATTTTGTCGAAAGAGCCCGACTCCGAAGGAGGAGGGCTCTTTTAGCAAAATAGAATAAACATGCTTGAATGGAAAATTATCAGGTTTATTTTGATGCACGAGTGTAATTCGGTAGAATATTTCCGGAGTTAAAACAACGACGTTTAAAATTCAGTATTTATGCCTGTCAAGATGACAAATGTACATTTTAACAATCGTTACTGTAGATACAAGGACCGAGCAGGTATTTTTCGATGTCTACCGGGTATTTACCAGCCCGAAAATGTCCCGCTTCATATGGGATTTTTAACATACGATGGAAATATTCATTCTAATAGGACATCTATCTCAAATCAAATAGAACAACATCGTTTGGTAAAACGTAAACACGATTGCTTCCTGTTATGGGCCATTTACTACGTATTTCTGAGTTTGATGCCGCCATTTGTAGAGCACATCAGCGCGCTCATTGGTTAAAATTCTTCCCTATAAGTGCTCTGATCCGCTATTGTGTAGTTTCACTGTACTGATCTTCCTTCCTGCTACTCTTACTTCATTTGAATAATTTCATTTTTCTACATGCATTTCGATCTAGCTAGTCCATTGTTTTAAACTCAAAACTCTTTTCCATCCCTTCCAGAGAGGACTGAAACTTCGAGAAGAGCTAGCTCAAGCGTTCGCGGTCAACAAACAACCAAGGCCGCACACAGTGAGACTGTTACCGACGACACCCCAAATCAGAGGGCTGCACACTTTCATCCGGAATAAGGATACGCCCAGAGACGAATTTATTTTTTATAGCAAACGCCTCATTAGGCTCGTCATCGAGTACACGTTGTCGTTGATGACGTTTGTGGATAAGACTGTCGAAACTCCTCAGGGGGTTCTTTATCATGGTGAGTATTTTATTGTTAGGTAATTCATAGACCTGTCGAATCAAAACCAATATGGCGGTTTTTGGCACACATTGGATTGACCATAGTGATAAAACTTTTTCGTTTTGACATTTTCTGTGCGTATTTGAGTTTCAATTTATTGTGGAGTTTCTTATTATTCTGCAGTGCAGGGTTTCACAGCTGAATTTTGATCCAGTAATTTTATAGAAAACACAAGAAACTGCAACTTTTAGTTCATTAACAGTTTGGGATTTCGTGAAAACAATTAAAACTTCTATAGATCCAAAATATTTATAAGCATCCAAACTTTTTTACCTGACCTAAAACAAACGAATCAATATCCATATTTATAGCAGGGGGGACACCATCAAATGTATATTCCAGCTCAGGAATATTCAATGTTTAAGGGTATACATTATTGATTGATCTCAACTTCATTCTGTTCCTGTAATCAATGGACAAAATGTAAACAGAAGATTGTGATTTATTTTCAAGCATAGCTTTCACCAACATCTCTGCTTTTCAACATCAATGTCTTTGGGTAATCGCTTTCCATTATTAAAACCTCACTGAAACTCCGAAAATAGTCAAAAATTCAAATTTACTATCAATGATATGGCGAATGCTAGTTTGTGTCAAAAACTGCCATTTTGTGTCACCAGATATGGATTGCCTAGTTACAGTCCGGAAAAGTAAAGGTGGATTTATGCAACGGTAATTCTCACTTTAACTTTTCACTAAGATGTTGTTTTTTTATGCAGCACTTTCTTTAGAAACTACGCACGCACATTCGAAGAGGATGTTTTAAAATTGTTTTTTTTTCATTTGTGTGCCTTCAAGTGTTTGTTCTATCGTCATTGGTAATTTTGGCATGCGCTCAAGAAAATTACACTTTCACCTCGTAGACTTATTGAAGTTAAAGTGAAAATTAAAGTGAAGTTTATTGACTCGCAGAACTTTTCCCTTTTCCAAGAATGCAACCTTATGAGTTATTATTATTATTACTTTCGTCTAAACAAACCTAGTCGGGTCCGTACTCCCCACTGCTCCGACCCAGTGGGCGGATGCGCTAGTATAATTAACCAATGACCACTCCCCACACCGCGGGGTAAGTGGTCACTGGCTCCGAGAATCGTGAGTCCTGAGCAGACGCAACGAACCGAGAATAACGACCTTCTGCATGCGGCCGGCCAAGATCTCTGCCGCATTACGGCATGCCGGTATGATCTTGAGCCCCGAGAGCAGCGTTGGTCTGGAACCACCGAGAACACCTATAATCAGAACCACTAACTTGACAGAATAGTCTGGGTGGAGCCTGCGGAGTTCGTAAAATAAATCCTGGTACTTTGTCCGGTTTTCCTCCTCTTTTCGGACGATATTCGTTTCGGCAGGTGCCGAAAACTCAATAACGAATATCGTCTTACTTCGGTGGTCGAAGAGGACTATATCAGGCTTATTGGCTTGTATTTGCCTGAGGGTGGGGAATGAAAAGTTCCAAACAATTCGACTACTTTCATTCTCCACTACGGACTCAATATCCCCTGGAGCGTAAGGCAGCACCGGTGTCCTGTCTATTTCATACGAGTGCCGAAGAAAATAGTACAGCACTCGTAAGGCCGCGTTATGGCGATGGATATAGGCCGAGACCGCATAAACTGCACAAGATGACAGCAAATGTATCAAAGTCTCGGGCGCCTGTCGGCAGGCCCTGCATCTAGTATCAGGGACCTCTATACCCATCACGCGGCTCCGGTAGACTAGGGTGTTGAAGACACCGTCTTGGCACGCCATGATAAACCCTTCAGTCTCCGACTTCAGCTCACCTGACCTGAGGAAGGCAAATGTCAGCTTAACAGACAAGCCATGGTCCTCGATGTTCTTAAAGAAGACTCCATGCATGGGCTTGTCTGTATGTAGCTGCAGCATTTTAGCATTCTCTGCAGCCTTGATGTGAGCTTTTCTCCTTGCGGGCTCCAACTCGGTGACAGAGAGTTGGTTTACCCGCTCGGTGTCGAAGACTATACCAAGTATTATATTATTATTATTATTGAAGTTTCTGTGCACATTTTCTTTTTAAAATAAGCATACTTGCTTGAGAATGAACTTTTCAGGTAAAAAAATGGCGACTAGCAATATTTGCGGAGTGTCAATTCTGCGAGCTGGAGAAACTATGGAACAAGCTGTTTGTGACGTTTGCAAAGACATCCGAATTGGAAAAATATTGATACAAACTAATTTGCAGACCGGAGAACCGGAAGTAAGTTACCGAACCTTTACAGTAAAGACTACAATTTCAGGTGCCCTTTTACACATTATTTTCCCAAGAGGCCGTTATTTCTCTGCTTTATATTTGGTATGTTCACGTTATCCATAATTTTCAATCAAAAAATTGTTTATGATTTCTTGCATGTAGGCAGTACAGAAATTATCATAATCGATAATAGGAAGTTTGAAAAAATATTGAAATTTCGAAAGAAATATTCTCAAGGTGTCAAATTCAGTAGTTTATATGCGATTACACACTTTAGTGTCGGATTTTCACATATATTTTCTAATAAATTACTTTCGGTTGTTGGTAAATTGTGAAATTTCATAAAATAAGCACTTTCACAAAGAATTGTACACGTGGTGCATATTTCAATTGAAGACTTCTTATATTTACCGAGCGATATTAGCGATTTTCACTACAAGTTTTGAAATTTAGAATATAATCAATATAGTTTAACCAAGAACACAACCCACTACTGATATTCACAAAAGGAACTGAAAAAAAATCATCAAAAACGCTAATAGCCCGGGAGCCAGCTGCCATTTTTTATGACCAAAATCAAGAAAGCTAATATTTTGCAGCATTGGGTCGGGTTTGTTGGTTCGGCGGGGATTTTGGTGCCAGCGGGTGAAAAAAGTTTTTCATTCATTGTATTGCTAGTAAACGAAGTGTATTACCCTCACGCTTCGCGCATTTGCGGTGGGTGTAGCCGCGGCAGCCACCCACACACGTATAATTATAATAAAAAATGTAAACAAATATCAAGAAAGCTGAGTAATAACTTTGTTTGTAGGTTTATGACGGTCTAAAAAAAGAGAAAAAAGTAGTCAGCTGGTTTTATGGTGGGGGGTTGTACGTCAGCTTCTCGCCGAAACATGCGAAAAATATGCGACGAGTAAAATAATAATAAAGTGATGGTCGACTTGAACAGTTTCACGAAAAAAATAGTTCGCTGAGTTTTTCGCGGTGGAAAAGTGGTCAGCTGACGACTGAAAGATACAGCGCACCGCTATGCGTGCGGGCGCGTGGCATCCTTCACTGTATCAGCTGAGCACTTTTCCAGTGCGAAAAGCTCAGCGGACAATTATTTTCGTGTAACTCTTACATATAACTATTAGTTTACGAAGTTATAGCTTTCTTGATTTCCGATTACTATTGATTTTTATTAATAAAACAGTGCGTATATGCGCGCGGGAGCGTTGCGACTAATATCTCGGAAATACTTGAAAATATGGAATAATGTCATAAAATTTTGTAGCTTTTGGGGTATTTAAACCTATCGAAATCCCAGAAAAATGGAATTAAATTGAGCTCTATTAGGCAATCCAAAGATGTGTCAAATCAAAACCAATATGGCTGCTATTGGCACACATTGGATATTCTCATAAGCGATCATCTGTTTTGTTATTTCCTGTTCCTGTGCGTATTTCAGTGTTTCAATCGATTGTGGATTATTATGTGTGCTTCAGCGGGTGAAAAAAGCTTTTTCATAAACGTCTGCATCCATTCGACGGTGCTGCCAACTACATTTCGCCTCCATCGTCCTCCAATGATAAGTCCATAAGGTGAGCCTACTATGTAATCTAAATACAATGCTTGTATGTATTTGTGGATCTCGTCATAAGAGAGATAAGGACGGATTTTATTCTGTTTCTCCTGTTTAAAACACAAGTTTTTAATAAATAAAAACGTTTTATCTAGGTTCATTCTATAATTATTTTATCTCATGACGTTGGAGGGTTCCACAGCTCTGGGTATTGATACACAATAAACATCAACTGAAACTTTTTCAGTTTTCATAGAAAAAATAGGACCAACAGACTTAAAATATTTATAAGAATCCAAAACCTTCAAAAATCATTATCTGCACTTGGGAGTGGAAGCTGTAACTCAAAACCAGATACAAAACAATATCCGTATTTGTAAAATTCTGTATCAACATACCTTTCACCAACGTCTCTCTTTTTCAGCATTAATGTCTATAGGTACCTGATCACTCTTCATTTCCAGTATTATTATACTACTTCATTAAAACTCCAAAAATAGTCAAACATTCAATATTTACCACCAGAGGACTAGCAATACAATGATAATCGTACGGCGAATGCTAGTTCGTGTACCAACAGCCGCCATTTTTGCTCACGTGATATGGATTGCCTAATACAAAAGTTCAGATGGTGGTGGGTTGAAATACCCAAAAACTACAGAAAGAAGCATTCTAGCACCATAATCGATTTTCAAACAAAAATATCGAAGAGTTATAAGCAGGGTGGGGCAAAATCCGATTTTCATTAAAAAAATCAAAAATCATTGATTTCTTTTAAAAAATCACGATTTTTTTTATTTTTTTGATTTTTTAAATTCGAATATAAAATTTGAACATTTTGATTCTTTGAAATTATTGTTGATTATTTTAATGTCTAAAAATTTTAATACAATTTGCTGCTCAAAAACTTGTGACCACGCATTTGTCGCGCTTCTTGCAAGAAAATTCTTGTTGCGATTTGTTTTCCTTCTGTCCTATACACTCGCTATACAGTGCCGAGTGAGGGACGAACACGAACGCGTTTGTTGTGCTTTTTGCAAGAATATTCCTGTCGAGGCTTGTTTTCCTTCTCGACCTATAAATTGACGTTGCCCAACAATTTCACGCATTTAGCTAGTTCTACACTCGGATATTAGAAACAGATTAGGCATAGAAAAAGGAGGAAAACTCGTGTTTTTGTTTAAATTGTATAACGAAAATTAATAGACTGAAAATATACAGTAATAAAATTTAGGTCTTACGTTTAGTTTAAGAATTTGGAATTATGTACTTCTTTTTTAGGGGGTGGTTGGCCTATACTTCTTTTTTGTTGTATTTGCTAAAAGCAGATATTCCTTTTGATCTTCAAGAAAACTTTTATATTGTGTTGTTATCTGGTTCTGAATGAAAAAAACAAAATTGATTTTAATCATGATTTTAATTTTAAAAATCAAGGGAATTAAATCATGATTTTAATAGTGAGTTTAATCAGCCCAACCCTGGTTAAAAGAAGCGTTTGTGTTTTGAAATAACCAACAATAGTTTTGTCCTCCATTTTCAGCTGTACTACCTGAGGCTCCCCAAGGACATCAAAGATTACAAAGTCATACTGATGGACGCCACCGTAGCTACGGGCGCAGCAGCCATGATGGCCATTCGCGTCCTTCTCGACCACGACGTTCTCGAGAGCAATATACTTATAGTCTCCCTCCTGATGGCAGAATCCGGTGTCCAGTCCATAGCCTACGCTTTTCCCGAAGTCCAGATCGTAACGACTGCCATAGACCCGGAAATCAACGATAAATTCTACGTTTTGCCGGGGATCGGTAATTTCGGGGATAGGTATTTCGGGACAGAGCCTTCGGAAAGTTAGGGGTTGCTTGATCCTAGCATTTGCGATTAAATCGACTGCATGAATTTTTATTTATTGAAGCTAGTGAACGGAGATTTTTACGACCAAACATGACTAGCATTTCATTAAAACGGTCTGATATCCAAAAATTTTTAATTTACCGAAAGGTCGAAGGGCTGAGACTTGTAAAATGAATCAACTGACGCTCATTCGTAAGTGACATTTGACAGTGGTTTCAAACAACCACTGTGACGCTAAATATATCGTCAGAGTGGCCGTCGTGATAAGTTAGCATCACAATATAATGCATCCTCTGGGCTAGTATGCAGCTAAGATGTCTAAAAATCCTGGTGTTGCAATTGATACTATATTGTTTAGAATTTTATAGATCATGTTGTGGTTCTCAATTTCATCTGTAGTTAACGCCAATTGTCAGCCATTATAAAAATCGTCAAATGATTTGATGTTAATCATAAGCAATAGCAAAGAAATACTAGAATGAGAGATAATTTTTTTCTTTTGAAGAGATCCCAGTGTGGTTATCATCATGTACGCTGATGACAACGCAATAGGAGTTAGTCTCGATCAAAGTGAGGACCAGGTATTAATCCTGAACAACCTCTTGAATAATGCTAAGGACTGGTTTACAGTAAATCAACTCGTGCTGAATGAAGCCAAAACCAAAATATTAAATTTTGACGCGAATCTTATGTAATTTTTTTTTATTTTTTTACGGGCTCGCCCTTTGCAAGTTTTTTCAAAAAATACAAAGATTAGGTATAAAAAATATGGTACAGTTTGGATACTTCCTATAGCTATTGCAAAAACAAAGCATTCACTTATGAATCCATTAACTCATAAATTCATTACATTGAGACTTGAATGATGAATACATTCATTTTTTGGTTGTGGATATTGATAAAGCACTTACATGGAATGTACCTCAGATCAATAAAAATGATCTGAACGCACATTTGCCAGATCTCATCGAGATTGAGCTCTGCTATTTTTGCCGTTAAGAAAACTCGGCAACTAATAAATTAGTCGGTGGCTTTTACTGCATACTACGCATTATTTGAATCGGTGATTCGATACGGTTTAAGTATTTGGGAAAGTGCAGCTCCATCTCATTTGAATAAAGCATTTATACTACAGAAGAAAGCAGTAAGGAATGTTGTAAATGTACATTTTATTGAATCTTGTAAGCAATTATTTTACAAACTACGAATAAAAACTGTTTTTCCTTTAATAATCTATTTCAAACTAGTAGACAAAATATAGCTAAATATGTTACATTTTCGGATAATCATTCTTATTACACCAGAGACAAAACAAAATCTGATATTACCTCGGAAGAAATCTGAGGATATTGAAATTAATCTCTTCAATATACTGCCCTCTTATGTAAATATTCTTCCTATGAATGAATTCGAAAGATATATTGGTTCTATGTGTACAGATAATTCATTTTATAGCTTTGACGATTATTTCAAGTTCTTGAGCTAACAGATAATTCTTAAGATCTCTGGTTTGCATGGAGTTGGGACAGGTTGTTTCTTCGGCCCAGCGCTGGAATATACTAATTTGTTTTTCAGTTTCTTGCACTACGGTGCATGTTTTAGCTGTATAAACAGACTTGTAAACTTTGTTATGTTTGTGTAAATGACGTATCCTATACATCTGTAATTTTGGAAGAATGAATTGGGAAGAAGGACATATTTCACCTTTTTTGCACTATAAAACTAGAGGAGCCATGGGCGCCAATACCTATGGGCAGGAGGAAGAGGGCGAGCCCCCCTAGCCTTCCTCTGGTAAAAGATACCATCCATTGAAACAAAACCATATAGATGACTGTTTATTGTTTTCTAGTCCAACTACTACTGAAAACATTATATTATCATGTATTTTTACCCCAAATGTTTAATTCGACGATTCAATTTGTCGCTGCAACTCCAGAAAATTGCATGTATTCATGTAAGTTTTTCGAATTGCATGAATCTTTTTTGGTGCGATAGGGTGCAGCGACTTAGTTATTTCTATGGTAAATTTATTGCTACAGACCACAAATATGTGGTGGCATCATTATGAAGAATGTTGATTTTGAACATTTCAAGTTTTTTTGAAACGTAAGGAATCAAGTTCAGTAATGGCAATGCAAACTGACAGATAGATGATGTTTCTCGCAGCAACAAATTGCATCGTCGAAACAGGGTGTAATATCTAAACTTCACTTCATAATTTTTTTGAGAATACAAATGTCATCGATTTTCATATTTTGTAAAAGGCAATACACTATCAATCAATATTTGCTACATTTATCACAGAAAGTTTCTAATCTCATCATTCTACATCTGTTAAGACAATTTTGAAGCGAATTCTAATTAGATATCCACGAAATTATCCTTCATTAACCAACCTGAAACTACTGCTGGTTTCCGAACTATTCATATGAAAATTGGCATGGGCCAATTTCCTGATTTAAGCAACGTGATTGACTGTGATTGGTCGGCCACTATGACGATAAACGGCGACGTTTCGAATATACTACGGAAAGATCTAAATTTGAAAATGCATTTTCTTGAGCGGGCCATGCCCAGTGAAAAAATTGAAATTTTGATCTATTTATTTAT
Source organism: Zygogramma bicolorata (assembly GCA_032362365.1). Taxonomy (NCBI): domain Eukaryota; kingdom Metazoa; phylum Arthropoda; class Insecta; order Coleoptera; family Chrysomelidae; genus Zygogramma; species Zygogramma bicolorata. The sequence continues at coordinate 289,100 of JAVJAQ010001173.1, read as the reverse complement.
TTGTTTGCGTATTTATTGGATCAGGATTTTACAAGTAGAAAAATGTATGTGTACTTGAATTCGAAATTTGGGATCAGCAATATCGATTTTTGAAGGAATTATTTCTTCAATCATTCATGAAAATAATGGTTTTTGGTCAATTTTAGTGGTGCAAATGCTATCCATTCCGGGTTTTATGTAATAAGGAATGGTCGGATTTGATAAAGGAGCTCTGTGAATATTGTTTTAAATAATTCCTTCACTCAAGGAATTTTCAACTAATTATAATGCCAGATGGTAGTGAGACTTATAGTATTTTGATATGAGAGAATGAATGTGAATGCAATAAAGCTTATTTATTATTGGAGATTTTTCAATCAGACTTTTTTTTCGACGAGATGAAACAGAAAGTAGAGGATGTCAAATTTCATTAGACTGCAAGGAATCATATGAACTAAGGTCAAACGACACATTATGTCCATTTCTACATCTCTTCATTCATTAAACTCAAGATGAATAAAAACCCTGGTGCGTTGACCGATATGCTTTTGTTTAGCCAATTCCTCTTGACCTGAGAAATCGAAGAGTAAACTTACATTTTTTGACGGTAGGTGGTGTTGAGGTGGTAATACAAATGCGATTTTCTAAGGGTACATTTTCATTGAGGCGGCAGCTTACGAGTGATTTTCGATACCGGCGGTGTCATTGGATAAACTCTTGCGGGATCTTTCGTTCATCAATAGAATTGTCAGTATACAAAATACGTAAGGTCAAGTTCGTCTAATAAAAAGCTCTTAATTTTTTTGAAATGTTTTACAGTTCAATTTGAATTTGAATGCATTTGAAAGTTTCTTTAATATTCAAAATCTTGTACCTAGTTCTTGTTTCTTTTCACGCTGATCTTGTATTTGTTTGATTTCATAGTGATAGTTAGATTCATTATGAACCGATTTACAAAGCTCAAAATAAAACGCTCGTGTAACGTGTAGGGTATCCTTATCCCTCATATCATCGGCTCGTAATCATATTAAAATTCCATTTTTTTTTAACACTATGTAGAAAAAAGTACTTACCTATCTTCGGTTCCTCAGAAAGTAGAAAGATAAGATATCAATACTTTCCCAGATTCACTCACAACTATTGTTTCGGAAGATTTAAAATCACATCACAATCACTGAGTTTTTGATTTATTTTTCATCAAATTGATAGCAAAAGGAATACCTAATAATCAGTCAAAATGTGATGACTACATAATTTCTTGCATTTCGCGGGAAAGCAAGAAATTGCATGCAAAACATGAGACCATGAAATAAACGTATGAATCTATAAATAAACGAATGGCCGTCGAGCAGACGGATATCATGGCATCACAGATCAAATTAAAATCACGTGAGGTGCGCCTCTGCTGGCAAACTCTCGAAGGCATCTCTTCAGTTAAAATTGATCAAAATCAAGATAGCGAAAAGTCGAGAAAATTTGCTTACAATCTATTAGGTATAAGTCAACACACCAGGGTTTTTATTCATCTTGATTAAACTGATACCCTTGGTAAAAATTGAAGTGTAACAAAACACTTTCAACATAATTTTTTGTGAAATATAGGATTGCTTTTTTCATTTGTAAGAGCTCCAAAGCTCAGCTGTTCTATTGAAAAAGATCCCTGAGCAAGAAAGGTTCGACAGACCTCCAAACTCACAGCAAGGGGGCGGGGGAAATTCCGCATTCGACAGGTCATCAATTGAGAAGAGTATCGACCGTAAAAATGTAAAAATATATAGAAGATCGACTCTTCTATGATGCTCCACGAAGTGAGCAAGTCCGTGAGCGAAGAATCGCCAACAAGACGGATTGCCTTTCTCTGAATAGAATCAAGAAGTTTCAATGAATGTTTTGGTGCCCAGCCCCACACATATTATTATATTCCAAGAGAATCTGTGCCTAGTAGATCATTAGAAGCTGACGAGAAGTGAAGTATTTCTTCGCACGATATATATCAAAGCTTCCGGAAAGCATCTTTAGCGATCAATCTCACATGGTTTCCCATGATAGATTATTACTGATCATAATCCAGCATCAAGAAATTTTAATGGCCGAACTCATGCCACTGTTGAATTCTCTTAATATCAAAAAAGGTGCATCTTCATCAAGTGTTACTGCCTACTAAGAGAAAGTTTTTCAACAATTCAACCTAAAATGAAAGGGGTTTTCATTTTTTACTCAAAAAATCTGTATTATAGGAAATACTTGGGATTTTTTTATCCCAAATTGAGTGAAAGGCGGACGTGCTAACCCTACACTATTCAGAAATAAGAGAGTGATTTTTTTTAATGATTGGCATTTTCAAACGGACAAGAAAACACATTAAACCTTGTCAATAATTGTTACAGATAACACTTTATTACCTAAGAAACCATAATATTCGTAACAAAATTGATAAAAGCAGAAACAGAAGTCCATAAAGCACCTTCCTGTCATACTTTTCGTCAATCTTGACACCAGAAACTCTCCCCTTCTCCAGAGGTTTACTCAAACCAGGCATCACAATTTCATCCAAAGGCTGTCCCATCATGGAAAACTTGGAGGCGCTGGTGATTTTCACTTTCACCAACTTCCCCAGATACTCCTTCCTCAAAGGAATCAGCACTTGCTCGTAGAACTCGTTGTGGGCAACGTAGTGTTTCTTGTCGTGAGACATTTCAGTCGCCAGCACTTCCTGAATCTCTCCGACTTTGTGGTCGTAAGGTTGGTAGGAGTAGAACAGTTCTGTGAGCTGTTTTGTTCTCTGCTTTACCTCTTGTGCGGGTATTCTGGGAAGAAGAGCTGCAGGAGTTCCAGGCCTGGGGAAGAACTGATTTATGAACAAGCTGGGGAATTTGTATGTCTTGCAAAGTTTCATGGTATCTGCGAAGTCGGCGTCAGTTTCGGTTGGAAAACCGCATATTATGTCTGTTGCTATCGTCATCCCAGGTACTCTGAAATTTAAAAGAATGTCTGAAGACTGCATTTTTTGCCTTGCCTCTCTTCACCACTTTTCTGCTTCAGAAAATGTTCAATGAAAATGAAGGAGGTTTCCACCACACTTTCTTGCATTCTGATAGATTGATTTTGAATGTGACCGAATGTTAAAAAAAATCTACAATTTTGAGCAAGTATAACAAAATCTGAAAATCCATGCCTTCTAATATGTTGTTTCTCTAGAATATCATATAGACCAATAATACAAGATAAGGAGCTATATACCTTTGAAATATCTAAAATTAATTTATTTTTCACTAATTTATTCAAAATTACAATATTTAATCAGCATATGGGGTACTGCGTCGAATACCATTCTACCACTGAAGTCTTTACAGAATAAAGCAATTAAATGCATTTTTCATTCACCTTATTTGGAACCAAACAGGAATATTTATTAACCAAATCGTCTCCTCGACATCAATTCTATTATTTATAAACTGCAAATATGTACTATTTTGCATTCTATTGTGACTAATAAGAAACATTTCTATTATGAATTTTTTTAAATCTAACAGTGTACATAACCACAAAACAAGGCAGTTCAATAATTTGTTAACAAAAAATCTCAAGACGGAATTTTCCAGAAAATCTATTTTCTATAAAGGTGTTATCACAAATAATGGATTACTCACTGGAATACAATGTTTTTCTCAAATGACCAAATTCAAATTTGCTATGAAGCATTATTTGTTAGAATAATTTTTTTTGTAGTTTCTTGGGAATAAATAACTGTTATTATTATTAACAAATTTTCTATTCAAGACCAGAATTTATTAATTTTCTTTTGGCGACTTTTTATTTCACACCTAATACATTTTTATATACAATTCAAAAAAGTCAAATGAGACGTTTGAATATTCAATTTCATGAGGGAATACAAAAAAAGTAGTAACATAATGGAAAAAAAAGAGTTTGTGATCAGAATTATGCTTTCTTATATTTTTGATTCAATTAAAAATCCCCAAAATTAATCCTAATCAAAAAGAAAATGTTTCCTGTTCGGTGATGATTAATTCACCCCACTTTACCAATTGCATCAAATTTCATAGAAAATAAATCTCACCTTTCCTGTAGAAAATCTACTACATTTTCGAAGTCTTTTCTAAAATACTGCCTCTTCATATCAGCCAAAACTTGGTCACTGCCAGACTGAACTGGAACATGTAGGAAACTGTACACTCTAGGATTCTTCATTATTTTAGAAATTTCTTCCAAATGTTCCAAAATGTATGGAGGGTTTGTCATCCCCAGTCTCAAACGGCAACCCTTTGGAATAACTTCTACCAACTGCCATAGCAATTCTGGTAGTGACGTACCAATATCTCTGCCATAAGTACCTTGAAAATATTAAATTCACTATGGGTGATAGATTCCAAAATTTATAGATTCTGGAGTTATTTCTAGCTCATGAATTATCTATTTCAAAGAGGTTCTCTAGAATATAACAAACTACCAGCCCATTTGAAAAAATGTAATACACTGCGTAACTTAACAAGAGTTAAACTTTCTTGAAATGAAGTGGGTACAATGCTTAGATTATACTACTTATACGCTGTAATTAAGTTTCAAAATACTAGTAACATTAATACCAAAATGTAAAATCTGATTTTGTATATTGGGATGTACCTAGTCGAAATGAAGTTATTATCATATACAGAAGTCAAATGAGACTCACCTGTATCTTCTGAAGTCAACCATATTTCAACAACACCCTCTTCAAATGCTTGTTTAGCTCTTGCAACAATTTGCTCTGGAGGATAACTGCCAAGTTCTCCTCTAGCATGCTTTGTCTTGCAATAAGTGCACTGGTTCAAGCAACCTGTATTTATAGCAATTATCTCTATGAGAGGATTTCTCCTCACTTTTGGCAGCAACAAGGAAGCCCCTCCCATTTTCTTTCCCTTTTCTTTTTTGGTACCAAGCAGCTTGACCGTGTTGCCTTTCAAAGTTTCTTCCACCACCTCAACCACCCTATCGATTTGTTGTACTCCTATGATACTGAGTCCTTGTACAAACCCAGATTTAGGGGCTCCTTGAGGAACACAACCGGCAAGTACTAGATGTTTTCCTTCTTTTTTAGCAGATTCAATTTCATTCCTGCAAGCGAAACAGTCAATGATCGAAATAAAGTGAGTGGATCTCACCTGAAATGATCTTCAGCAGGATTCTTTACTGTACAACTATTCAATAAAACAAGATCAGCCTCTGATTTATTATCCGTCAAACGATACCCGTATGCGGCAAGTTGTCCTGCCATATACTCAGAATCTGAGCTATTGTGAGCACAGCCCCACGTTTTGATATATATTTTTTGAGTTCCAGGGATATTCTCCCCAACAGGTTTTGGAATAACATCATTTTTCTCCTGTAACTAATTAATTTCAATTTTGTTGACTGAAGATCTGATTGACTTACAGATTTTCTTTTGGCTTTTACTTTCACAGCTTTTCTGCTACTGAATCTTTCCTTGGGGGTTATGTCTTGAGAAGATATTAGATCTTCGATATCATCAATAATTTCATTGCAAGGTGGCTCGTGAATTAATCTGGAAGTTATCGTTAATATTAATTTGTTTTTTGTTAAAAGAATTCTGCAACCTCTCCGTTTCCATATCCATATTTCAAAAGTACAAATTTCCCAAAATTTACTGTACCCGACCCAGGATTTACACTATGAAGTTGGCAGCAAAGAGGGAGAAGGTTAGAGGTTACTTCTTCACATCATAAAACCATCATAAAACATGCTATATTTTCATTTTGTGGATATCGACAAATCTTAAAATAATCTCATTTCGTGCATTTTTTGTGATTATTACCAAATTTTTTATTCGGCATTAATATTGGGAGAATGATTCATAAACTGGTGTCGATGGTTTGTGAAATACTTTAATGTCAAGATTCTTGGAAAATAAATTTCTAATTACAAATAAAGTGTATTGATTATTCTCAACTCACAAAAGTCGATAAAATGTAGGTTCAATGTGAAATATGAATATCACAAAAAATGCAGAAAATGATGTTATCTCAAGGATTCTTGGCATCCACGTAACGTCAATATCTCGAATGTGCACGCTTTCTATGAAATGAAAAGAGGTTATGTTTTGGTTTTGGAAAGTTATGAAATACTATTCAAAAAATTTGAAATATTATCTGGATAAATGGCCTGGCAAAAGGTATTTTGGCATGTATAGATTCCTGCCCATATTTTTTGTACTAGGAGCAGCATTAGAATTTTCTATGATCAACTGGAGAGTTGGAGACACAAATTTTTGTAAGTTCATGGAGGGTTTACTTATTATGGAATAGCGCATAATTTATTGGATAGTGCATAACTCCAATCAGGCAAATTTACATCTACAAGCCAGAACTGTCGCTCCTGGCATTTTATTATAGCTTTGGTATATGAATCAAATAATTATATATATAATAATTCTCACCTGGGAAAATGTTTCGTTTAGGTTAGGCATTATTCATTAAAGTACGCATTATTCGATGTGGTTAATGTGTTGTGTGTTGTGAACTCAAATTTGGAATGCTATTCAGAATCATGTGTTGTTTTAGATGACACATACAAACGAAGACAGGCCAAAAATTACATTGAAGAACAACTTTTAACTAGTCAAAACACAAGCAATAATGCCAGCCAATACTAGTTGGGGAAGATATTTAACATATCTCACAGCAGCCATGTTGTCCATGATGGCAGGTTCCCAGGCCGTGCACATATATTACAAACCTTTGTCTGATTTGGATGAATATATTAAAAAGGAAACTGAAAAAATTACAAAGTGATTCAGTCTTCAAGGTTGTGACATAGTAGTACCTACAGATGGATGATTTGCAAACTATTACTATATTTATATTATAGATTTTATTGTATTGATTCAAAGAAATAAAATTAGTTCAGTCTCATTAGCATTTGGTTTCTGAGCAATCAGTATTACTACATGATTAAGAGTTGAATGGCATCTATAAATCATAGAAATTATTGCAAGGAAAAATACAAACATATTTTTATTCAAAAATTTCGCTATTTTCATCAATATTTAAACTGATAAAAAGCAAAAAAATTGTAAAATGCTGCCCTTCTTTCTATACATTTTCTATGTGCTGTTGAGAATTCACTGCACATTCAAGTATCTTCCATCCTCTAAGCATTCTGCATACTCCTATTTCAATACCAGTTTGATCAGTCAGAACCCCTAATGATTCCACCAGACATTTATTTTCAACTTTTTGATAATATCCATCCACAGTTAGAAACAATCTCATCAACTTGTTCAACTTTTTCCATTGATGGTCTGTACCCTACGCGCAATATTTGTTTGACGTTTATGAACTTTACATTCACTATTCTTCTACGAAATTGACGTTCACCACTCCTCACAACAATTTGCATATGTGATTGTGTATTCACTACCATTAATTGCATGCCTTTATAATGGTATAAATTTATTATATCTCAGATTAAGATCCTTGTAACATTCAATTCCAATACTTAAGTTATTGGTATCGCAGAAATTCAATAGTACTAGTACTCGTGAGTTCTATAAAGAGAGGCCCCAGAATAATCCCACCTTGGTATAATAGTGGGAAGACTCGAAACTGACCACTCTTGGTAGTTGATAAACTCTTCTGTCATATGATTGCGCACTCTCTGAAGGTCGAGATGATTCGGGCCCCTCGTTGGGCGCCAATATGTAACGTATTTTTTTTCAAATACAGATTCACACGAAAGGGAAACCCTGTTATGTTCGAAGATCACCAAGTGAATCAAGGAGCAGGAGACACGAATCAACTTCAAATTTGTAAGCTTCAGGAAAAACCTCCTTCGGTAAGTAGTTTCGAAGTTCTGCTGTTTCATTAAAACAAGATCCCTCAGCAAGAGAGGTTCGACAGGTCTCCAAACTCACACGTCGGGTTATTCGTGTTGATACTGCTAACTCACGAAAACTCGGAAGGGCACCCACCCTGAAAATATCTATAAAAAAGAAAAACTCTACGATGGTCCAATGAAGTGAGTGGGTCCGTACCAACAAGACGAATTGCCTTTCTCCGAATAGAATCAAGAAGCTTCAATGAATTATTTGGTGCCAAGTCCCACAAATGAGAACGATATTTTATGACAGGCCGTATCTGTGCCTTGTAGATTACTAGAAGCTGACGGGAAATGAAGTATTTCTTCACAAGAAATAAAAATCCAAGCTTCTGGGAAGCACTTCTAGCGATTGATCTCACATGGTTTTCCCATGAGAGATTATTACTGATCGCAATTCCTAGCATCGAGATAATTGACTTTGTAGGAATAGTTACTGCTGACATTATTATTGGATGAAGATAGATCAGTTATCTTGAGAAGAGACATGCCTGGGTTTTCCCAGCACTGAATTCCACAAAGTTGATATTATCCCATTTCATTATTTTCCCCAACTCATCGTTGATATTATTGACACTAATGCCTCTGAATTTCTGTTTCTCGTGCTGATATTATCTAAAATTGGACGTCAAATCAAATTAATACTATTAGTTCACTTTAACAAAATCTTGTAGAAAAGTGACATCCTTGTTTTATACTAAGGTGTCATGATTTTAATGATGTGAATCGTACCTGGGGACTTTAAATCCTATTTTGTAAACTACTGCAAGTGATTTTTTTTGAGTTCATCTCTCATCTCGGTAATTGATAGTTCTTTCAGACTAGTCAGTCATTTAATTTAGTATTAATATGGATTATTGTATTACATTAAAATTCACGATATTCTCTTCATGATTCCAATTGAAATTAGTGTTAGTCAACAAATGTGCTATTTCTTTGCAGTTATTCTAGAACTGTCAAATCAGGAAATTCGAGCTCAACACCATAATGGAGAACCTTAGGGGAAAAAGACAATTGATTATAAAAAACGTTTATGTTGTATTTTCATGATATTTTCAATAAGTTATGACAATTACCAATCACACCTTTGCAGATTTCGTTAAATTCTGCGGCAGCACAACTCCTGGAGAACCTACTTCATAAATAGATTCTAATCAAAGATCTCACTAATACTGATTCCAAACCTCATAACTCCGACAATTGTTCGTAGTATTCTTTGTACAGTCTTTGCCATGGCAGTTTCGTTTTGATGATGCCAAGAATTTCTTCCAGCAGATGCTGTTTCGACAAGCCCTAAAAAAAGTTGAGTATTTTAAATATTTCGTTGGTTCCGAAACAATACGGACTTTTTTGTTGGCTGATATCGTACTTCAAGAAATCTAACTTCACAAAAACTTGGAATTTTTGTATTACCTTATCGTTTTCCAATCGCTTTTTCTTGGCACTGGAATGGTTGGGACCCATCAAATCGTCCAGTATCATCCTCAGTCGACACTCAGGACCTGAAAGACAACTCTCGCATAAGCCTTTCTCCCTACCTCTTCTCTATACAAATGATGAAAGCGCATGAGAACAACAATGTCTGGAAGAGAGTAGGAAAAACAGAATTATAGGAAAACCAATGGTTTTCCATAAAAAATAAGTATTTATCAACCGAATAGGGTACAGATCAGATATATAAATTCAATAAAACAAAATGAAATTCTATAAAGACTCAACGACAGATTACAATAGTGTTTTACCGGAAGTAGGAATACTTATTTTATTAATGAGAGTTTGTAAATGAGGTCATTTGCAAGAATCTTTCAACAATGGGATTCCGCCAAACAGTACATTTCGAGGTATTAATAAGGAACTGTGGATGCTTCCACACAAATAATAAGTAGTACTGGTTCAAACAAACATTGCCTAAACTTTTCAATTCCTTTGAAGCCTGTTATAGAAATCGCGATCACTATCGACACTAGGGGGCGCCTCAAAATTCAAGAAAAATAATAAAAAATACCGATATGTATATATCAAATGAGCTGTCACTCCGGGTTTTTGATCTTATTTTATTTAAAAGAGATGATTTTCCCATTCAGAGCAATGAAATGTTTACGAAGTTTTCAAGCTGATTTTGCTAAATGTCTGTTGTGAAAGTTACAGTGAATTATATACAGTAATAATTTTTCCAATATTTAGTTTATTTCTCCATTTTCTAAGCAATAATCATCTCACGACAATTCGATTGCTGGTATCCGCAAATGAAACGTCGTGAGTGCACTCAACTTAAAACTTGGTTTCAATATTTATTCATACTATTTCATTTATTTCTTTATTAACATTTTTTGGTAATATTTCACATTCGATCTCAATATTTTTGACAAATTATTTTCTTTCATCAATCAGAACTATAATTTCATTTTTGACCAAAAAATCCATTTCAACCTTTTGTTTGGATTTGATTAGCTTATTTGATTTTTATTTTTATCCTTTCCTTCTTAGCGATTGAGTTGATAAAAGAGACAATGGAAGTCCGGACCATTACCATTTGTATTTTTTGTTAATAAAACAAACTATGTGAGAAAATGATAGAAATCGTAGAAAGAGAACTTAACCAATGAGTGCAATCAAATAAAAAATCTCCAAATACCAAAAAGAATTTGAAAAAATTCCACGAAAGTCAATATAGCAGAGAAAACATGAGAAAGTACAGCTAAACCATTTCATCTGTCAGTTTAGTGCGCAAACGGATGTGGAACTAATTTCCCTGACAAGTTAGATTAGATGAGCTGTAACAGAATTACTGAAACAAAAACAAGAATGTAGTGGAAATTCAAAACAAGTTAAATTACGAGAAAAAAACAAGTGACTATAATAAAAAGGAAAAGAACACGCCTGTAAGTGATAAGTGATGAGGAGAATGATATAATTCCTCAGATTGTTTTTTTTTGTACCCCAGGTTGTCCTCGTTCACATTGTTTTGAAAACTATATATAAAAAAATATTACAATCACTGGAAAAACTTATTGATGATTATCTTTGTGAATAGAAGGAAGTTAAGAGGAAGCTTTTTCAACTTTTTTTCCAAGTCAATGTAAAATGAATACAAAACCTCTACAAAACATGGAATATTCAGTAAATGCTTTATATTGATATATATTTGAATCATTCACAAAAAAAAAGGAATCTATCTAAAACTACGGCTACTTTCGAATTTATCCGTACGCCCACTAATGAGCTCAAGAGATATTTTTCTCTGAGCTTGTCTCGGTTTAAAAATGATGTGATCTTGATAAATAATTTTTTTGCAAACTACTCCCTATTTGTATAGAAATCTCATATAAATGATATCTGTTTTATTCAAGTTTTGAGAGCTCAGTACAGAAATAATGAAAGTCTTTGTGATTCAGAGCCCGTCGTGAGATATAGGCAGGGTAGTAGCTTTTATTCTTCCTTCTTGTGAGAATGATATTTACATATCAACAGAGTATTGGATGTTATTGAAACTGGTGCAGATGGTGTAAACCTCCAAGAGGCAACGCCACCTGCTGGGTGACGACCAAAGTCTCAAACTCCTACTGCCCAAGGCAGAGGAGACCTCTTACAGCGGGCCATCGTACGGCGAAGCCGCAACAAATAACCCGCCCCGATCGAGATTCGACTTCGGTTAACTTGCAGAAAGCTGCAACCCTTCACAGAAATCAGAATTTTTATATTCGAAATGATTGCATTCACAAATCCAAAGCCAGACAGCTGTTTCGACCCACCAGGTCTCATCAGTGATACTTGGTTGGACTGTGAACACAAACATTTCGAACTATCTACTCCTTAGAAAGTAAATCTCTGAAACTGGTGCAGTTGGTATCATAGGCGGATTTAGGTGAGAAACTCTGGGGGTGCAAATACCGGGGAGTCTGGGGGGTATGGAAAATCCACCAGGGGGACGGGGAGTCTGGAAAAATTTTGAAAATTACGCTACGCAGTGCATAAGTTTACTTTAATTTTACATGTTTAATTTTACATGTTTGCATGTCATGTTTGAAATGATATTTATTTATGTAGTTGAATCTGTATGGTAATATAAAAAAATCCCGCGAGTGAAAAAGTTGGGGGTGCACCGCACCCCCTAGCACCCCCGTAAATCCGCCTATGGTTGGTATAAACCTCCAAGAGGCAACGCCATGGATGTTACTAAGAAGAAAAGGATAAAAAATACCTTCTTGATATAAATACCTTTATCCAGCAAATGGTTAACTGTCGCGATCAACCAATACTTGTACTCGGTCGCAGAATCCAACACGCTTGTCGCAGTGATTTGAGATTCGAGGAAGCTGAGAGTCACTCCTGGAGGTAGGGTGGCCATGCTCCGTTGCGATGACATGCCTCTCTGAAGGGAAGAGAGGGGTAGGTTGGAGGGCAGTTTGCGGGTGAGGTTTCCTGCTACTCCCGATATCGGGTCCAAGGGGTTCGATAGTTGAATCCTGTAATCAGGGTCATATAGTTTATGGGTAATTTTTTTTAAATCAAGTCAAAAAGTGTAGACAAAAGCTTCTGTAGTAGGGAATATGCGTAAAATTTGAATTTGTCTCAAGTATTTTCTCCCGAATCTTTATTATCGTAACATTATGATCAGATTTTTATTATTTAATTATCATTCAAAGCGATGAATTAGGGAGCAAATGATGCATATTTGAACCAAATTCAACCTCTGTCAATAAATGTTCTTATCATTAGTACAACTACTTTTCTTCGGGCTTGAAGGCCGTCGTTCTTTGGAATTTCTTCCTAACGTTTCGCTAGCGCGAGTGGCCAGCTTCTTCAGAGGCTTACTCATTTCCGATGACTAAACGTTTCGATTTCTTAAGGCGTATTTATATTGATGCAGGTAGTCTGGAGTGTTAATTACTTCTGTCGGGTTCGGGGAATAATCATCATTACTAGTTGCCGCACTACCTGCCGTGATTTCATTAGTGACCCTTGATTTCCTTAGAATGGGATTCCAAACTCTGTTTAGGCTGAACGCTTCTTCTTTTCTGTTGAAATTGTCCGCATGTTTTTGGATCTCTATAGCCGTACCAGTCGGCTATGGTAACCTTGGTTGGGGGCAATCAGTTTAGCATTGGGCGCGTTCAGCCACGCTAGCGCAAAGATAGCGCTGGCAGCGGCGCTCTATGAAAGCGCTAGAAGGTGGCTGAACGTCTATGCTTTGATGCTCTCTGACAAACAGATAAACACATCACATAACCTTTAAATTATATTTTCTTAATATAAAGCGCCTTGAATGGAAAACCTTATAAATTACTTAATCTTAAAACAACTTGCGGATGATAATAATATTGTGGAATTGATTCCACCTGTATTTGAAAGACAAGAAGAAAATTTAGAAATATTAGCATTAAAAGCAGAAAATCCTGTTAGAAATTTAAATTATTTCGAGAAAGTAATTCCAAGTTACCCACCGCGAGACTTTTGTGAACATTTTAGAATGTCAAGAAATGTTATGGAAGTAAGTAACGAACAACTAAAAAGAATCAGAAAGTATACATTTGAATTAATATTCATTGTAGGTATAGGAAAATATTGTTGGTATAATTCCACATATTATTTTTCCGTCAACATTGAATTCTACGGTTGTATAACTATTCTCCGCCATAATTAATCCTCAGACACTAATAAAACCCAAATACAAAAATTGAACTTAGGTTAGGTTTAGGTTAGAATTGTTGGTTGTCGTTGACATATGGAATCGCTGACCAACTTAGCGGAAAATAAATTCGCTGGAAAAAATGGCGACCGCTAGGGCTAGCGCTGTCACTTAGCGATCAAATTCGTCCTCCGCTTACTCAGCGCTTGCCTAGCGCTAGCGCGGCTGAACGCGCCCATTTTCAAACAGAATCCTGTGGTCACCCTCACTCAGTGCGTGTTCCGCCACCGCCGATTTATCGGTTTGCCCCAGCCTGCAGTTCCTTTCATGCTCTTTGAGCCTTGTACCCATGTATCTTTTCTTGCACCTGTGGGAAGGTATACATCGGTACCACGAAAAGATCCATGGGAACAAGGCTCAAAGAGCATGAAAGGAACTGCAGGCTGGGGCAAACCGACAAATCGGCGGTGGCGGAACACGCGTGAGCTGAGGTGCCACAGGGGTTACCATAACTGACTCGTACGGGAGGCGATAGAGATCCAAAAACATGCGGACAATTTCAACAGAAAAGAAGAAGCGTTGAGCCTAAACAGAATTTGGAATCCCATTCTGAGGAAATCAAGAATAACTAATTAAATCACGGCAGGTAGTGCGGCGACTAATAATGATGATTATTCCCCGAATCCGACAGAAGTAATTAAGACTCCAGACTACCTGCATCAATACAAATACGCCTTAAGAAATCGAAACGTTTTGTCATCGGAAATCAGTAAGCCTCTGAAGAAGCTGGCCACTCGCGCTAGCGAAACGTTAATTAAGAAGAAATTCCAAAGAACGACGGCCTTCAAGTCCGAAGAAAAGTAGTTATACTAATAACCTCGGACGCGAAAGCCTTAACCATTTTGTTCTTACCATGTTTGTAGATCCATACTGTAGGCGTAGGCTCGACCATCAGTCAAAGTTATCACCGGTTGGTCAGAAGGGCTCAAACTGCAACTATTCAAAGTACCTGAAAAATAACAGCTTACAAAAAGGAAATATGTCTTGTTGAAACCCAGCAACATATTTTCATTGCCGAAATGAGATTTCAAAGTTATAATTTGGAACATTTACCTTTCCCTGACAACAAACTCCTAATGGATATCCTGCAGATAAGGTTCTTCTGACTCCGCAGGTCCCACATGTGCATCAGCCCCGTTTTGGTGAGAACCAGGCAGAGCCCTGAGAGAGACAAACTCAAGGAAGACACCAAGTCCTCGATCAGGAAGGGGGGCAAAGGCCTTGCGCCAGTTTTAATGTCGAACACGTTTATAGTGAGATCTTCACAACACGCTACAACAGTCGTTCTGTTCGATGTGAAGCACCTTATTGGAGATCCTGATGAAATAATAGCAGTCTGTGGTCAAACATCAAAATGAATAGTATTCAGGGTGTTTCTTTAAAACATAATGCTACTTAGGGAGGTTACTATTGGTCCAAGTACAGGATGATAAAGATTTGAAAATAATGTTTTTTCTGCTGATTTTGGTGTGACCCAATATATTTTTGTGAAACATAGTATTTTCTATTTATTTCACAAAATCACCGTTCGAAAATTATTCTTCGAAGTGCAAATGACTTCTTTTATTTTTTATGCGGAAACTGTACGCCAAACGAGAAAAAAAACCAAGAGGCCAGATTTCATTGGAAAGGAACTGAAATTTTAAAAATGATTTCCACTTCTAGCAAAAGCAGTAGTGTATCATTTTTCTCTTTACAATGATTCAGAACAATATATATTTATGTATTTATTTATTCATTCAATATACAGCTTCCAGACAGAACAGGGTTCCGGTATGAGGAAGTCAATAAAAAAACATCATAAAATTATGTACTATAAATAATAAATTGGAGTATAATATTCATTTGATAATTTGGTGAACATCATTATGTAAGCAAATATTTTTTAAGTTCTTTTGAAAAAATATGAATGGATTTGAATGATTTTATTTTCTATGGTAGTTTATTGAAAGTTATTAATGCTGATGAAATGGGGTTATTTTTTTCCTTTATTGGAATGAATCATATTTAAATGAAAGTTATTTGATATTCTGGTATCGTGGCCATGTAAATCATAATTTTTTGACAGTTTTATATTACATTTCTGAAGATTTTTTGTTAATTTAGATATATACTTAGATTTTTCATAATCAATTAGATGATCCAAAGTCATATTATCTGTTACTTTATATAAATCTGCAGAAGGAGTATCCCACGGTTTTCTGAATATAACCTTTATTGCTTTGTTCATTAAACGATATATTATATTTTTTTGTTTTTTAGAACATGAAGACCAAACTGTAATGGGGTATCTGATATGAGAAACAATGAAGGCATTATATATTAGAATCTGGACGTTTTTGTTCGAAATGTGAATTCTTCTAATGGCCCCCAGGAATGGAACAATAGATTTCTTTATTTTTTCAATATGATTTTCAAAATTTAATTTTGTGTCAATAAATAAACCTAAATATTTATGATTAGGAACTTCGGCTATCAGTTCATTATCTATCTTTCTATCTTCAAGTTTAATTTTATATTCTTCATGTTTTTTTGTTTAAAAATCATAAAAACAGTTTTTTCCGAATTGACGGTTAGGTTAATGCTGCACGTCCATTTTTCAATAAGGTCAATATCATGTTTCAATGAATTTTCCAAAATGTCAATATCTTTCCCAAAGTGAAATAATGTTATATCATCTGCAAAAGAAAAGTGCATTCCATATAAATTTAGTCTTTTAATATTGTCAATATAGATTGAAAAAAGAATTGGAGCCAAAACTGAGCCTTGAGGGACGCCAATTTTAGAAAGTTTCTCATTACTTTTATATTTGTTGATTTGTACAGTTATTACTCGTATCTGCCCCATTCTCCATTATCAATAGCCATTAACATATAGTATACTTATGTCATAATGGAACAAACAGCTTGGAATGAATCATCACTTACCTAAATATGTATCCCACTTAGGCTCTTTGTCATTCATACTTTTGAATGCTTCTATTTTGGAAAACGATCCCTTCGATGTCTTATGGCAGTTGTTTGTCACCTTAAAATATAATTAGTAGAAGTTTTTTTTGCTTTGAAAACGCGTTTCAATAAATTCTGGTCCACCAATCCAATTATTTTGATATTATACAAATGTGTAATAATCTCAACATTCAAAATTTCAAGCAAATGAAGTGACACTTCGAATCAGTAAACTGTATTATGTTATGATCGTTTATAGTGGTACTTTTATTAATTTTTCACTTGGATATTTATGTTTGATCAGTTGAGAATTTACTCTAACCTGCAATTTTATCGTTCCTTCTTTAGTTACGGACACACCTGAAGGCATCTTCAGAGGATCGAGTACGTTAATGAACTTCACGATAGGTTCATCTCCAGGAACCTCGCAGCACATGAGCTGATTTATTTGAACTCCCGGTGTCTGCACAACTACTTTGCTAACACCCTTTGTCGGTTCTCTGGAATTATACAAATTACCACTAGTAATCCAAAAGATAACTAAGATAATAGAGAAAAGTCGGGAATTTACAAAATCAATAAATATTGCAACAATGAATACATTGGCCAGAGCCGACGAGCTATAATAACTCGCTTCAAAGAACATTATGCATACATCTGAGATTGATGAAGGATGTACATGACACAAGGCTACTAGATGCATTTGAAAGTCTAGAAATTGCAAAAGGCAAAAATTGTATGAATTGTGACGAAAGGCGTATCCCTTTGGGCCAGCTTTGCGGTTTTATTGGAATTATCAGTAGTTAACAGACGATAAAGTCTTTATTGGACTGGGACAAACCTTTGAAGGTAGTTTTTGCACTTCCTCAGATTGTAAAATATATTATTCGTAGTTCCGATGATAACAAAAAAATATATAATTCTTAAATTTTTATTACAAAATGAGAATAAAGTTTCAAATACTCACGTCGTAGTGGGCTCATTCGGCTTTATTGTTTCCTGTGGAGGTTTCACAGTCTCCACTATGATCTGGCTTTTCGATGGAGATGACTTGCTGAAAGATGTTTGGGTGACAGATCCTGTACTTATTCTGGAATAATGAAATTAAATGAACATTCAACCAATGTATATGTCTGATGCCTGAACAAAAATGAACTCCACAAATGGTAGAACCCAAGAATTGGATTCTGCTTTCCAGATTTTGGAACTGAGGTTTCTAAAGAAAGCCTTGGACTGTCCCTAACCATCTGTATGTTAATAGCTTATCTTAATAACTTGTAAGCGGTATTAGTTAACGGATTCTGAGTTCAAAGTTGAAAGAAAAAAATTCTTATACATTTCATTGTTGTTATGTATAACTTATTGTATTAATCAAAAGCATTAGACGCTATAATTCCAGATCATTCATTGAGTGCATTTGTCGGCAAATATAGTCCATTTCAGATTTTGTGATGTCTTCAACAAATAGTCAAACAAAACAAATAAATGACATTTTATCCTTTGTGAGTCCAGCCATTTCTCACCAAATTTTGTTCAACCTAATAATGATCTGAATAAAAAACAACAACAGTCTAGTATGCCAAGAGTATATTCAGGACTTCCATGTGTCTTGGTGTATAAGGGCACTCAGGCAGCTCCCAACAAGTCGTGAGCAGACTTGGTAGGAGTTAGATGCCTTTTTACCGCTCTGCTATTGGAGAAAATGACAATGGTTGTGTGATTTCTTATCTTTGCTCTGCCCTTATATCCCTCATATATGTCAGCTCCTACACCTTCTGGCGCCATCATTGAGTTCATTTATCTTCAACTTACTTTCCCGTCTCTTGAAGCTGTTTGTAGCTCTAATATATTGAAACAAAAGAACTTGCAATTCACTTCAAACGAGATCTTTGATATAGTTAATACATTAAGCAGGTAAAATTTTGGCTGGGCAACCCTAATTTTAAGCTTTGGGGTGAGAAACTTTGGCCTGGGCAATCAAATTTTCAAACTTCGTTAAGGGAAAGCTTGAATTTTTGACATGGGTAACCAAAATTTTTAACTTAGTTAAGGTGAGAAACCTTAAATTTTGGCATGGGAAGCCGAGAAAACTTGAATTATGGCTTTGGCATCCAAAATATTAAACTTTGTTAAGCCAAAAAACGTTGAATATTGGTTTGCGCAACCAAAATTTTAAATTGTTAAGGGGAGATATTTTGAATTTTGGCTTGGGCAAAAAAATTCAAACTTTGGCTTGGGGAACCAAATTTCCATACTTTGTTACCGTGAGAAATCTTCGAACTTTGAGCTTGGATAACCAAATTTTCAAACTTCGTTAAGGGAAAGCTTGGATTTGGCCTTGGGTAACCAAAATTTTAAACTTCGTTAGGGTGAGAAACCTTGAATCCTGGCTTGAGCAACCCACAATTTCAAACTTTGCTAAGATGAGCAAACTTGAATTATGGCTTTGGCATCCAGAATTTTAAACTTTGTTAAGGCGAGAAACGTTAAGTTCTGGCTTGGGCAACCAAAATTTCAAATTGTTAAGGAGAGAAACCTTGAATTTTGGCTTGGGCAAATAAAATTTCAAACTTTGTTAATGTGAGAAACCTTGATCGAGTTTTGGCTTGGACAGTCAAAATTTCGAACTTTGACTTGTATAACCAAATTTTCAAACTTCGTTAAAGTGATAAACCTTGATTTTTAACTTGAGCAACCCACAATTTCAAACTTTGCTGGGGGGGGAGAGAAACCTTGAATTTTGACTTGGGCAACCCAACATTTAAAATTTTGCTGAGGTGAGGAACCTTGAATTTTGACACGGGTAGCCGAAATTTGAAACATTGCTCAGGTGATAAACCTTGAATTTTGGCTTGGGTAACCAAAATTTTAAAGTCTGCCAAGTGAGAAACCTTGAATTTTAGCTTGTGCAACCAAAATTTCAAACTTTGCCAAGGTGAGAAAACTTGAATTATGGCTTGGGCAACCAGAATTTCAAATTGTTAAGGAGAGAAACCTTGAATTTTGACTTGGGCAACCCAATATTTAAAATTTTGCTGAGGTGAGGAACCTTGAATTTTTACAGGGGTAGCCAAAATTTAAAACATTGCTAAGGTGATAAACCTTGAATTTTGGCTTGGGTAACCAAAATCTTAAAGTTTGCAAAGTGAGAAACCTTGAATTTTAGCTTGTGCAACCAAAATTTTAAACGTTGTCAAGGTGGAAAACCTTGATTTTGACATATATACTCACTCCGGAATATCATTCCCGACATCCTTGGCAACGTTCGGCACCGAAGTCAGCAGCATCGGGGTGATCCGCCTCTTTCCCGAAGGCAACCTCGTCTCGAGCTGCTTGTTCGCTGGCACCAGGATGCTCTGGTTGGGTTTCGGCGACTCGAAAGACACGTCCCTGCTCACCGGCAGCGGTCTGGGCTCCTGCACGTCGATCTTCAACGCCGTGGTGGCGCTCTTCTCGTTCATCTCCTCGATGGCGCTGAGCAGCTCCGGGTTCTCGACGATCTGAGTGCCGGTGAAGCTGGAGTTCCAGTTCCTTTGGAACGATTTGTGGTACACGCGTTCGTAGAGGGCGTTCTGAAATGCGTCGGAGAAGGTTTGAGATCGGGGTGATCATTCGGCCCGAGAATCATGTGCTCGGAGTAAATGTAACGCCGACCTTTTGTATGTGTTAAGATTTCTGAAACTTTTCTTTAGTTCGGTATAAATTTGAGATTTGAGAACAGCAAGGGTTCATTCTATTGAGTATTGAATATTTATTGAATCAGAATATTGAAAAAATATTGAATATGGAAGTAGCTCAAAATTTTCCATAAAATAAACATAGTTTAATAGGTGACCATGAACTAGAATTTGGGCATACCTTTCAATTATAAACAACTTTTCTAAGTGACATTTTGTTGCATTTCTTGAGATAAAGGTACTTTCCTTTTCGAAAGCATTCAATATTTGAGCCGCCCTGTATGCTGTTCGACATGATGCCATTCTCAGAGCTAATATTATGCTGCCGTGTGAAGGTAAAGGTCAGTAAGTAACAAACAAACATCAGTAACTGCTGAATCTTCAGCAAAACACAAAATGAGAGAATTTTATGTTTTGTATGATAATAATACATTTTCAATAACGTTATTTAATGTCTCGGTATTTGAAATCGAAATAAAAATTAATTGTGTGGAGCAAAAAAGACTAAATTGGCAATAACTCGAAATGTTTATCATGACACTTACTGCTTTCTACCTTAAGAGGGCAGTATGGTCATTGAACATGCCCTTGTACGACTAATAAAAAACTCCTATCTTTTCTCTTAATGCACCATACTGTATATGAAAGTGTGCATTGAATGATAAAGCACCGTCCGCTTGAAAACTAAGAAAATTTACAAATCTTTAGTAGTAGTAATCATGGAGAAACAATTCAGTTGTTTGCCAATGATTCGAGTTATGGAACTCATCTTCAGGGCCCACGACAGATTTGTTTGATTTTCAACTTTTCTCACATGGTAAAGATGATGTTTTGAGTCCTGAGGATGAGTTTGAAGAACTCGAAACGTCGAAAAATTTGTTTCTCCGTGATTGTACCAAAAATGAAACAGTTGCAAAAAAGCACAAAATTTCTAATACTTGATTATTTCTCCATAGATGAGTAAGTTTTAATAGTGTTCATGTTCGGAAATATTCGAAAAGACCTAAAATGCGTGTGTTTTTATAACCAATAAAGTATTTAGTATCATTCAAATAACAATGGCCTCAAAACACTGCCTTGTAAAACACTCAGTAGGAGTTCCTCAATATGAATTTGAACAGTCAAAGTTTCATCTTCCCAGTGTGACAAATGAATGAACTCGAAAGCTCTTTTGAGGAAGCAAATGCAAGATCACTTATATAGAGAGCTCAAATCTTCAAAGGAAGTATTACTGATTCACCCAAATTTTTTTCATGAAAACGTGAACATACTGCTTTCTATAATCAGTTTGAAAATGGAGTTGAAAACATGAACTGAGGTATTTTCCAAGATTATAATAATAATAATAAAGTTTATTCAAAATTCATAAAAAAGAGCACATACATCAATTTGTAAAAAGGTGAATAAACAGTTCAATTATACCCGCGAAGTTAAAAACTTGTTGCGAGAGATACGAATTACATTTATGTATAATATATTTGATAAATTTGTAGAATTCAACAAAATAATACTGAAAAATTAACTAATTTTATTAATTGAAGTGAGAGATTTCATGAAATAAATTTCGACGTGATTCTTGAATCCATTTTTTTAATCTGTAGTTTGAAAGATACTAATGACTTGATCATTTTTATATGATTTGGAATCAAATCATAGTAGAATGGCAATAAATATTTAAAAATTTTCTGAGGCATTGTTGTTTTAACTCTATTTCTCAATGTGATATTATTTTTTTTCCTTGTATTATAAATATGATTATTGAAATTTATATTCATTTCGTGTCTATGGATATGAATCATGATGTTATATCCGAATAATTGTCTTATGTCCATTTTATGTGTTTCTATGTACAAATTTTCACTTGGATACAAATAAGACTTATTATATATTATTTTCAAAAACCGTTTCTGAAGAACTTCAAGATTTCTAATGTGGGATTTCATGACCCCTCCCCAAGCCAGAATTCCATAATTCAATTGGGACTGTATTAATGAAAAATAAAGAATGTTAAGGGTTTTTACGCTCATAAATGTTTTGAGATACTTGAATTTTGATAATAAACTTCGTAATTTCTTCAAAAGGAAAGCTATGTGTTTGTCCCATTTCAGATGTTTGTCAATTATAACTCCTAAGTACTTGATACTATCAGTTTTTTCAATGCTAGTATTATCATGAAGTATTAGTGGTCCTAAGTCCGGTAGGGAAATATTATAAAATGAGAATGGGACATATTTTGTTTTCTCAAAATTTACTGTAAGTTATAGTCGAACCAATTTTTGATCTTTTCAAAATCTAATGAAGTTTTGGTTTGTAATTCATTCCAGCTTTTTTCCCCATATAATATGACAGTATTAGAGAAATTCAGAGTATTTTGATGTTTCTTAGTGATTTCATGTGCAAAAAAGTCATTAAGTCCCTGAAAAATAAACAAATTTCTTGACTATATACCTTTTCATCCATTGAAAGTGGTATTCCAATTTCCTCTTGGGTGAAAGTAACGCAGGCCACAGTACCATCCCAAGAACAGGCTAACAAATACAAGCCATTGCTGCTCCATGATATATCAAGGACACTATCATCAAAGAGATCCTTTATCACAACCAGTGGCCTTTTGAGAGAAGTCAACCAAACACTGATGGACCTATCTCTAGAACCAATTGCACAACAGCAGTACTGTGTTGATTTTGGACTATCGAGTTTCTTGAGTATGTTTGAGTTGAATCGCTGGAAGATAGCAAATTATAAACTGTATTTCATACTTGTTCTGGCCTTTGAGTTTTCAGAAGAGGCAGATTGTTACAGGTATCTTTAAAGAGTACGAACCACACAAGTTACAGCTTTCCGGTGCCCCACAAAATCCTTGTCTTGCCTCCAACCTTCTCTTTCAATAATCTGTGCTGTTGGCCCCCCTCCATTCATGGCATGGGCTGATACCAAATATTGCCCATCGGGTGACCAAGATAGTCTGAGAACATGTGTAGTAGCAGAACATTCATTGAAAGGGTCTGTAACGACTTCTTGTTGGGCCCAATCTGAAGTTCGCCAGATTCTCAGAGATTTATCATCAGATTGACTAGCAATGTATTTTCCTACAGGATCCCACGTGACACCCTAGAACCAACACTTATGTATAAATCAGCTATAAATCTTGTACAGAGGTATACCTTCACCATTCCTGTGTGATTTTTCAATACAGATATCTTTTCGGGAAACTTCTGTGCATTCCAAATGATGACTGTGTTATCAACACTACCTGAAGCCAGCCAACCATCGTGGGGAGCCCAGGAAATATCCAAAACATCACCATTGTGAGAGTTCAAAGTGTGTACACATTTCCAAGTTTCAATGTTAACTTTACCACTTCCAAATATTGAAGAGGTTCCTTCATTGGACAATCTCCAAATCATCACTAGTTTATCGTCTCCTCCAGAAGCCAAGAGATGTCCTGCGTTGCTCCAACGTACAACATTTACACAAGCTAAAATAAATATTGGAGAATGGGATACATGAATTCGATTCTCTAGGACTTTACTGAATAGATCATTGGTTTCATACTACACAAGGTCCTACCTAAATGGTTGTCCATTTGACACAGCATTTTGGGAATTTTGGGGTTCATTTCTTCATTTTCATGTAGGACAGGGCCTATGTTCCAAATAACGATTCGCCCTCCTGATCCCCCTTGTCCTCCTGTGGCGAATCTTCCCCCATTAGGATGGATATCCACTGAAAATATTGGTTTGTTATCTGAAATGGAAAGGGTGAGTTAAAAATTGGATAAAACAAATTTTTCTCCATTACCCTCATGATTCACCCAGATAGGCTTGAGAAATATCATTTTCTAAATAAATCTGTAATTTAAATCTAAATTAATTCACACCATACATATCTTTTGAAATTCTTTATATTTATCGAAGATTTCCAAAACAAATAATTAGGTTAGTTTGACTAGTTTGAGGTTGGTCGTTGGGGCAAGTGAGGGCGACCAAAATAAAAATCTAAAATATTTTCAATCGTCTCCTGATCCGGTCCTGCAAGCAACGGCAGTAATCAGTAATGCAACATTAACAAAATAAAAACTCTAACCATTATTTTGATGAACGAGTGTCCATAATCTCATCCAGAATCATTCCTTCTTATAAAATTGACATGCATTATTATTGTTTAGTTGATTCAAGAAACTCTTTGAGCACTCCAAAATTCCCCGTGGTGTGGTGTGTGCATTCATGTCCTGTCCTGTCCCTGTCACGTCCTCTATCCTCTAGTTTTAGTTCTGTGGTCACGCCGTCACGTCACGACACCGAGTCACCACAGTCACCTGTCTAATAAATTGCCATCTGCCACAAGTCATTAGAATCACCAAATGGAAGAAAGCTGTATCAATTACAGAAAACTATAATTTGGAGAAATCTGTTCCCGGAACCAAAAACCGAAGGAAAAGGTACACTTCTCTAACACATCACACACGAAGCACACATGTTACACAGACGCCAAAATCGAAAAAAAAGAAAAAAAAAAAAGAAAAAACAAAAAGTGACAGAACGATCAGTGATTAGGTTTGTTGCGACATTTTTGAACAGACATCAGCGCCCTCATCGGTAGAAATTCTCCCAAAGAAGGAAAAGAGTTGTTTTCGAAGATTTCTTCTAAGACTTTTTTTATCGATAAAACAATTAAAATTAATCTTTTGGTCCACAGATGGCAAGTGTGTTTGGTATGTATGATTTTTTTTAAAGGAATACTTCTTATATTTTGCAACCCATATATTTCCAAATCCACACCACAGAATAGTAAACAAGTTGTTTACCATTCTGTGTCCACATCGTTTCATCTCCTATGGTTGTTTAGTGTTCTACCTAAATTATTGAAAACAGTTTCTATATATAGTATATAGTAACACAAGTAATTTTTTTAAGAATGTCAGAGCACCATTCATTTGTGATAGAATTATTCGCGATTCTTTCAAAGTCCATCAAATTTTATCGATAAATTTTTATTTTCCAAGAAAACTTTTTTAGTTGGGAAAAGTATGAACACAACCGATTGTTAAAATCACGAGTATGAGTGATTTAAAAATGAAAATTTATCTCATTAAATTGGAAGAACGATTTTTATTTTGAGAGATTATTTACTGAGTTATAGAAAATGTAAAATTATTGAAAACACAGTTTTTGTAAACGGATCGGGCAGCAGAAACACTTGATGCCTCTTCCAAGTCATTGGTTAATATAACATCGCTTGATGTTGAGCATATCAAACTAGGGTCACTGGATCTAGTAAGCTAGCGAAGCTGACTAGATCCAGTGACCCTATATCAAACAACGATGTACACCTTCTATGATCCAGAAGAGAAATGATGCTGACGTGGTGCATATGATACAGATTTCTAGAAATTATGATAGTTTAAAGCAAACCTTACTGACGATACCAAGAGATGGCGCAACACCTCTTATTTGTAGATGTACTAGTCAGTTGTTGAATACATATAATCTGCTGTCTATAATGTGCATTGGTCTATTTTCATCAACTTCTGCTATTTTGGATTCCAACTCTGGGATTGCATAGTTGATTATGAATTTGAATTTTTCTTTGCCAGTAGCTCGCCTTCGGTAAAGGAACAGTGACAATAAAGTAGATGAGATAGACCACCATCTCATTTACTCGAAAAGAAGATATGGTCTAGTTGACATTAGGGAGAGATGGACCGCTTTTCATGGTCTCAAGGTGAAAAAGTACAGCTTTCCGTTTCGAAGGAACCATTACATTTGGGACAGAATTGTCGGATTTTGAAGATGTTACAGCCTTTGTTTAATGAATAAACACTGATTGATTAATCCTTCAATAAATTTTCCTTGCTTTTTCATTTTACGCCTGGTCCAACTCACCTTCATGGCATAAACATAGGTCTATATCTCCTTACTTCAAAGCCCATCTAACATCAATACTGAAGGTGAGCTGGTCTTTGCAAAGGTCCGGAAAATTTATTTCGCGTGAGTAGAAAAAGTTTGAAGCGATAAAAAACCTCTGGGGTTAGAATAATACAGCTGGGAACACTCGCAGATTAAAATTAGTTAGCCATAGTATATAGTCAAAAAAATATAGTTCATCAACCAAAAGTGGTTCATCTCTCCTCGAATTACCCTAATTACTCGTATTTCTTTAGAAAATTTTTCAAAATTGTAATTGATGGTATTACTCGAGTATTATCTATACCAAGGATAAGTATAGGAAATCTATAATTTACTCTTCAACCCAGAGATAGTTGATAAGATGGTTAGAAAATGTAAATTTAGGGACACACTTCGTAAATCTTCGACTTTCCAAAAAGATGACAAAAATGAAAAGTTTATAGTAATCCCATATGAACCTCAATACACTAGAGGACTTCAACAGATATTTGACGAAGTGAATATGAAAGTTGAATATAAAACTTCTTACACATTACAACAGCTTCTTGGTAACCCAAAAGATAAATTAGAAAACTCAGAGGAGTCTGGAATTTCCAAAATCGGTTGTCAAGATTGCAACAACAAATACATCGGCCAGAGCCGACGAGCTAGTAAAACCCGTTTCAAAGAGCATTTTGCACACATGAAATATGGAAGGGTAGAAAAATCCAGTGTCGCCCAACACGCTCTAGACAATGACCACAAAATTGGTGAAAGCAATCTTAAACTGATAAAGCATTTGCATGATACAAGACTACTCGATGCATGTGAGAGTCTAGAAATAGCAAAATGTAAAAACAGCATGAATGGTGACAAGGGACCTATCGCTTCACTATTGATAGTCTCAATAGAGTTCAATATTGTATTGGAAATGTTGATTTTATTCTGAACCGAACTATCAAAGTCGCCTTCCGCCACTGAATCGGATTTCCAATTGATTAAGAATAGAATAGAATAGAATAGAATAGAATAGAATTTATTCATCTCTGAAATTTTTACATACATACACAATACAATAATATATACATGCAAAAACTTATTGGACTAGTCAAGATAAAACATACAAAATATATATATATAGTTGTCACAAAAAAAAAATACTGAAATAATGACAGTTTATAAAATTCATTAGGATTATGAATTGAGGTATTCGTCAATTCCATAAAACTGTTTATCACATAGAAAAGCATGCAAATTCTTCTTGAAAATAGTTATTGTGCTACTTGTATCGACATAACTTTTTATTTTATTAAAGCACTTAATGCCTACATATTTTGGCGATTTTTGGCTCACCCCAAGTCTAGAGTAGTGTTGGTGGATAGCTTCACTATTCCTCGTGAGATATGGATGTACATCACAATTTTTTTTGAATTCTATTTCGTTTTCTTTGATATACATTATCAACTGGAAAATGTACAAACATGGCAATTTTAGGACTTGAAATTGTTTAAATTGTTAAATCTGTATCGTTATGAAAAGTCTGTATCATAATGGATCGATTTCATTATGAAACTGATTATGGGCATATAAGTGTGTTATTATATATTACAGGCGTCGATTTTTTTTCAAAGATTATGATTGTTTCCTGTAGTTGAAAGAAGACAAACAACAATGCGTATCCTCCATTGTTTGTATCAATAATCACTCAAGTTTATAGGGGGGAGGGGGGTAATCACTGAGAAAATTATGCGTTTCACCATTTTATCAAAACACAAATGCATATTGGCCTTTTCACAAACCTACCTTTCACAATGACTTGAATTATTAGAAAACTGTGAAAGAAAACGTCAGATTTGTTTAATCTTCATTTTTTTATTAATAAAATTGTTAAGTAGAGAAAACAATTATTTTCGGGAATAATTACACAAGTGCTTCAAAATTACCGATAATTTTCCATGGAGGCATGTTGTCTAAAAACTGCATGAGTTTATTTTCATATTTTGTCGAAAGAGCCCGACTCCGAAGGTAGCACATGAAAAATACATTATTGTGATTGTAGTTTATAGACCTCCTGGTACTGATCTCAAACTGTTTTTAGAGTGTTTTGCAAATATGTTGGAGAAAGTTGCTTCTCATTTCAAAACTATTGTTATTGGGGGTGATTTCAATATTGATTTCATGGAACATTGTAATGGCCGGGCACTCTTAGAGGATTTGCTGGGATGTTATGATATAGCAGTAACAATAAGGTCTCCAACTAGAGTGACTGCAACTTCCAGTACCTGTGTAGATAATATTTTCATAAGCTCCAATATAAGTGACTGGCGATCAGAAGTAGAAAATCTGAATCTGTCTGACCATTTTTCTCAACACTTGGCATTCAACATTGAATATAACCTCAAATCTGCTCCTCAGCAATACAAGTATTCGCGAAAATTCTCAGAACAGAATACTCTCAAGTTCTTGAATCAATTGGAAGATGAACAAGGGGAGAATATTTACACTAAAAATAATATTAATAATGCCTGGAACAAATTTTTGAATGTCATCAGTGGCTTGATAGATTCCTGTTTCCCTATTCAAAAAATACTGATTAATAAAAGAGCTGAAAAGAGAATTTGGTTTAACGAGGAACTTCTGCATTTGAAGCAGCAACTAACTCTCATATCTGATTTAGCAACCACTTACCCAATATATCATCAAGCAAGAGCAGAGCTACAGAAGCGCTACTGCCATGCATTGTCAGAGGCTAAGAAAAAATATAATGATGATTTGATTATGAAAGCAAATAATAAATCGAAAACTGTATGGAAAATTATTAATAATCTAAAAGGACGTTGTCAAAACAATATACCTATCAACATTCGCGACAAAAATGGTAAACAGATGACTGCCCCGGAAATGGCTGAGCAGTTTAACATTCATTTCACTAGAGAACCATTTTCGGTGAATCAGCATGATCTGGATTATCTAAAGTTGAATATGCCAGTGTCAAAAAAATGGTTTTTTTTAAGCCAGTAACACCTGCAGATGTTAAAATACTAATTGGTAATTTGAAATCTTCCAACTCAAGTGGATTTGATGAAATATCAAATAACCTACTAAAAAAATCGTATGCAGTTTTATGTGAACCATTGGCTTTTCTCATCAATCTTTGTTATTCCCAAGGAATTTTTCCAGAATGTTTGAAGTTAGCTGTGGTTCTGCCATTATACAAAAAAGGTGATTCCGATGACTTCTCCAATTATAGAGCCATCAGTTTATTGTCAAGTCTCTCTAAACTCATTGAAATGGACATCTCTAATCAACTCTCATCATTCATGTGGAGTCAGAGACTGTTATCTAGAAATCAACATGGATTCTGTAAAAATATGAGCACAGAATCTGCTCTGTGTGATTTTCAAAGATGTCTTGTAGACAATCTTGATCAGGGAAAATATGCTCTTGGTCTTTTCATTGACTTTTCAAGAGCTTTCGACTTAGTCAATCATAGGCTTTTATGTAGTAAGTTAGAATCGTATGGCGTTAGGGGGATACCGCTGAAATTATTCGAATCATATTTAAATGGCAGAAGTCAGGTTGTTAGACTGAATGAAGTTCTGAGTAGTTACCGTGAAATAAATCAAGGTGTACCTCAAGGATCTGTATTGGGACCTTTATTGTTTAATATATTTGCAAATGACATAATTAGTCTGATGGAAAGAAACCAAGATATAAAAATAGTGTGTTATGCAGACGATACCAATTTACTAATTTTTGAAAAAAGCATAGACATGCTACTGAGTAAAACTGAGAGGATTTATGAGGATATCATTCGGTGGTCTGAAAGGAATTGTCTGTTATTGAATCATAACAAAACAGTCACAGTATTTTTTGGGCGCTCCAAACAAATATCACCTGTGTTATTCAAAAATACTGAAAAACAAATAACTTGTAGTGATGAGGTGAAACTTTTGGGAGTAATTTTCGACAAACATCTGCAATGGACAAGTCATACAGAACTATTGTCTAATAAGCTGAGAAGTAGTTGCTACAGCATAAAATATATGAAAGACCACTGCAGCAAAAATGTCTTGCTTACGCTGTACTTTGCACACTTCCACTCCCACATGAAGTATGGTATACTGAATTGGGGAAACAGTGCCGGTATGAATCGGATCTTCATTATTCAAAAGTACGCAATTCGAATCATGGAAGGTATTGATATGAGAACCAGTTGTCGTCAGTACTTTATAACTCTGGGTGTATTAACGGTTTACAGTGTATATATACTGGAAGCTTGCACTTATATCTATAGGAATAAAAATAAGTTTGCAATAGATAATCACTGCTATAACACTCGTCATAGAAATCTCTTGCAGCCTGATTTTCATCGCACATCGCTGTATCAGAGAAACTTTCATTGTATTGGTTGTAGGCTCTATAATGTTCTTGATGATCATGTGAAATCATCCCCCAATGTTCATATTTTTAAATCAAGGCTGAAAAAGATCCTACTTCGTAAGTGTTGTTATTCCTTAGACGATTTCTTTTTATGATGATTATTTTTTATTTTTAAACTATTATTGTGTTTTTTTATATATACATGTATAAGTAAATTTGTAATTGTTGATATGTCCTTGTTCAATGTAACTGAAATTTTGACGTTTTTAATCATTTATGTAACCTTTGTGGATTCAAATGATAAAATAAAGGAATATTGTTATTATTATTATTAATTCGGTAGAATATTTCCCTCATATATAAAATGTCCCATAAGAGCAATGCAATTATCGAAAACTTACAGCGGTAATTACATTGTATCAAGTCACCATAATAACACATTTGAAACCGTATCGCTAGACGTCAGTAAACAACACAAATAAATGTCAGATAGACTTCAAAAATAGAAGAACATTTCGCGTTTTGGTGAGTGCTCCATACAATCTATAGAGGAAAGTATAAATGAACAAAAAATAACATTTCCTTGAGAATTTCTTCATTCGTGAAATATTCCAATGAATTACATTCGTGCATAAAAATGACCAGATAATTTTGCATTCAAGCGTGATATACAAATTGCATTCGGTTATTTTCATATTTTGTAAAACTTTCGCCAAAAAATGAAAATAAACTCTTTAAATTTTTAGATATCACGCTTTCTTGCAAAATTATCGGTAATTTTTATGCACTCGTGCAATTATAACCGAATATTTCTGGAGTTAAAACAACGACGTTTAAAATCCAGTATTTATGCCTGTCAAGATGACAAATGTACATTTTAACAATCGTTACAGCCCGAAAATGTCCCGCCGGGAATTTATCGCTTCATATGGGATTTCTAACATACGATAGAAATATTCGATAAAAATAAACTTCAGACTTTAGAGATAACTTACATTTGCCTTGTCGACGTAAGTAAAAATAAACCGTTATAATGATATTCGTTCATGTATTTATCATACTACATATCAATATGAGTAGAGTGAAAATTATATACTTATTGAACACAAGATAATGCAACAGAAAAATTAAAAAATTAATTTAAATTTCGATTTTTCTCATCAACATAACGGTCTATCAATGCATCAGCTTCTATGGGTAAGTCCCAGGAATGAATGTGTTATAGTGCTAGACCAGTTAACCGATCCTGAGATATTGTCAGACCAGGTTGAAGTCCATAGCATGCATTTTAGAATCGCACTTTTTGAAAGTGGTATCTATCGAAGTGGAAACGCACGAACATTCTTCCAGAATTGTTGGTGATAATCAATTTCTCCCGAAATACTAGACTATATCAAATCAAATCACTTTATTTCTCGTAGACAACATACATTGTATGAGAAAAGTCAGATTACACTCTCATCTAGGAGAATGTAGTAATGAAATTAAAAGACAACAGTCAATTTGACAATACAAAATATTACAAGCAGAACATGGATATATAAACATACACACACAAAATATACATGCATACAGTTTACATTAGGAGGCACTAACAATTGATAGTATTCATTCATTGAATATAAGCATTTCTCAACTAAATGAGACTTCAGTTGTTTTTTGAATGAATTATCATGTTTCACACTCTTCAGAGTATCAGGTAAAAAATTGAAAATCTTTGGGCCAATTCTACTTGGGGCTTTGTAAGTAACATTAATTGTGGAAAGTGGTTGACGAAGGTTGGTGTTTTTACGAGTATTGTATGCGTGGAAATCAGCACCGCACGGAAATGAAGATCTATTTTTAAAGACAAAAACACAAGTTTCGTATATATACAAGCCTGTCAATGTGAGAATATCAAATTCTTTAAAAATATTTCGGCAAGAATGATCACGTTTGACTCCTGCGATACATCTTATTATTTTCTTCTGAGAGATGAATACTTGCTGGGCTTGGGAAGAGTCTCCCCAGAGACACACCCCATACCTGGGGGAGTCTGCTCTCCACCTGGGCATAATATAAATTCATTAGTTGTGCCCGTGTCAAAATGGGTTTGAGATTTCTTAGCATGAAATGGACTGAAGAAAGTTTGGAGTCTAAAAATTGACAATGTTTTTTCCAGTTTAAACAGGAATCAACAAATATGCCAAGAAATTTACAACTTTGATCAACACTCATCAAAGAATCATTGAGTGATATATCGAAATCTTCAAAATCCCTCCTTGTCGGGTGAAATAGTATAAGATTCGTCTTTTCTGCATTGAAATATAGAGAAATATCATTGAACCAGCGGGCGAGTTGACATAATGTAGTTTCACAATTTTCTTTTAAAGTAGCTGAATTTTTGTGTGATAGAACCAAAGAAGTGTCATCAGCATAAATGGTCAATCTTACGTTAGGAAAAGAATTACCGATTTCATTGATATACAATAAAAAGAGAATTGGACCCAGTACAGAACCTTGGGGGACACCTATATCGATTTGAGCTGAGGAGGATTGGATGTCACATATCTTATATTCGTTAGTATATTTCAAGCTGATATATTGCGCACGATTTTTAATGAATGACTCAATCCAATTTAGACAAACACCTCTAACACCATAGTCATATAACCTTGTCATCAGAATAGAGTGATCAACACAGTCAAAAGCACGACTCAGGTCACAGAAGATACCCATGGGGACCTCTCCCGAATCAATGTAATTTATTAGATCATCAAAAAACTGATGGATTGTAGTAGTAGTCGATTTATCTCTTCGAAATCCGTGCTGGCTGCCTGTCAGAATGTTCTGTTTTATAAGAAAATCAGCGAGCCTGTTCAACAGACCATATTTAAAAATCTTGGAAAAACTGCTACAGATTGTTAAAGGTCTATAATTCTCAAGTTTTTCGGAATTATCTTTTTTATGAATAGGAATAACCTTTCCAGTTTTGAGGACGTTTGGGAATTTGCCTGTACTGAAAGACAGGTTCAGTAGGAATGTCAGAGGTTCGATTATAATGTCGATAACCTTTTTTAAAATGAAGGAAGGGACTCCGTCAGGTCCTGAGGATGTTTTATTTTTCAGTTTGTTGTGTAATATAATCTGGGATATTCCATAATTTTGAATTTAATTACTGGATTCTGAGATCTTACAGGGTTACAGGGAGTAAAGGTGAAATAAAATTGTGATTGATTTTTCATCCATTTATTATATTTTTTGATATCTCCCTATAGTTTTTAATATATATTATAATATGTTCTGTGACTGACTGATCATGGGGGGTAATTACCCCCTTTACCCCCCCCCTTGTATACGCGCCTGGGTAAGGGTACCTTGTTGAATTCCAAAGAACAAATTACAATCATATCTTTCCTATCAAAATGAACCTAACTACTTGAGCCGGTCTCCAACAACTAGATAAACATCACATCACGTCGCCTCTGGGCTGGCCAAAAACAAACGACTCCAAACCTTCCAGAGAGTACTCGACAGAAACGAAGAACAGAATATCGCATCGAACCTCTCTGACAAAACATTCAAACAGGTGTATTATTCGCATCGTGTCGTTTGAGAGTGGGAAACGAGCGAGGAGTGTTTTGTAGCTGGTACCGCATGGCACGGATTCAAAAGACTCGCGAAGGACACGCAAGAACACTTTGACTTATAGGCGAGGAGTTTATCGGCGGAAGTCGGCCGGAAAACGGTAGTTATTCGCCGGTGATGATTTAACGTGCGTGAAGGGTCGACAGAGAGAGGACTTTGGAATCCTCGAGATGTTTGATAACTAGTTGAGCATGCGGGAAGTTACGTCCTAGAACTACATCGATTTTACTTCCTCACTGTTAGTCCTTTGTTTTCTTACCGTTTAGTGTAGGATTGTGGAAAGAATTAGTTTTCAATTTCGAGTTATTTTTGTTTTATGGAAAAGTTTTCGACCGTTTCTTATTATTTAAATAGGTGGGCCGTAAACATTTTGAGTACCTACTTCTGAGTAGTAAATACAAGACATCATTTCGTATCACTTGGTATTTTTCCTAAGTCCTAGAAAACAGACAGAGTTCAGCCAAATCCTAAAAAAAGGGAAGGAGGGTTTATTTTCGGTTATAACTGCACGAGTGCATGAAAATTATCGATAATTTTGCAAGAAAGCGTGATAATTGCAAGAGTTCATCTTCATATTTTGGCGAAAGTGCCCAGGAGTCCGAAGGACGGTAGGCGTCTTTTACAAGATATGAAAATAACCGAATGCAATTTGTATAAGATGCAAGCAATCACGCTTTCGAATGCAAAATCGGATCTGATCATTTTTATGCACGAATGTGATTCATTGAAATATTTCGAAATGAATAAAGAAATTCTCAAGGAAATTTTGTGTTCGTTTGTTCGGATTTATACTTTCCTCTATAGATTTATGGAAAGCAGATCACCAAGAACGCGAAATGTTTTTCTATTTTTGAAGTCTATCTGACATTTGATTATGTGTTGTTTACTAAGCGTCTAGCGATACGGTTTCAAATGTGTTGTAATGGTCCGACTTGATACAATGCAATTACCACTGTAGAGTTTTTCGATAACTTGCGATTGCTCTTATGGGGACGCAGTTCTTATATATGAGGAAAGAGGGACTATATTCTGTATCATTTCCAAAGTTATGGAAAAAGCAATCAACATGAAGCTTATCGAACATCTGGAGAAATCAGGATTAATTGATGATTGACAATTCGGAATTCTCCATCAAAGGTCAACTAGTGACTTATTGGCATATATATTCCTCCGAAAAATTCGGAGAAGCGTTAGCTATTGCACTCGACAATTCAAAAGCATTTGATCGAGTTTGGCATCGAGGTCTCCTTTCTCAACTGCAGTTTTATGATTCGGTTGTGTGCTTTTATTGAGTTTTTTGTCTGATAGGTCTCTACATGTGGTTGTTGTGGTATCGTCTGATATTTTTTCAATAAATGCAGGTGTTCCACAGGGTTCACTTCTGGCGCCCACTTTGTTTCTGCTTCATTTCAATGATTTGCTAAAGAAAATATCTTGTTCGGTGCATAGTTTTGTGGACGATAGCCGTCTTCATACCAGGTTATTTCCCAGAGTCCCCATATCAGCACGAGAAATGAAAATTTCAGGAAGGCTTTAGCGTCAATAGTATAAACGAAGACTTGAAACTTTTCCTATAGATCAATTACCCTAACACCAAACTGATATTTTTGCACTCGACGTGCGCTTCGCTAACAGGGTTAGCATATTCAGGAGAAGAAAATTTATACAATTGACTGATACAATTGATACGACAGTATCAATTTTATTCTTCTGAAGATGCTAACTCTGTAAGAGAAACGCGCGTCGAGTGCAAAAATATCAGTTAGGTGTTAGGGTAATTGATTTCTATGAAAAGTTCCAACATTCACACCAAAGGTTCCAAACTCATCGTTTAAACGAAGACTTGGCAAAAATGGAGTGACATTAACTTGGGGGAATTTAATGCTAGGAAAACCCAGGCATGTCTCTTCCTGGAGAAAGACGAACTAACTTTTTCTGATATTAAAGATGTCAGGACTAAATATTCCTACAAAGTCAAGAACCTGCTAGGAATTACGATCAGTAATAGTGCCCCAAAGGGAAAACCACGTGGGATCAATCGCTACAGGTGCTTCCCAGAAGATTTAATTTCTATTATATGAGAAATACTTTAATTCTCGTCAGCTTCAGAGAAGTTGTAATTTCTATTTCTTCATTCGAAGAAGAAGAAAGCCAAAAATAATGTAATATCTAGGGACAAAGAATTTCCATCCTATACCTTTCATCGACCATACCGTGGATATCAACTGATCATCTCGCTGTGATATTTTTTCTCTCATTGGTAATAGACCTTAATTTGATAATTTTTTGATTCAATCTCAGCACAGTAGTAGACTGACTGCCGCGGCTGATAGTTTATAGCCGATCGTACCGAATGTACTTTGCTGTCGTGTTGAACTTATAATTGTTTCTCCGATTTTTTATAATAATATATGTAGGATATTTCATCTGCAAATCATTACAATCTCTTTATTTTTTCTGTAGGGACAAATTGAAACAAAATGATTCAATAGAAATCTTATAGTAATTATATTTTGACAACATTATGGATAGTGATAGCTGCCAATCAGCTGCCAAAGCAATACTTTGCTGATTGATATGTGTCTACAAAATTCATATTTGCTGATCGGGGACAAAATATTTTTTTCTGAAGATTAGAAAAAAACTTGTCAGGAAAAAGTTGTAAAGCTTCCATTTCAGAATCATCAAATTTCAAGTTAGTTTTTCAACAAAATCTAATACTTAAATAACAGAAATTGAAAATATAGGAACTCATAGGAGGCAAGATACAGATTACCTTCCTGTTGTAAACATAAGTAGGCATGTCTCAATGTGGAATCAATAACACGATTCAACATTTCAAATGCTGATCGTACTGTTCAAAATAAGTGCTGCACAAAATAAGTGTTCCTCGTTTCCAGAAGTTTCTTTGTGTGCTTTTATTTTCAAATGGTCCCACAAAAAAAGAGGGTTAATGTGTTACATCTGGTGACCTTGCTAGTCAGGGTGTTTCACTATGAGTGCCAATTCATATCCTTGGGAATCGTTCACACAAGTATTGACGAACAGTTATGGAATTATGAGCTGGTGAGCGCACGATCTCGTTGATACCAGTAATTATGCACAGCGTCCAATGGAGAATTATCCAATGCATCTTCCAGATCTTGTCTTAACAGACGAACGGATCGTTGAGCAGACGTCTGGCAGATGAATGGACCTATAACCTTTGTGCCAAAAATTCCACACCATTTATTAAATCCGAATCGATTTTGGTATCTGGATGATCTCTTCATACGTGGGTTTTGTTGCGACCCATAGTGTGTGTTGGGCCTGTTGAAAATACCTTTATTGGTACCTAACCATAGTTTCATCCAACTATAGTTATAAATTAT
The DNA here is from genome assembly GCA_032362365.1 of Zygogramma bicolorata. NCBI lineage: Eukaryota > Metazoa > Arthropoda > Insecta > Coleoptera > Chrysomelidae > Zygogramma > Zygogramma bicolorata. The sequence goes on along the minus strand of JAVJAQ010001173.1, from coordinate 251,645 downwards.
GTAACAAAAGCCGGAAAATGGATTTACCAGGTTGTTTTCGCTTAGGGTATTTGTTCGAATACATATGTTCGGCTTTTATATAATTTCTTTGACATAAACTATCAGGACAGCACATCAAAGTTTTCTTCGTTTATAGAATTACCTTGCTTCATTCCAATGAAGAAACGAAGGCGATAACGACGATAACAACGACAACGATGAAATACTCATCCAAAACGAAAATTATTTATGGAAACTGACAGCTATATGTATATGTTGCCATGGATTGTTTCTGAGCCACCAATGTTCAAAAATTTTGAAAAGATTTTTTTCCGAATAAAAACATTTGCAATAAAAAAATGCTATGTCATACTGGATGATGTTTTTTTTCGAAACGAAACGTTGTACGGAGATATTGCGAACGCCATTTTGTAGAGGTTTAAAAGTTGCAATGAAAGAGTGTCTTTGGTTCTTTCGTAACTTTTCAAATAACTTCAGAAAATTAAAAAAATCAAAATCGAATCGTCAAATTTCAGTTTTTTTTTTAATATTACCGGAAGTGAACGACATTTTTGGGATTTCTCAATATCTATTCATTGATCTTTTGATTGCGCAAATTTTTGCTTATTTGACCTACTGTGGGCACACTATATACCCTTAGGACCTAGAGGCAAATAGCTCTTATTGGAAAAATTAAAAGTGTAATAAAATTTTCACATGTGAAAAATAAATTTCATAACGTATTACAAATTCATAATTCGAACAATTCGAGATTTTTCATTTATCAACTACTCTATATATTTCTTATAAAGCTTTACCTCAGAAGCAATTAACCAAAAGTCTCATTATTTTTCAAAATGAGTATTTTGTTTCTCCTAATACATATCTACTTATTACCTAGTATTCGCATATTAGTCTCTACTTCTTATTTGAATTATGTCGAAGCTGTTCTAGATTGGAAATAAGTTTACAGATACAAGAGAAGTATAGGTAGTTCCTTATATGTTTTCACAACTGTGTACATTTTCATAATTTATCATTAGATTCACACTGAGAAAGGTTGAGAGTATTCCTGGATTTTAACAAATCCTCTTCCCAACTAAGTGAATTGAGAAGTACAAAACGTATAGCACTGTGGGTTTTAGACTCCAGATGAAATAGCGATTGTATGTACCGTAAAATCAATAAAACGTCCCAGAGCATTTCGGCACCCAAAATAATTAGCCCGCCCTTGTCTCCACAAGGCTCTGCCATATAGGCTTACTCGTAGGAGTGTTTGCCAGTGAAAAATATATATAAAAAAACAATCATTTTTCCAAGTATTGAAATTACCACTCCGTATGGAAACGACTTGTTTTGTATAAACGGGTTATTGAGTTTGCAACCTTACAATATTGTGGGAAATGAGAAACGCCTGTTTTCTACAGTTAATAAAAACTATTTGACCGAGTCACTGTTAAGCACCCGTTTCATTTCATCCTTAGTTCTTTCACAAATAATATAATTTTTCCCAGTTGAAAATAATTTGTATGTTATGTACCTATTCCATTCAAAATATCGATGGTTTTGCAGCTTCGGAGCTCTATCTGTGTAACCAAAGTAGTCCCGTTTTGACAATTATGTTTACCTCAGTCTTCATCATTTCGTGATAGTTTGTCGTTTAAGTTTGTTCATAGAATTCAGAAACGTCCTGTATACATTCACATATGAGTATCACCTTGTAAGCTCAATGTTGATGGAGTTTTCTATGAGATTCGAGTCACTTATAAGATAATTATTGAAACTATTTCTAGATAAAAGCTTCAAAACAGATTATCCAAAGCAATGAGAGTTATTCCGTCTTGATGTGGACCTGTCTTCGACGGAAGATTTCTCTTCCCATTATGTACCTGCGATTACGAATAAATTACAGTTTCATCAGAAATGGATAAATTTAATTCAACTTGATGCTTATATTATCCGATCTTCATTTCTTATATTCATTTAATTGGTTTTTCAGAACATATTACCTTTCAAACGATCTATTGGAATATTCTATTGCAGCTAATTCTAAATGATAAATGCATCATTGTACGGTAGACGGTATAATAAAATTGAGGTGAATTGAAGAAAATTATTTTCCAGTAATTTTAACATACCTACTGACAGCGTCTATTGATTACCTAAAGGTTTAATATTTGTTGTTTTTTTATGCAATGACACTGAAGCGAATTCAATAACCAATCATCATCAATTATTTGAACCAATGATTATTTTATTTCCGTGTCGTTTATATCAAAACGTAATAGTTCGCAAAATAAAAAACGATTATTACAAAATGCATGAATCGTTATGGAGATTTGTTATTCGGTTTCACCTGGAACTCTATAATCATAATTCATGCAATCTTTGTATTGCGAAATCTGAATAACATTCTTTTGCTTTTTTTATAAAAGACGAAACCCACAAGGACAATGTTGACGTGGTTGGAAAAAGTGAGTCTCATCCAACCAGTAGCAATCGGTGTCTGGTACTTTGCTAGCTAGAAATTATTTTAATTTGATATTACCTCAAGCATGAAGTGCTGACAGGGTTGGATTTCAGAGATTGCCACCAGCTGTAGTAACATAATTTCTGCTCTTGGTAGTGTAGGGGTTAGCACGTTCGCCATTCGAGCGGAAGACCGGGGTAAAAATCCTTGTCAGGCCACCGTGCTGGGTAATCGCGCGTTGAAATGTAAGGCCTCGTTGATCCATTGCTCGCACAAGTTTCGACTTCTGAGGGTTGGCGTTCGTCAGCTGGTTAACGGAACGAACAATTTTAGAACAATACTTTGGAAATACTGACTGTCACAAAAATCCTATAGAGAAGTGAAATAGTGTGAATAAGTTTCGAAAAAGGAAATGGATTTTGTATTCGAAATGTTAACAGAGATAAGTATTTTCATATATGTAAATTAGTACTTATATCTTATAGAAGTTGCTGACTAATATAAGGACGTGTTTCATTTAAAAACTCTTTTTTAACGCAGCGCAGGTACTTTTTGGGATAGATTGGGAATATACCTTTCTACACTTGTATATATTCCTATAGCAATTGTGTCATGGGTAATGAACACATGCAAATCATTGTAATGCCATATATGCCCATCTTGTATGATGTATATATTTTTCACCTGAGAATGTAGACTGTATATTATTATGTAATATAATCAATTAATAGGTAATATGCTTAAATTGCTTCCTCTGAGACGGACAATTATGACAGATGTCAGTCTTTTGAGGACAATTTCCAACTGTCTGTTATAAAATGTAAAGATCAATTATTCACATAGCATTATCACTTCCATTATTTGTACTTATTATTATCGATGATCTGGTAGGTTAATTAACCAAAAACTACGAATAATTTTTTTTTTCATTTGTCTGAATGTGGAACATCTCTTTGAAATTAATAAATGAGCTCAATGATAATATTGAGTGAGAAAATATGACGTCTACATGCTTTAATGTTGATTCGTACCTCCTGTCGGTCAGTTGTATGTTGTTGTTGAGTTCGGGTTGAACCGCGCCTGGAGTTTTGTTCTCGACGTTTCGGCTCCGATTTTGGAGCCATTTTCTAGAGGTAAATGTGACTTCACGCTGAGGTCTCAATCTGCCTACTCCTCAGGTGTTGTCACAGGGGGCAAGGGTTTGCATAATTTCAATAAACCAACCATTATTGAAAGAATCAACTTCGAGAATATGTGATGAAATTTAAAAAAATATACCTGAGATGTTCTCAAACATTTACGTATAAGTTTTTTTTCTTCGCGACTGGTTCCAATGGAGTTAAGACAATGCAAGTCCGAACTGACACCACTCAATAATTTTAAACGTTCTGCTAGATTTTTTATATCACCCTGGGTATTGTCAAGATGAGAATGACAGACAATTTGAACATTCAATTTGATCGTTTTCAGCTATATTCAAATATTTATGCGATGGATGCATCATTTTGTATTGTAAATTTTTACCACCCTGTATGAATGTTACACGTGCGAGTGCTACATGCCTGAAATTAGCATTCATAGAGGATTCAAAAAATCTAATAACATACCTACTGCGTGTGCCATTAAAACACCGGTCATTATCCTGACAAGTATCACTCTGTATAATGTCAACTGAAACACCATGATTGTGATATGGTTTCTGAACATTTTTCGGATTTTTCAATATTATTTCCTTCAGTTCTCCAAGAAGAGTCAACTCGTACAACCATAACGATGTTGAAGAAATCAACGGTTACACTATCATCCAGAACAAGCACAGAACACTATAAAATTATGATGTTCCATGAAATAGCGCAGTTCAGTACAATTGAAAGCAATTCAGTGCAATATTTATTTCTGGATTGGCAAAATTATTCGTTTGGGAAAAACATCACTGATGAAAACATTGCCGGCTGTTCTTTTTTCAATCGAAAACTGAATCGGCAAGCAGATCTTGGAGGCGAGAACTCTCTGAAAGTCAAGCCAAGGATTTTGTTCCAGCAATCCCTTGTTTTTTCTGTCGGTTCCTAAAACTTTTCGATACAATACGTTAGTCCAAGATACATATATTCTTCAACCAGCTATTTGTCGTTTCCAGATCAATTCTCTGCCGTAGTTTTCTTAGTTATTTGTCGTTTATCTGTCGTTGCTTTCAATTATTATTTTTTTCTGTTTGTTCAATATTTAATCTAAGAGTTGTTTTAAATAGTGTTTCATAATGGATATCAAACGCTGTTGTATTATTTGTGGACGAAATAATCAATCATCTATTCATCTGTATCAAGTTCCGTTGGTTAGTACAAAACACATGTACTCGAGTTCAACTGGTCCATATAATGCGAGATTATTCTGACGCTGATAAAAATAAAGTTCATCTTGCTCAGTTTTTACTTTGGTAGAAGTTATATTTGTATTATTTGCTGATTGATTTTCAGTAGAAGAATGCAATAACAAAAATTTAAAATCATGGAATAAATGTTCTTTCGGGAGAGTGTTTTCAAATACGGTCTTATTGTACAGCGCCATAATAGCCTGCACTGTAGCAATCTTCCTAATGAATTGAAATTACTCAGGTTGATCTGGACTATGGAGAATCCAATTCATTTCGAATTAAACACTATAATGCTCAATGAATTGTATATTGACGTACTATTTTTTTCCATGTAGTCCAACTGCACTACCTCTCACGTCGATACCGATATTTGGATCTCATCAAATTATCTGAAGCGGCACAGAATAGTAAGAATTTCTATGAATTCTGATATCAATTTCTCATAACATATATTGAGAATATGAAGCAAATGCATCTATCTGTAATATATGCATCAAGATGCATATCTGTATTGAATTCTGAACAGAAGCAGACAAACATAAAAAATATATCGAATTCTTAGGTAGAAACTCGTACAATTTTTGACAGAATTAGTGTATCTTTATCCTTCACTAGGTAGAGTGTAGAAAAAAGAAAGTAAAACACTGACTCTCCACGAGTTGTTCTGGAGAATTTGCTAATAGAAATTTCGTCAGACTTCATAATGTCATGTGTCTAGAGTTGCCGTTTGACGCCATCTGCAAAATAAATTCAAGAATGTGAATTTCCCTGGATGTCATTATCAAGGGAGCCGTAGGTCTAGCGTTTTTGACGAAAAAATTAACATTGTACTGCATCTTCACATTTACAAACGCGTGATATGGAAAAGCCCGAATCAAACAAGCCACGTATCGCCCCTTTCAAACCCATTATCCTCGATGGACCGATCTCCGAATGCCATGACAATCTTCAATTGTTCTGTAATCTAGCGTCTCGACCGCGAGGCATCGAATTTCTCGTTCTTCAGAAATTACCTGTGCACGTCTCTCCGCAGCGAGCAAGCGCCAGAAGCAGTGTTGCCAGGTGTGGGGATAAGTCCTCACTTGTGGAGAATTTCTGCCTCATGTGGGATTTATGTGGGGAATTTTCAAAAGTGAGGAATTTGTGGGTATTTCTTACGTTTCTCGTCTACTGTCATATTTTTTATCTGTCAGAAGTCATTTGTCTAGTCAAGGAACACCTTACGTATTCTTTGGTCTAGCCCAACACCAAAAAGGAAGATGATGTGAAGTGAAAACAAAGATGAACTGAATGTTGATAGGAAGCTCCGACCGTCCGACGATCCAAAATAAATATATATATAGAGAGAGAGAGCGAAGATGAACTGAAATTACCAAAAAGTGAAATAATTTTATTTGAATATTCCGAATACATTATTTAGAAAAACACGAGCAAAATGAGATGACTTTATCTTATATATGACAGTGAACTCGTTTGGCTGTTTTTGTTGTTTTGTTTTCAGAATTCATTTTCATTTATCAATAGACTTGTTTTTGTTATTCAGGGTTGATTTTCATTTATTCTTTGGGATTTACTTTTATTTACTCCTAATTCATTTATGTTTATTTATACAGATGAGTTTCCATTATATTTGTTTTGACTAATAAATCTTTCCATTTTTCCTTTTAATATTGCCGAATAATAACACTTAGTTGAATTGCATCATAATTTGAGTTTCCCGCCAAATTGTATTTTTTTTCCGACAATATTATCAACCAGTGATTGAGAAACAATACGTACATTGGTACGTGAGTAGTGACGTGAAAAATAGACTGCTTGTGTCAATACTTGTGATAAAATAAGAAAAAATAGGCGATATAGAAAAAGTGGGGATTTTTGTTCGAAAGTGGGGATTTTTCTTGGTAGGTCATGGGGATTTTTCAGATTTCCACCTGGCAACACTGGCCAGAAGTCCACCGCACACGGTCTAGAGTGCTTTGCCTGCTTCGCGTCCGTTTCGACGATAGTGCGCGCGATATCGGCCACTGCACAGGTGGTTTTCTGTTAAAGTGTACACGTTCAGTTCTCGACATAACCACAAACTCGCGCAAAGTATGATGGTCGCGGAGTAGACCTGCTGCTAGTTATGTTTTTGTGTTTCAATTCACTGTAACGTTTGCATGTGTCGTGCGATTCCGATAGATTATGAAGTGCTTCGGGGGTAGCCCCAGATTGTTGAACTATTCGTTATGCTTGGTGGTGTGCTACTGGACCGTCTCTCTGGTGCTGGGCGATACGAGGATTCTCCCGAATACAGGTACGACCGGAACTCCGGGTAAAGTTGTCCAGCGCGAAAGGTTATTCACCCGCCAGTAGGAATTGTATGCAATTAACGGTATTTAGTTAAAACCAAGTTCATTAGCGAACTAGAGGAAATAATTCAATTCTTTCGATAGCTTTGGGTAACGATTTGTTGTTTGTTGTTTCTGAATGCGCTGTAGAGTCTGGAGATGTACTTGTCTACTCTGGCGTTAAAATTACCAAAGAGCGCGTTGAGTTGTGGTACTTGGTTGCAGAGAAATGCGCGCTTGGTACCAGTTAGTGAAACGTGTCAGTACAGTTACCAACTCTTTATGTAGACGTAGTCGACTAGCTTTTTGTCGAACTTTTCTCTTCGGACAGTGACGGAACATGAGTAGGGGAGATTGGAGTTAAATCAATTTTATTTTAGATAAGAATTCGGTCCCTAGGAGCAACTTTTTTTTAATTGTTTTTTTTGTGGATCTCACGAATTTCGGTTATCTTCTACAAAAAATCCGGTAATTATCCGTTAAGCGGGCTCCATCGTGAAATTAAAAAATTTTTGGTGGAACTTACGTATTTCGGCCTCCTGAACAAAAAAGTCTAATAAAGTTTTTGGGGCTCGCGACTAGTTTCGGAGATACGGCCCCCCAAAGACAGGAAATCGGGGTTTTACGCCTATGTTTATTTCTCAGCAAATTTCGCTCGAAATTCCTCCTTCTTTCTATCAGCATAATATACTCATTCTATATATCCTTCTTCATAACTTTCCAACAGAATTATAAGCATTTTTCCATTTTTCACAACAAAACTCTAAAAGGTAAATCGTCATAGAAATTCGAGGTTTGCAAAACAATAGAACGCGCGATGCGCGTTCTATTGTTTTGCTAACCTCGAATTTCTATGATTTACCTTTTAGAGTTTTGTTGTGAGAAATGCTTATAATTCTATTGGAAAGTGATGAAGAAGGTGGTATAGAAGGTGTATATTGTGCTGATAGGAAGAAGGATGAATTTCGAGCGGAATTGGCTGAATAAACAAACATAATGTCAACCCTGAAAACCCCGATTTCCTGTCTTTGGGGGGCCGTATCTCCGAAACTAGTCGCGAGCTCCAAAAACTTTATTAGACTTTTTTGTTCAGGAGGCCGAAATACGTTAAGCCCGCTTAACGGATAATTACCAAAAATCCCTATAATATTTTCGGGGGTCTCGAATATTTTCCATTTTGTTGTTAAACTTCACAATTTTCAACATCAGCTTTCTGTTGATTGAAAACAAAAAATTTGTCATTTTTATCAAAACATCACAGGAGTCCTTATTTACTCGTTTCCAACATTTTTAGGCAGATAAAACCACTGTTGTTTCAAAAAATAGTTTTTTTTTCAAAACGATAAGATTTGCTTGGGATGTCATAGCTCAATACTGATTCATTTGCGATGTTGCCGGCGTTACTTTTGAAGAAGGGTAAATTATTCGAACACTCATGGTTTTGTCCACCAATATACATTATGTGTAACAATTTCAACAAAATTAGCCACGTTTGTGATATTCATAATGATTCGAGGGGGAAACATCTTCTTTCAATCTTGTACACCTAAAAATTTTAAGTCATTTAAGTCATCGTTTTAATTCTTTAAGTCATGCGTTTAAGTCTTTAAGTCATGCCTTTAAGTCTTTAAGTCATGCGTTTTAGTCTTTAAGCCTTTGAAAGATTTTAAATCTTGTACAGATTTCAGCTAGTTGTTTCCCCCTCGTAATGATTCTATGCAAAAAATTATAGTTTGTATCATTAACAATATTCAATGTCGCCGTAATATTGTGATTATTATAAGGATAACACTAGTACATGCATCGAGATAGTGGACACACTTCGTTTGCAGTAGTGTTTGAGTGTGTTTATTGTTGAAAAATTATAGATTATAGATGAGATGTAAGCATTTCCTGTAATTGGGTACGTCCTGTTGGAAATAAATTACTTTTTTTTGTCTGCTTAAAAATGTCACAAGCAAGTAAGTACTTGTGTGATGTTTTGATGAAAAGGTCAAATTTTGTGTGTTCAAACAACAAAAAGTTGATGTGAAAAATTGTGAAGTTTTAAAACAATATGGAGCTGTAAGTATCTCCGAAAATATACGAGACTGCCGAAAATGTTGTGAGGTTTTTCTGTAGGCGAGACCGAATTATGTAAGTTCCACAAAAAATACAAGAAAAAGGTGCTCATAGCGACCGAAGTATCACCTTATTTTTTTAATATCTATCTATATGTTTACAAATTTATTTAGCGCAATGAAAGTAGGCTGTTTCCGTGCCACCGCACGGAAAATTTAACGGTGCGCTAGTGTCGAGGCTAGTGTCATTAGCTGTCTATTTACATTTCGAAATTGAATAATATGTTGATGACAGTTCTTTAGAAATCGAAATTTCTTTCTATATTTCCTTGGCAACGGTGTAAATAAAAATTAGGATGATCATGATGGTTATTGATACACGATTATTAACCCGGGTACGAAGGTGATTTTCGTATGGTTTATGCGAATGTACTACTAACCATTCCATAAGAGTTGCATACGCTATTTTTTCAACACCCATTAGGTAAATAATGAAGAAATATCGAGGGGGAAACATCTTCTTTCAATCTTGTACACCTAAAAATTTTAAGTCATTTAAGTCATCGTTTTACGTCTTTAAGTCATGCGTTTGAGTCTTGAGGTCATGCGTTTAAGTCTTTAAGTCATGCCTTTGAGTCTTTTAGTCATGCGTTTAAGTCTTTAAGTCTTTGAAAGATTTTAAATCTTGTACAGATTTTAGCTAGTTGTTTCCCCCTCGAGAAATATAGATATATTTATTTTGAATAAAATAGTAAGTAGTAATTCTTCGCATTTCTTTGAAAAATTTTATAAAATTTTAATTGATGGTATTTTCTCGGAAAAATCTCACAAAAATAAGAAATGAAGAAGAAAAAAATGAAAAAGAAGCGGATACCCCAGACTGTATCCTACATCTTTACTGTGAAATGAGAATTTTGGAAAACTCGGTAGAGTTTGTCCAAAGTATTATACCATGCTTGACTGAATGTAGGCGTGAAAACACGAGTGAAAACAGTTAAATTGGCAGATTCACCAATAGTTTGAGATAACACTCGTAGAGCATAGCAGAAGGATGACTTTTTTTATTTTATTTTCAACGAATATGCCAGGTTTCCACGAAAACCCTCAGAAGCTCATTCAAGACCTTGTGCGAGAAATGGATACCTGGGACCGAGCCTGGGACCTACAGTTTATAAAGTGGAATCCGAACCAGTTTGGCGAGTACGAGTACCTATTTATATGAGATTTCCAATTCAGTCTTTATGATCAACAACTGCGACGAACAATTAAGGACCCAAGATAGGTCCATGTTGAATGATATGGTGCATAACTTACTTCATATCCGCCAGAAAATCGGATAGATATATTGCTTAGGATGGTAGTCTTTGATGAATGACAAGATGAATGACTTCCGAAATTTGCGATGGAGAACTCAGGGTCTTCGATAGCTCAGTGGTAGAGCCTCCGCCTAGAGAACGGAAGGTCGTGGGTTCGAATCCCGCTTGAAGAAGTACAGTTTTCTCAAATTCTCATGATTTGTCTGAATGCCGTTATCATTTCATTCATTTGTTAATCACATATCACAATCACACATATATATATATATATATATATATATATATATATATATATATATATATATATATATATATATATATATATATTATGTTACCGGCAATGTGTATAATTCAGGCATTGTATAGAATGCCTAGGCATTCTATACATTGCCGAGTGAATCAAGGCAAAGTATGAAATAAACTCATTTCTTAAGAATTTTACAAACTTTGCCTAGGCATTATATAGAATGTCGAAAGTTTTGCAGGCAAAGTATAAAATGAACAACATTGTTAAAAATTGTTTATTGCAAATAACAAACATGAAATGTATTAAACATAGGATCTGAAAATCCTCATATTTTACTAGAGTAAAATTTAAAAGTGAAACATTAATTTAAGAAATTACTTGTTACAGCAGGAAAGAGAACTATGGTTAGGTTAGGTTAGGTTAGATTAGGTTAGGATAGGTTAGGTTAGATTAGGTTAGGTTAGGTAAGGTTAAAAATCTGTCTGTTCCATTGTTTTCAAGTTAAGGTTAACCTAACCTAACCTAACCATAGTTCTCTTTCCTGCTGTAACAAGTAATTTCTTAAATTAATGTTTCACTTTTAAATTTTACTCTAGTAAAATATGAGGATTTTCAGATCCTATGTTTAATACATTTCATGTTTGTTATTTGCAATAAACAATTTTTAACAATGTTGTTCATTTTATACTTTGCCTGCAAAACTTTCGACATTCTATATAATGCCTAGGCATTATACACAATGCCTAGGCAAAGTTTGTACAATTGTTAAGAAATGAGTTTATTTCACAATGGGACAGACAGATGTATAGAATGCCTAGGCATTCTATACAATGCCTGATTTTACACTTTGCCGGTAACAGATAGCTATCTGATAGGTCTAAATTCGTCTAAATTTAAATTTAGACCAATCAGAAAGCTAACTTATCGTCGTACGATCGAATTTCGGATCTGTCTGAACCCCCAGTTTTTTCGCCTGTTATTCGTTCATTTCCCGCACACCCCCACACAAGTTATAGCTTCATTACGAAACACGGCAAGATGACTGCTCGAACGCTCCTCTGGAAGTGGCAAGACGTCGTTACGAACTTCGGACGATATAATAAGACGAGGTGCAATTGTAGCGTCGTCTATATGCAAATGCCGTAAGACATGACGGAAGATTCCGCAACACTCGACGTGCTTTATTATCATATTCATTATTTCCCTCCTCTCGTTGGCCGCTATCTAGATATTTCGGGACAGCTCCGGGTGATTTACTAGCTCCAATTACTCAAATAACCAGATTGGAACAGAGATTGTGCGTGTTTTGTACACTTCCGGCGGTCGCAGCTTGGTCATTTTCGACCAGGATCTCATGGAAAAAGGTTATCTAGCCGGTGTTCGGACTTCAACCAGCCGGACCAAGATGCATAAAAACCCTGGTGCGTTGACTGATATCGAGGGGGTGACCACTCTGGCAATACGTGTACAAATTTGTCCCGCAGTCGACCGCAATCGCTTGATTTTCGGCGGAAATCCCGCAATCACTTAGGAAATCGCTCCAGAAATCCGAAATCACTTTGGAAATCCCGAAATTCTATCGGAAATCCGGAAATCACTGCCTAAACTTTGGAAATCATCACCAAAATCATATTTGGAAATGGCAGTCGCTAGAGAAATCTGAAATTATAATGCATGCATAGAGACGATTGTAGTCCAGGCGAAGGCGAACAAGTGTTTTAGTGGAAAATATATTTATTCAAATCATTATTAGAATAGCCAACGGGTGGGGAGGTAAGTTACTGATGAATTAAAACCCACTCTCTTCCTTAAAAATAGGTTTCTACTGTACGTGAGATGCATAAATAGTAAACCACGGGTTTCATTGAATTTCGGTCATAGTGAACCATTTATTATTATTAGCGTATTGTTACGTCCTAACGCCGGCCCTGACGAGATCGTAAACGCAGATGAGGAATCGCGTCGTAGCGAACGTCATTTTCCAAGAACCGTAAATGCCGCCTGGAGAATTCGAGACACGTCATCGGGGCTTCTCTAGAGGATTCTCGATAGGTACGCAGATATAAATACGGGACAGGCTTCGCTGCGGGGAGATAATTTGTATTACAGGGAGTTAGTGATTCGGCAGTTTTATTCAGAGCTAAGTGACGAGAGTTTAGTAGAGCTAAGTGGAAAGAGTTTTGTTATTGCTAAGTGCGAAGGTGTAGAATTGTTAGTACAGAGAGTTTTAGTAGCGAGCATTGGAAAGTTATCGGAGCGATTTAAGTGATTGTGTTGTATTGTATTGTGATAGAGAGTTATAATAAAAGTAGTTTAGTGTTGTTTGGTGTTTTAATCGACGAACCCAAGGAATATCGTAACAGTGGTGTCAGAATTGAGATTTTCCAAGGGATAAATCGTAACAGTATCATTATTAGATCTAGTTTATTATTCATTAATTTTATTATTGAATTTATATTTATATCTACGTTGAGTTGACCACTCATCGCGCACTTCGCTTAAAACAAGTTAACATTTTCAGAAGTGAAATGGGTGAAATCAGTATCAAACTTAAAAACGTGTGCATTACTCTAGTAGTCAAGAGTAATAATAAATAAAGCAATGTGATTTGAAATTTCCTGTACTTTTTTAAATCGTCTATTACCCTCTTCATACAATTGTTATTTTTTTGGCAGAAATGAATCACAAGAATTGATTGAGTTATATATTACTTAACGAAAAAAACAAGATTGGTCCCATCAAACAAAATTCTTTCTTCCAAAGAAGTAAAAGTCATATATGCACGACAAAATATTTTGTTGAAGCAAGAAAAATTAATTCTTGAACATCAACTATCAATTCAAGCCTAGATTCAAGCGCATATTCATTTTATCAAATGAATAATTCGTTTGCCTTACTACATTTTTCTGTTACTTTTCTCAAGTATATCTTGGTGTCGAATCAATAGGGCCATATGATTGAATTGAATTCGACAAGCCTTCGTGCAATAGCTATAAATTTGATTCTATCAAATTTGATTGTTTCATTCAACCAGATTATTATTTTTTGGATCAATATATAAGTAAACTTCGATGGAACCAGAATTTATTTCTCTCAATACATATATTCTCAAATTGAAACATTTTTAGCAAGAACTCCATTTCTTTGCTGCGAAATAATATTTCGGTCTCAAGAATACACATGTTCGGATTAAGTAATATTTGATCGAAATAATGAAATAAATTTGACTAAATGACTTTGAAATAACAGAAAATATTTTCATTTTTTGTAATTCAGGCACCAAAACTACTTTAAAATGTCTCATTTTCAATAACTTATCGCAATAATTATTTTATAATGTTTAGGAAATCTATCGAAATCGGTTGGGATTTCCATGAAATCATCGGAAATCCCTCTAAATCTTATGTGATTTCCACGAAATCTCCAGAAATCTCTGGAAATCACATGAGATTTCCAGGAAATCCTCGGAAATCCCAAATTTTTCAGGAAATCATGAGGGATTTCGGCAATACGTGTACGTTTTCTGATGAGTGGTCACCTCCTTGACTGATATGCTTTTTTTAGTCTATTCCACTCGATCTGAGAATCGAAGTAAATGCTTAAATTTTTTGACGGTAGGTGATGATTCAAGGGGTGAATACTACGGGTAGATGTCACTAGTGATTTCGTTTCCAAGTCATGTCTTTTCTAGTTAGTCAATGTCTGTAAAAAGGATTTCAAGCGTTTTTGTTATGACATCTACCTCATTGTGTCGATATTTCTGTTCACTTGACAATATGCGACGAAGTTTCCTCTTCTAAAGAGAAAAATAGATGCACAGTTATTTCTGTCTGTAAGTTTGACTGAAATGTTGAAGGGAAGATAATGAATGAAAGTTTAGGTATTGGAATTATGTTCGAAACATGTATTATGTATAAGCAATCAAGAAAATGTGTGATTTAGTCTACGACGTCTGTAAAAAAATGAAAGAAAAGACATGACTTGAAAACGAAATCACTAGTGTCATCTGGCCGTAGTATCAATCCCTTCGAATGATATTTCCATATGATTAACTATATCTCTATAAACAATGGTATTAGTCCCATTGAAAAAATAGAAAATCTCGCAATTGCTACTTTCAATCTGTCAATAGACACATTTTTCAAAGTGAATTGAAGCCGATGAATCATAAATTTGGTTCCAAAAAATCCAAGAAATTTTTCATTTTTGGAAAACTATTGCTTGAACACTCCTACTTCACCAATCCACTTTACTATTGAAATTAAATTTATTTTCTATAATAATTTGTTCTACACATCCATCCCAAACACAAATTACTATTTGAATTCCCCTCTACATCGATGCTTGAACTCTACATAATAGAAATTGATATTTTTTCTGACTCTTTAACTACCTTCGTGACCAAACTTGAGAAACACTTTGCACCATCGCCTAATTGATATGTTCAATATTTCATACATGTGAAACATTTCCACTGTATTGTATTGAATCGCAACATTATTTAATAACTATATATGTGAATACTGTTTCTGGGTTCGTCCCGTTTGTATTCCTCTTTGTGAAAATAAAAATAAAATAAAAAATAAAAATAATGTGATTCGAAAGCAAATTCCATTTATCGACTTCTTTTCCTGAATTATTCGAAGCCGTCAAAACCTTTTTGACTATAAGTATCCAATAATTTTCTGAGTTGTGAAGCAGACTTTCATTATTGGGGCAAAAATTGAAAAATGAATTAATGTGTGTACTTGGGTAGACGTTATATTTGGGTGATTTCCTGATTGTTTTCCAAAATTTCAAAGTTTGATATATTGTCACTTGTGCCTTAGTGGCAATTGTTCTTCATAGAAGAAATTCCCGAATTGATTTTCAATTATTGGGACGAGCACACCTGCAGATCGGCCTCTGGCTTATTGGCCACTTGTCAATCCAAGGTAGTTCCCTTGATATTTCTTCGAAATATTTTTGACAAGAATAATGAATCTGATAAATATATATTTTTGTTTCTGGTTGAAATATTTAGTTTATGTGGCTTAACATAGATATTGTCGCCGATCCGTTTTATCATTTCAGATAATCGGTGGACGTAGGATATATCGTTTGAGTCGGTTGTAAATTTATGTTGTGAGGGATTTTTCCATCAAATTAATAATCTTTATATATTCCAACATTAATTTAATATTTGAGCAGATTTCCAAAAAATAATCCAAAAAAGAATCCAAAAAAGTACGTGAGGCAAATTTTATCCACAACAAATAAAAAATTCAAGACTTGGGAGTCTTTATTCACGTTCAGGAGAATATACGAAAAGGAGTGAATAGTCTGAAATTACCAATAAAAAAATGAAGCTATGAAACTAAATTTTCGTAACAAGTGAAAAATCAAACTTTGCGTAACTAATTACGAAAAGTAAGGCGTTTTGTAATCTGCGAACATTTCAATAAGTGGAAAAACTGAATCGAGATAAAATCCTAGCGACGCCACTGCTTTCGCAAAGACACATTTCGTGTCACCCTGTAAAACAGAAAGTCAAATAGTCATTTTCCGGCCTAAAAGCGTCTCGTGAAGACGTCTCGCGCAATTATTAAACAGGTACGTTTCCACTGATCGGCATCCAATATCCCATTCGACTGCTCCGAACTCATTAAACTCCATTACGCCCTTCGTCTCGAACTTTGGATGAGTTTACAATCGGTTATCCTCTTCGGTCTAGACCGATGGGAATTGAAGTAATCCCGTCTGCAAATCTCTACAAATAATCGTTTTGAACGATTGTGAGGGGTCGATGATGATAATTAAAATGGGGTTTACTTGGTCTACGTTTCACGAACGGCAAGATTATGGCTTCCGATTTGATTCAGCGAATAGTTAGTTTCATGAAAAATGGTCTATAGCAGGGGTGCTCAAACTGTTGGCGATCTACCTCAATATTGTCAGACTACGATCGATCGACTCTTGAGTGTAGGTCTACTCTAAAATAATGTCAATAAAGAAATTATTCAAAATTGCGAGTTTATTGGTTCTTAAAAACAAACGAGTTGTAGTGTCTAAACCTAACTAAAGGGTGACCTTGGATATTGAAGCTTGACACTGCATGTCCACAGCATACTTTTCATAAAAGGGTACGTAATTACCGAGTGCAAATCATGTTCGTCAGTTAGTCGATTGCGATATTTTGACTTAATTATCTTCATATCAGAAAATGCAGACTCGCACAAATAAATTGACCCAAACGCGGCTTTCCTTGGACAAGTACCGCCGCCTTTTCCTGCTAGCAGGGTTTATTACGATGAGAGATAGTGGTGAGGGTGTTATTCTGGCCTAATTGTGGATCGAATAAATTTTGGTAGTTTATTCATTTCATTTTGTTCTAGTGACCTATCTTCTAAAACAAAATCTGTGACTAGTTCTATATCGGAAATTTATTCTCAAGATCGACTCAAAAAGCACTTGCGATCGACCGTTTGAGCACCCCTGGTCTATAGTGTAGCCGCTGAAAAGATAGAATGATCACGTGAACGACACTCACACGTAAATACAAAGCACAAATGAGTACAGTACAGTGTAAACAGTTCTCCATTTATTTCAGTTCAGAAGGCGTGGCTACGCCGCGCAGGCTATATATAGATGCAGGCATTCACTGTTCACGCGTCCTTGAATTCTATCTTTTGAACGGCCCGACTATAGTTTCTAAATTGTAGATAGTGACTCATCGTACATCTTCAGGTTTTTAGGGTATTTGAATGAGTGGAGAGGTTCTATGGAAGTGGCAAAGTAAAACTTGATTTGAAACCTAAGTAGCTAGCTAATTTATGTTCTATTTCTTGACCTGCTTCACATCAATTATGAACCGTACAACCTATGAGTCACTATCTACAATTTAGGAACTAGAATATGGGAAGAATTAATCGCTATTAGAAACAGAAGGCGTGGTTACGCCGCGCAGGCTATATATTATTATAGATGCAGGCATTCACTGTTCACGCGTCCTTGAATTCTATCTTTTGAACGGCCCGACTATAGTTTCTAAATTGTAGATAGTGACTCATCATACATCTTCAGGTTTTTAGGGTATTTGAATGAGTGGAGAGGTTCTATGGAAGTGGCAAAGTGAAACTTGATTTGAAACCTAAGTAGCTAGCTAATTTATGTTCTATTTCTTGACCTGCTTCACATCAATTATGAACCGTACAACCTATGAGTCACTATCTACAATTTAGGAACTAGAATATGGGAAGAATTAATCGCTATTAGAAACAGAAGGCGTGGCTACGCCGCGCAGGCTATATATTATTATAGATGCAGGCATTCACTGTTCACGCGTCCTTGAATTCTATCTTTTGAACGGCCCGACTATAGTTTCTAAATTGTAGATAGTGACTCATCGTACATCTTCAGGTTTTTAGGGTATTTGAATGAGAGGAGAGGTTCTATGGAAGTGGCAAAGTAAAACTTGATTTGAAACCTAAGTAGCTAGCTAATTTATGTTCTATTTCTTGACCTGCTTCACATCAATTATGAACCGTACAACCTATGAGTCACTATCTACAATTTAGGAACTAGAATATGGGAAGAATTAATCGCTATTAGAAACTTCTTGTAAAGATCAATTACCCAAATACCAAACTGATATTATTTGCACCTGACACGTGTTTCGCTAACAAGGTTAGCATCTTCAGGAAAGGAACATTTAGACTAGTATCACCAGATATGATAGTATCAATTTTTCTTCTCCTGAAGATGCTAACCTTGTTAGCGAGACGCGCGTCGAGTGCAAAAAATATTAGTTTGGTGTTAGGGTAGTAATTGATCTCTAGGAAAATTTTCAACTTTTACACCAAAGTTTCCAATCTCATAGTTTTTTCATTGCTATCATACAATACATAGAAGTACGGTAGTAAATATTTGATTTCTGACTATTTTTGGAGCTTTATTGAGGTTGAAGACTTATATTGAAATGGAGAAAAATTACCTGAACATATTAATGTTGAGGAACAGAGACTTTAGTGAGGGCGGTGCTTGAAAATAAAACTCATCCTTTTGTTTACATTTCGATCACTTTTTTTCATAGGTATAGAATTAAGTTGAGATTAATCAATGAAGTGAATCCTCAGGCAATGAGTATTTCTGAGCTGAATCATACAACTGATGGTGTCCCTCCTCTTGTCACAAATATGGATATTATTTCGTATTTGGTTTCAAGTCACAGCTTTTATTCTAAAGTGCGGATCAAGGCTTATTAAAGTTCGAAATCTTGAAAATATTTTGAATCTGTTGAAATTCTTATTGTTTCTACGAAAACCGAAACTATTAATTAATGATTAATGAAGTAAAATTGTGTTTTCTGAAAATGCTGGATCAAAAATCAAAACCAGTTGTGAAATCATGCCCTCCAAAGTGATGAGCATACTGGGAGGACAGGCAATAATTATAAGAACCCCCTTCAATGTCAGGTGAGAGAATGATCATATAATAGATAAGACTGGATAAGACTTTATTATTTATTAAAAACCTGTGTTACATCAGTAGGGGCAGAGTGAAATCCGACCTAATCCCTGTGATGACGAGATACACAGCTGAAGCACAAATAATAATCCACTCAAATGCACACATGAAAAAACAAAACGAAATAGTTTCATCACTATGATCGCTCATGAAAAAATTCAATGTGCACCAACAGCCGCCATTTTGGTTGAAATTTTTATAACTCTTGAATTATTTTAAAAAACGATTTGTATGGGAACCTTTTTCATATTTAGATTTAGATTACTCGAAAACCCGTATTCGAGATGAAATTTCATTGGAAAATGTAAAGAATTATTGAGAGGGAAATATTCATTTTTGCGATAAAAAAAAACCACTACTAAAAAATGCAAACTGCATATAGTGGTGGAGAAAAAAAAATCCCATAATTCAACTTTCGTATTATTTCAACAAAATAAAGATCAGTGGTAGTACGTACAACGTGCGCCACTGAAATATTAGACAATATCAGGAAATTTCATTTTCCTCACCATCCGTCGGAAGAAGTTATCTGGAAACAAAAAAAAACCGTTTTTTCCGTAAGAAACAAAAATCTGATTCTGTGATCGAATAGTAACCTCGATAGTAACGAAACGTCAAATTGCAAAAAATCAGTTATGGCAACGAAATACTGTCTGAAAATGTTATTCATTGGCTTCGATATTGAAATCTGGAAAAAATTATAGTCCTACTTCCATAGCAATATTTCGCTTTCAAGTTAATCATAAAACGCGTTTATTACAGAGCCGAATATTTTGTCCAATAGATATTCAGTCGCTCGCCAAAGCAAAACGAAGTGAATTAAAATCATATTAAACCGGCAAATTTCGAAATTTATGCAAGCTATAATTGGCATGCATACTAACTAGTTTTCGGTTACAAACAAGGCCATCACAGCCATAGCAACAGAAAAACATCAAACCATGTTCATGTTTTTCGTTCGTAATTCTTTTAATTCAACACTTGGATACGTTGAAAAGAGGCCCTCGCCTATCTATGCTGAAGACTGGGATCATCACAAAAAACACAATATCAAAACCATCTTCTGAAGAAGAGACTTGAGAAAACTGTCGGGTATAATTCAACATCCTTCATGGTATCAGCCCATAAACCCACCGTGTAGGTAGTCGAGACTGGCCTGAGCGAATTGTTCAAATAACGATTTGATTTATCAGCAGGAATTCGGGACCTCATAGCTCCATTTTTTTTTTCATCTCGAAAAGTTTAACGAACAATAGTTTCGTGTAATTCAGTTAATTCGAAAAAAGTCTGGGGTTTGATTTTTCTACATATTTGGACCATGGGATTTTCATAATTCCACAATATATAAAAAAGCAAAAAATGCATTTAGGTGTATTCTTGGGTCTATTCGTATGAAAAGTTATTGATATACCTACATATCCCAACGTTCAAGATATATTCTTGAGAGTGATAAGTTCACAAAGTTAGATTTATTGTTGTGTTGAATACTCGGTTGAATATCTTCAAATAAAAAAATTACACACAATCAACTTTGAATGCCATCAACGAACATCCGGTATATCAGTTTATGAAAATTAGCAATTATAGCAAAATCTTCCAAAATTATTATTTATTCCGAGTGCTCAACAGTAAAAAACCACATTTCAAATAACAAGCATTTGGAATTCCAGGTAAATAATGGGCGATTAGCAAAAATTGGAACTTCCTCAATTATCCGTAATTAGCATACTATACCTTTCGATATGTGCAGTTACATACTCCGGAAATTATACCGTAGTTGGCAAAAAATGTGTGGTTGAAGCAGATTTAATACTAGGTCAACTAAACAAACAAATCGTGGCCCGTTTCGACAATTTCTGATTTTTATCGTCTGTTATTCCACCGAGAGCAATAATAAACTTTTTTAATTGGCAATAACTCTGTCTTGGCTTTGTACATAAGTCGAAAGATCGCAGTATCTCAAAATAGTGATTAGTGAGGTGTTAACGGCACTCCACCAATATATTTAACTAAAATTTCACAGATCAATTACCCTAACACCAAACTGATATTTTTGCACTCGACGCGCGTTTCGCTAACAAGGTTAGCATCTTCTGGAGAAGAAAATTGATACTAAATCTAAAGCTAGACTCTAGACTCCCACATGCATCGAGTAGTCTCGTGTCATGCACATGATTTATCAGTTTCTTATGATTTCTTTCACCAATTTTGTGGTCATTGTCCAGAGCGTGTTGGGCGACACTGGAATTTTCTACCCTTTCGTATTTCATGTGTGCAAAATGCTCTCTGAAACGGGTTTTAATAGCTCGTCGGCTCTGGCCGATGTATTTGTCGTTGCAATCTTGACAACTGATTTCGTAAATTCCCGACTTCTCAGTTTTCTAATTTATCTTCTGGGTTACCAAGAAGCTGTTGTAATTTGTAAGAAGTTTCACATGCAACTTTCATATTTACTTTGTCGAATATCTGTTGAAGTCCTCTAGGGTATTGAGGTTTATATGGGATTACTATAAACTTATGATCCTTGAAAGAGAGTTCTGAAGTATTAATCTGGTCGAAAAAGAAATTAACTGTATGACTCGAATAGATATTGGCCACATCGCCCTCTGACGATATGGCCACCATATCCACTCTTGTTGTACAAACTACTATTTCAAATCAACTGCTCACTTTCTTGAAAAAAACACCTTCCAGAGCATCTCGGGCACACTTTAAGTTCCGTGTTCCTTCTTTTTCATCGTGATTTATCGTTTTAGAGGAATACTAGAGGACTAAGAAGATTTCATTGAAATCGAACA
Source organism: Zygogramma bicolorata (assembly GCA_032362365.1). Lineage (NCBI taxonomy): Eukaryota > Metazoa > Arthropoda > Insecta > Coleoptera > Chrysomelidae > Zygogramma > Zygogramma bicolorata. The sequence goes on along the minus strand of JAVJAQ010001173.1, from coordinate 229,569 downwards.
CCTCGATGTAAATCGAACGAATCAAATTACATATCCACTTTGAACACCCGTAAAAACGTTCCATGCGAGGAATAACTTCGTAATACTTCAAGCAAGACCGTGTTAAATCCTGATGAGATCTTAAATGTCAGAGCAATTCTTTTCTAAGTATATACTTACTCGTTAGTATGCAGGACGTTTGTAGGAAAGTACCGTTAGGTATTCAGTTACAATTACATTTTTATTGCTTGACGTTGTTATAGTTAATGTATTATGTGGGTAACATACGAGGAGTAGTCGAAATATACAGATGAATGGACTATAGAATAGAGTTTATTTTTGAATGGATTGGATGAACATGGAGTGAGTAGCACAACTGTAAGTACTTCGGAATTATGAGATATCATTTGTGCCCTATGAATCGTGAAGAGATGCGAGATGTAAAATATTTTTTGGCACGAAACCAGATAATCAAGACCTTAAAATCACTCTAGGCAACCGGTCCTTTATGGTACCTACCTAATTCTAGCATGAGTACCACTGAAAACACATGCAGAAATTTCTGCATTGGCGTCTGTCTGATATGATTCAATACCCGTAGTGGTATTTTCCAGAGGGATAGTTGTTTTCCGACATATGTTAGCCTATCAACCTACTGTGTATGAAGTCGAGGCTTGGACGTATCGTTTGAATTTCTTGATTGGTACATGATTTTTGTTTGTTGAATAGATATTAATCGAAAATTATTGAAAGTAACACAACAAGACCTGAAACTTAAAACCTGGAGTCACTTTTCAGGTACTATATTGTTCCTGTGTTAGATTTTGGAGTTTTCTGAGTTTACCTACATTTTCTTTGGGAAATAATCCCAACATACATCCCTCAAGCTCAATCGACCAAAATGCGTGCATTTCCAAAATTTTCAAAATCTGCCTTCAAACTCGCCTTCAAAGCAAATGCGTTCATGTATAAAAATCTACCTGGGCTTCATTATTCTCTACTCAAACAATCGAATAACACTTATCGATATATCCAGGTTCAAGAAACCAAAATGAAAAACGAATTGGCTAAATTCACTGATTCACAAAACCTCACGAAAATAAGAAAAGCTCCCAATTCAAACTCCACCTTTGATAAGTACCAACCATTGACCTTGCGACTAATGGACTGGCCAACATGACAGTTTTCCAAATATCACGATGCGGAATACATTACAGAGGGAAAGGATATGCACATTGAAGTGATATTGTGAAGGACAGAATTATAATTTTATTTTTGAATTACTCTATCCTTACTAACCTCTCTTAATCTGCTACATTGAGGAAGGAATCCGCTTAGAGGTTATACTTGAAGTATTCTATCGTACTCACTCCGCAGTCCTCTCTGTCTTAGGGTCAGCCCATTATTTGTAATGTCTATGGTACCAACACATTGAATCGAGCATTGAATATACGTATGATATTTGGAGATCAAACACTTTTTGTCGAATACGAAAACAGATTATCATCAAACTAATGATAACAGTATTTTGTTCGAGAGTATTCGACATAAATTGTACTTCAAATTCAGTTCTCAATGCAAAATAATATAAGTAAAACTCATCTACTCGTAACTATTAAGGTACTCCTGTATAAGCCGTATAGTCTCTCAGCTGGCGAACTTTTATCGCTGGAATTCGTTTGCATTATTGTAGTGACCGACCGATATAGAAATTTTAGCCGATACCGATAATCGGCCGATACCGATATTTCAAATACCGATATACCGATATATCGGTCTATCTACGAATAAAAATGTATCTAGTCACCGAGAGTCATTTGTTCTAGCTTGTAGAGGTTTTCCAGGCACCCATACAGGTGACACCATATCTGAGATGCTTCAAGATCTATTAGACCAATGGAAATTGAAAAAAAGCCAAATTCACCTCTTGATGGCAGATAACGCCTCCAATATGAAAAAAGGGATCGTCGGCGCTATAATGAAATATCAGGGTTGTTTTGTTCACACTTTACAATTTACAATAAAAGACTCCATTGATTGCCAAAGGGCAGTAATAGATGTTATTGCCAAAGCAAGGAGAATTGTGACTCATTTCAATCACTCTGCAACTGCTTGTGATAAACTCAAAAAGCTACAAGAACAAATGAATGTCCCAACAAAAAAACTTATCCAAGATATACAAACCAGATGGAACTCAACCTATTACATGCTGGAACGATTACTAGAACAAAAAAAGTTATCAGTATTTATATCTTGGATAATCCAGATTTGACAGACCTTACATTCCACCAATGGGATTTGGTTCAAAAGCTTACCAACCTTTTACAACCCTTTGAGGAAATAACTAAACTTTCAAGTAGCAGGGAGTGTTGCATATCAGAGGTGATACCCCTAGTTAAAACATTAGATTCGTACTTGAGCAACCGTTCAAAAAGTGACATATTTTCTGGTGTAGACACATTGAGGAGTGATCTACAAAAAAACATGGAAAAACGATTCAACCATATTTTTACTGAAGAAAGTTTTACGCTGGCCACGTTGATGGATCCACGTTTCAAGATAGGGTTTTATTTTATTAATTTTTAATTACTAGTCAAATAATTTAGTTGATTTTACGTTACATACTATGCAATAAAGATATATTTCTGATGGAAGTGTATTTTTTTCATTCATTTTTCAAATTGATTTTTTTTCCCAATAAGAAAATATATCGGTCTATCGGCTTTTGATATCGGCCGATACGATAATCGGCCAATGAGGCCGATATCACCAATGGCCGATATAAATATCGGTATCGGTCGATCCCTACATTATTGGCTTGATTATTGTTGATAAGCGGATATTAGATTCGTGTGCCGATTCGATTTCTCATTTGTTTTTACTGTTATTATTACCGTGTGCGTGTGTGTGGGCACACCAAATTCCTTTGGAAATTATGCTGAAAGGACCGTTAAAAAACTAGGTGAAATGAATTTTTTGATTAGCTGGAATTGGGTTTTCTGAGTTGATTTTGTAACCCGAATTTCCGATATTCGCTTGAACATAGAAGTTTCTAAACTAACCCAAACTTTTCAATTTCCGAATTACAGGATTCCAGGATTTACCGAAATTTACTTTTAGATTTCAAGAATTCAAACTGGATTCCCAGATTTCACAAGAGATTCCAAATTTAATGGTTTCAGAATTCACACTAGGGTTATAAGATTTTAACGATTGCTTTGCGATTTGAAAATTTCAGGTTGGTTTTCTAGAATGCAACATGTACTTGTGACATTTATGGGGTTTGTTTCATAAAAGTACAAGTCTTTCTTTGTCTATGAAACATACTCCGATTCACCCTACTGAAACCTGTTGGAAAAATGTCCTTTGATGTCTATCAAAGCGCGCGCTACATGACGGCTTTTGAACGGCTCAAATTTATTCAGTGTTTGACATTTTACGTCGAACAATAATTTGACAATTTTCATGCCTTCCTCGATGCCTACTGTTTTTTCCGAGGGGTTGACCACTGAGGAAAAATGTGTACACTGAAATTCCCGTAAACCGGAATTCCCTCGGAATTCCCCGGAATACCCCGGAATTCCCCGGAATTCCTCGGAATTCCTACAAAAAAAATATATCAATTTGAAGAAATATCGATAAAATATTAAAACTAAATGACGGAAATACTAGGAATTCCGGGGAATTCCGAGGAAACCCGACGAATTATGAAAGAAATATTTCGGAACTTTCGAACAAAAGTTTTTTTTTGAGATTTCTGAGTTGAACATAGACTTTTAAGTAGACTATGTCATGATTATGACCCAATCTGAATAATATCGTATTTTACATATCAAAACTTTTCACATTTTCATTGAGGCTGGTATTTATTATATCGGAAACAAAATAAATCATCTATATAATGCAAGTCACAATCGTAAAATAAAGGGAACGGATCGTCTGATTCCACTCAGGTTTGTTTTATTAGCATCATTTTGCCTGAGATTTTTCCTTATAGAATCAAGTTCTGAATCCGTAATAATAAGTATCGAAAAAATACAATTTGTCATTGAAAAAAATACGGTATTTTTTTATTTGTTGAGTGAGTTCTATTATTTTCAACCGCTAAATGATTACGGGATACTCAATCTGTGGGTAAAATTCTTTATATACGTTTTTGTCATCGCTTATATAGCGGAAATGAACTGTTTCCCAAAAACCTATATTCCATAATATCAAAAATTATTGATAATCCTTTAACAATACCTATTAGGTAGGTATTGAGTTCATACTGGTGTGTTCACCCTGTATGAACTCAAATGATAACAGTTGACACTGAACCACAATATATCCGATCATCTTTTTATTACAAACCGATAAATTATATAAAACCGCCCAAATAACATGATGGAGCTGCAAAGAAACTTCAGAAATCATACAAAGACTGCAGTCATTGACTATATAACTCAGATCGTATACCGCGAGCTATAACCGTCTTATTTCAATTTCGGTAACCGCTGGCAACAATGTAGACAACCTGTGTTTTATCTGCCAATTATGATCTAGTCTCTCTTCCACAATCAAGGGCGTCCCTTCGTCTTGTAGAGTGAAATTTCAAGACACGTCATATTTGAAATATTAAGGAAAATGATGGCAGTCGCAGAGGTTGACCCCAAAAACAAACACAAAGTTTTTTTGGGCTGTTTCACATGCCCAATTCATATATATTCGAATCAGAATGAGGTTCTATTCCATTTAAAGAAGTTATCGGATTATTTGAAAAAGCTACCCCCAACCACACCCCTCTCGAGGCCGCACAAACTATAAAACACAGTTTTTTGGGTTGTTTCACATGCCTTATTCATATATTCGAATCAGAATGAGGTACTATTTCACTGAAAAAAGTTATTGACTCATTTGCAAAAACTTCCCCAACACACCTCTCCACATATCAGATGTCTATCAGATCATGAAGATTGTTGTCATCAGGCTTATTTGTCGCTAACAAAATGTATTTCAAATTGGAAATTCGCCACAAACTCTTGCAAAACAAAGGTCCTAACTTTCTTCGTCCAGTGGAAGTGGATTACTATAAATATTGAAATTTTACTGTATGCTTTTTTATTATTGCGCGAATAAATTGAATTTTCGTAATAATAATCCCTATAGTTTCTTTATAAATTTTTCGGACTTCCCCGGAATTCCCCAGGAATTCCCTCGGAATTCCCCGGAATACCTCGGAATTCCTATCAATTGTACACCGGAATTCCCATGTGGTCAACCCCTCGGTTTTTTTCTGAGTTATAAAGAATGAAATGATTGATTTAGGACATTACAAAATATCCTGCATATTTCTCTCAACACGGCCTATGTCTGCAACCCTTTAAAAAAATAACCGCTACGCCCCTGCCTAAACGTACTCGCCCGTCATTAGTAGAAGTAAGCGAATTAGCACCGAGATGTCAAAACAAACGACAAACCAGCATCGCAGCACTAGACAATGGTTTCCTAGATCCGGAGATTCGTGAAACAGGGTCGGACGTATTTACGTAGTCTGAAACCTTTCCTCTGTCAGACGCTCCTAATTGGAGATCTCTTGACTTCCGGATTAATTCCGGTCGACGTCTCCCCCCATAAATTAATTGATTTCGATGTTTCGTCAACCGCAGAGATACACACACGAAACGGCAGTGAATGACGATGACGGGGATATCTTGAGATGTATCTCAGTGTTGGAAATTTTTTCTTAGCTTTTTTTCTTTCCGAATCAATATAAGATGAATAAGAACTATGAAAGATATCAGTCATAGACGTTTGTTTCACTGACTAGTGGTAAAGGCTATAGAGAACAATTCTTCCTTGTCTATATCAAGCAGTGGCGGATCCACGGGGGGGTTTCGGGTCCGGAGCCCCCCCCCATTGGGAAAATAATAGATTTTTTTCCAATTTTTATCGTTTCCTAATTTCCCAATTTTGTTAGGGAACGAAAAAATGTCACATGAGCAAGACAAAAAACTAAAATAGAATAAATTTTTTTGCTTTAAAATTGAAGAACTCTAATAATTATTATTACATTCCATTGAAAACTGAAGAGCAGGCTATATTTAAACATTAGTGAATTTTTCGAGGTTTTTTGAAAAATTCTACTGGATTGAATGTTACCCAAACAAACAAACAAACAAATTTCACATGAAATTTTTGGACTCACCGATTGTTCTTTCCTTTTTTTCTGGTTCAGTCGGTTCAGACGCTGGATCAAGCCGAGTAAAATATGAAAATAGAGTCCTCTTCATGTTGTAGGTTCAAAATAAAATGCTTTTTTTAACTACTATCAAATTGCAATTTTTCACGATGACACTTTAAAGAAAGTTGATGTCATGCTTATCGAGGAAAAGTTCGAGAAATGTTTGACAGTGCTGCCATTGGATCCTTTTTGGGGCAGTATTTGAAAAATTAGACTTGTTACATTTGTGATGAGTATTGTGTATGCCGGTAACGATTTGAATATACTAGGTATGAGTAGAATATGCTGTTGATTAGGTTAAATCAACTCGATTCGATTTAAAGAAAGTAAAGTTTCGAACCTACTTTTCCTCCTGGTAACACCTTCAAATTTTGCTCATGTCAATCTCTTTCACCTTTTTTTTGGATCTTGACTAGTTGTTGCTATACGGTAGCTCATAATTTTCTGTTATATATATATATATATATATATATATATATATATATATATATATATATATAGTGACTGACAATGAATTACATAGAAATCACTCTTTCTTGCCAAATTCGCGAATAGCTAGCACTCATAGTTCATTTTTATTTACCGAGATTTCTACAGAACATGAATGAGAATAGAGAGTAGATATAAGGGTAGTTTTCATTACCCACGATTTCATTTCATTCTTGAAATGGCAAGCTCAGAAAAAATTATCTTTCGATCTCGGTACTGGATAAATAATATTAGTAGTAGTAGTAAATGTGATTTATGGTATCGAATACCAAACGCCATCGACTTATCTCGAAGTCCTTCAGCAAGTAGGCTTGTTACTTACTTCTTACGTCATACCCTCGGTCATACCTCAGGAGCAGCATGGTTATTCGCGGTCCCGTCAACCATGAAACGTGGCAGGAGTCATTCGCGACACGACAGAGAAATTATTTTAAATGAAAATCTCACAGGCGGATGCGTAACTACAGTACCAACCCACCTAAATTATAATTTCTCCATAATATGCTATCCAAAAGGCAGTATATGACAGGAATATCCGAGAATTCTTCTACTTCCACTTCTGTACTTAGCAATACCAAAGCTCTCTCCGATAAAAACTCTGTAAAACTCTTCGCCTCTCTACTAAGCTAGAAACTCTGATAACTATCTGTCTCATTTTTTACTTGCGTACGCCTATGGAGAATCTACGAGTCAAATCTCGGTGATCGAACATTCCACGCATGACGAGAGTTCCTAAAAAAATGACGTTCTCTCTTCGACACTCATATTCTTTTGCGTTTATGAGCGACAGGGCCGACGCTAGGATATATCGTAACAATATCAATGACCCAGGATTAGCTCATTCCCTAAACCCAGATAAATTTGTTTCTACTGAATTTCTTCCATGAATTGATTCTGTCGGTTTAACTTCTTAGAACATGTAGCTTGTACTCATAGAATTTCGAATGTTTGCTGTGAAACTCTGAATTTCATGAAAGCATTCAATGGTTATGAGTTCCCCCACGCTCTCTGCAAGCTTCATGCAAGTTAGCATCAACAGGAAGAAGTCTGCATTGACAATTACTTAGATGCCAGTGTAAGTTCAGTATTTCTGAAGGTGAATTTGAAGTTTTCAGTTTTTCCAGTATGTTTTTCGATCCGAAAGAACTACAGTCGGTATTATAGATGTAAAAAGTGATTTGAATGATGTAGAAAGTGATTTGAACAGCAGTGTGTATGAAAAAACACGATTTCGATTCATTCAGTAGTGTTTCAAGATGGTCCTCTACTATTATATACCGTGACTAGGCATTCGGTCATCGAAACGTTTGTTGTTCTAATTATCACTATCTCGACAATGAATCGGACTCTGAGCTCCTGTATCAAGTGTGACGTTACTGTTTTTCCTTCGAACTCATGTTCGATACCTTCATGGTCGGTTTGAGAAGTGCTATATAATGTTACAGTGAAGGTTTTCACGGATGGTTGAATATGCTAAGTTGTTATTCTGGGAGTTTATACGTTGATTTGTTAGCGACAGTTGCTAGTACCCAGTAGAAGCAGTAACATTCTTGAAAATGCCAACTGAGATGTTGGCGGAACGTCGAAACCAAATTACGACAACTCAACGGATAAACCCCCAGAATAATAACTTCGTATACTCACAAAATAGTTGAGGCTTTCGCGGCCGAGGTTTTCAGTATCACTACTTTTATTCGGGTTTGAAGGCCGTCGTATACTCAACCATCCGTGGAGAACTTCACCGTAACACATATGTATAAATATATATAGAGGATAGATAGTTCGTTATTGTTCCAAAAAGAACGCGTGGATCACTTTCGAAAGTGTTCGAAAATAAAAAAATTTTGTCAATCACAATATATGAAAATAACTGAATGCAATTTGTATAAGATATCACGCTTGAATGCAAAATTATCTGGTCATTTTTATGCACGAATGTTATTCATTGGAATATTTCACGAATAAAGAAATTCTCAAGGAAATGTTATTTTTTGTTTATTTATACTTTCCTGTATAGATTGTATGGAGCACTCACCAAAACGCGAAATGTTTTTCTATATTTGAAGTATATCTGACATTTATTTGTGTTGTTTACTGACGTCTAGCGATATGGTTTCAAATGTGTTATTTTGGTGACTTGATACAATGCAATTACCGCTGTAAGTTTTCGATAATTGCATTGCTCTTATGGGATATTTTATATATGAGGGAAATATTCCTCATAAAAGCAGATTCCTTCAATTTTCCTTTAGTGTCATTTCTCTCCCTCGCCATCATTTGACTGTCGTTCCATTCTTCGATGTTATCTCCATCGGCATTAAAGGGATGTGTTATGATAATTTTGAACCACTTATTTGTATGTTCTTGATGTACATCTTGCCTTCACTCCTTTGCACTTCCAGAGGTCTAGGTACATTTTTGAGGCCGCACGAACATGGAATTTGATTAATACAATTGTTTGTGTTTTCTGTCATGTTGAATTTCAATATTACTTTCAAATTTTTTCTGATTGTGGTAAGTTAACTACCGAAAAAAGTAACAAGAGGCTTCCCAATGAGTATAAAATGAATTGAGAAAATACTATCAGATATATTTTCTTGAAATATGAAAATGAGTTAAACCAAAATGCAGTTGGCGAAAAGATTCTCAACTTGAAAAATTATAATCAACCAATCAGTCAAAATACCCTAATGTCAGAAGATTTAGATCTTGTTGACAAAGTCTTGTATTATATATATATATATATATATATATATATCATAGTTTGAATAAAAAATACATCACAATAATAAGCTAACATAGTTCTGGGAGGGTTAAGAAAGCAAATGCTTTATTGTCAGAAGAACAATTCTTACGGACATTAGGCATTTAGAAGCAATACAAAATAAAATAGAATAAATATTACAGAACAAGCAGGATGGCCCTAACTATATAAACAATCGATAAGAACAGCCGAAGTCAGATACAAAAGGAACTCAGATCTTGAAATATTTCATTGTGAAATTTCTCCAATGAATGAAATGCATTGTCTAAAATGCCTGTAGGGCATTCCTAAATTTTGTATATACAGATAAGGAAGGAACATCAATTGGTAGGTGATTGATCATTTATTTGGCGTTGTATATTACATAATTTTTTGTTATTTGCTTCTGGGTATCGGTAAGGGTTTCACGTGGGTGTCATGCCTTGTATTGTAACGGGAAGTTGAATTGAGGGAATTTTATGTAAATCAAACATACACTCTCCAAGATAGATATATACATGACAATGTCATGATTCTGTGGAGTTTGAACAGAAGTTTACAGGGTTTTGAATGACGAACACAGAGTTTAATAAGTATTGAGAACTGTTACACCAAAAACAAATTCCATATCTCAAATGTGAGTCAATTAACGCAAAATATGCAGCTTTTGCTACTGAAAAATTGAGTTCTCTCGCAATAACACTAGTTGCAGAGCAACGTGGGGCCAATTTCTTGCATGAGGATAAAATATGGGTAGTGAATGAAAGGTCCTTATTCACTTATAGTCCATGAAATTTGGTTGCTGATTCCGTAGCTATTGGTGAAGTGCCTATGAACACTTCACTGAGCGTACATTTGAAGGTTAAGATGCATGTCTTTCATGTCTGCCACAACGAGATCATTGGGTTCAGTAGTGACTTTACTATGCTTGATTTTAATGGAGGCAAGGTCATTTATATATAAGAGGAATAAAAGTGGTCCCAGTACCGAGCCTTGAGGTACTCCACATGTCATGACTCAGACAAATTATCGTTTAGTGAGACTTGTTATGTACGAGATATGTGATGTATGTGTTGCTCGACTAATTTAGAGATGGTTGGTAAGAGGGGAATAGGTCTCAGGTTTGAAATAAAGTCACAATCTGCTCCTTTGTGCACAGGATTAATTATAGCTATCTTCATCAATTCTGGGAGAGTTCCATCCACGAATGATTTGTTAATAGCCTCTGCGAGCACACTCATAGCCCCATCTGGAAGATGGAGTAGAACTTTGGCAGAAACGTCATCCCATCTAGAAGTATGTTTATTTTTCATATTATTCAATATATCAATAAGTTCTTCAGGGTCGGTTCGTGAGAGGAAAAATGTATCCTTTACAGTTATATCCTTCAGATAGCTTATTGGACCATTTTGTTGATGATAAAGTTTCTGCAATAATAGTTGTTTATCTCATCCTCAGAAACACTAGTTTTTAATGATGTACTCTCGGATGCACTGCTACCTCTCCCTCTCAATTAATTTATGAGAGCTGAAAGTTTCAGCAGAAGAAGACTGAGTCACTCCAAGCTTAATTTGAATTTTCGTAAACTATAGTGTATTACATACCGAGGCAGCAAGTGAATCATCATCTCTTCCAAAAACTCCTGCGACCCTATTCTATCAACACGAACCTCTCCCTCACTATCAGAAAGCGGAATCCGCTGTTTACCGCTCGTCGGTGGCTTGTTGACAAAGATATGAAATTATGTTATGTTTCCGAGCGGAGGGTTGTCGTCCCCAGTAATGCGTGAATAATGGGACAGATTGAACGTTTTATATAGACAAAGCCGTGCCGACGGCGCATTTATTTATAGGGCTATTATTTCGCGGGATGAAGACATAATCTCGTGGTGTGGATGCCGGCGGCTTTCAATTCCGAATGCGGAATTTAACGTCTTGTCATCAGCAGAGTGAGCGCGCGATACAATCGGCTCTGGAAGAGAAATGTTTATTTACGAACGTGGCGCATTCATCATAGGGTTTGAGAGGGTGATTTCCGAGGGTGATGCTCTGTTTTACTTCATATATCATCATTCAGTGGATGAAAAAGGGATAAATGACAGATTCACAGGCAATTCAGTTCCAAATGCTGCATATGTTTTGTTTCTTGCAGTCTGAATTGCGTACGTTATTTCGTAGGCAGCGACCGAAGTATGGCCTCTCGAAAGGAGAATCTCATGATTATGCTTTCTTCAAACTACCTAGAAGCTTAGGAAAGGCGAGGGTAACCTTTCTATCCTGCTCTCAGATTCGAAACGCCAGTGTTTATATACCTGCTAACGTGTACAAGCCAAAAATGTAGCTGTTCACTTTCTATACAAATATATAGATGGCGGAGTAGCAATCTTTGCAGAAAAAAGTATAGATTCACAGTCAGTCAATAACATTGATGAAATTTCGAAGAATTATTTTTGTCCTATACTCATGCCCCACGTTGGGCGCCAAAATTATTTTTTCTCTTAGTAGGGATGGAAGAGATTTTTGAATGAAATGAACTAGGACTGAACGAGTCTCTTTTCAGGAAGAACAAATCGAAGCACTAGAATGGACAATACATCAAAGAATGCTGGAGAATACAAGATCCAAAAAAAGAGCTCGAACGGTGGCCCGTAGTACACGTAGCCACGCCATTCTGTTGTTATTTCTTAATGAAGGTCAACGGGTAGTTCCTTTGTTCTTTCTAAATATGGAACCTATCATGTTGAATCCTAGTTCAATTCTCTCAAGAACCCTTTCCATCTACGAAGGTATTTTCTTTTATAAAATAACACCTTTTCAGGAAATCCATCGTAATTTCATAAATTTGTCACCGGGTCGCGCGTCCACAGAAAAACAATAGAAACTCGTGTATCGCATAATTCTCGTCCGTGTCCCTTTTCAACTCGGCCGTGCGATACACACACAAGGAAAACGACACCGTCGCATAAAGTCAATCTGTTTAGTTGCCTGCCCTGCGGGAGGGAACGTGCTCGGAAATTCCCCGAGTTAAAATCTCCTTTGGGAGACGACCCGCGACGTACGAGCGTAATTTTTGCAACAATTTATTCCTTTGTCTGTCGAATAAAATATTTCGCCACATGATTCTCGGGTGGCTGGGAGAAGGACAGATTACGTGAACGTACCCGTAGTTTGGTCACGTTTTACTGCGAGTGTGGAGTTATTTTTTTTTTTGACAAAGCGTAGCTTAGTTCTTTCGTTAAATCGACCACAGAGACCGAGATCCATAAAAACCCTGGTGCCTTAACTGATATGCTTTCGTTGAGTTAAATCCTGTCGATCTGAGATAACGAAGTTAGAGTTTACATTTTTTGACGGTAGGTGTTGACACAAATTCGATTTTCCAAAGATGCAGTTTCAATCGGTCGGCAGCTTTAGAGTGAATATCGACACTGACGGTTTTATTGCCTAAACCCTGACGAGATCTTCCGTTCAACAATAGATAATTACACAAAATTTGTCTAAACAAGGCCGCTTTATAGAATACAGACAAGTTTGACAATTCTATTTGAAATTTAAATAAGTTCGGAACTTCCGATAAACACAATTGAATATTCTATTTAATATTGTTCAGTTTCCTTTCCACGTAGTTTTTGTTTATATTCCTTGTGTTTATACATACTTCTGCTATTGTTGAGTAAATTTTTCACCTCCAGTTACTTTTATGAAGCATTTTTGCATTGATCTAATATACATCTCTATAATATAAGGTGGCCAAAGCAGGTAAATAATTTCGTAGTATCAGTATCTATTTCAAGAATAGAAGATAGTTTTGACAATCTCTGAACCAAAGTTATGAGTCAATCGATAATAAGTTATTTGAATCATTCTTCAACGATGCTCACCAACCCAAATATCAAATTAAAAATATTCGACGCACGTTTCGACAATACAATTGGCATCTACAGAATGGGGAAGTTACTCAGAGTTAGAAATTTATTGAATTGATAGCAGCTCTCGAGTCTGTTATCCGTGCGATGCGGGTTTTTGGGACTGACGTCTTGTCTACAATTGCAGAAAACATTTTCAAAGGCGTTGCACCCTTTTAGGAAGTCTTCTGACTTGTCGCGTCGCGTTCATTGAAACTCATGCTCAAAAACCTGCAGACCATAGGTAACAATCCCGGAATTCCTTAGACACCTACCGTGGAGCTGACACTGTATGAATAAAGGAAGTTATTGTTACCGAAGTAGAGTTCTTTAGCAACTGAAAATATGTTTTTTTTACGTGTTCTGTACCACTGTTGTGTTTTTGGCTTGAGACCATGTACATTCCACACTAAAGAGATTTTAAATGAAAAATAATATCAACTACGGTAATCACCAAAATGAATATAGTTTCAAGTTTCTAAAATCCATTTTTTTGCTTTAATTTCACTGTTTCAATCACCTGTTATTGGCTAGAGTTGTTTGCAGTTGTGTCTGGAAAAAATTCAAATAAAGAACAATACGTACTATTGCAAAAACCGAACAGAAAAGTTCGAAGTCATCACCATCAAACCGACATAAAAAAAAAAGGAAAAAAAAGGCGCTTCTAGACGACAGCATCAAATCCAATCTCCTCCGTATACTCTGATGTAAATCTCGCTCCATAAAACGAGACAGTGTACCAGAGTGTGCAAATAGACTGTGAAGTTCATTAAAGAAACAGGTTTCGTATATACCGCTAGAAATCTACTTTTGAGATGAGACGTCACGGCAGGCGAGAGGTGGTTAGCTGGTTATTAAGTCGTTTTTACTTGTTTTCAGGTAAGGATGCGGGGAAACGAAAGAACTCTAGAGAACGGCCGTCTGTTGATGAAACCGAGGAAATTAGTTGGAGAACTTTTCCGGGAAATTTAATCAACGTGAGTATGCGAAAAAAAATAACAAGCAGGCTCGGCTGTCAACAAGGTTCTACGTATGCCGGGTAAATATATGTCATAATCGAAGCCGGCTAGCTTTCCGGGAATCCCTATTTATAGTGAGATTTACAGGAAAATCGAAATAGGCGACACGCCAAGTAGTATCGATTTTTGATCAATGATTCATTTCATTTCTCTGAACAGGGTCGTAAACAACTTTTTCTACAGATATGACAACAAACTGCTCTATCTTAACTGTTCTTGAAACAAAAATGGGGTACATTGTGTGTCTTCAATTTCATTTCCTTACCTGATAACAATGCATTCATTCATTGTGTTGCAGTTGTATTTACTATTACACGCTGAATCAGGTATCCCCCAAATGTCAAATTTCAAGCAATGACAGCTCTATTTTTTCATTCGATTGTACCTAAATGGAAATTTTGAATGACATTGAATATGAAGTTCATGTTTTATTCTTAGTTTTTTTTTGAGTTCTTATCCTGAACAATCTGAAAAAATAACAGTTAATATTGGAATTCCTTTATTGGAAAGTGCTTGACAAAAAATGGTCGCCCTTCGAAAAAAAATATTTGGACAAGAAAACGGGATTTTGCCGACTTGTCTTAGTGTTCTTCTATCAAACTAGTTAATAGAACTTTGTGATTGCATTGTTCTGAGGTTTTCAGATTAATTTACGTCCCATAATATGGTCACCTAGGGGCAATATTGATGATATATCTGAAAAAATTATACAAATATTTTTGTTACATTTTGATTCAGAACTGTCTCAGATATCCAAAAATGTTGAATCATACAGGGTGTTCCATTCAACAATACCAGAACCAAGCTATTTTTGGTGAAACTAGATGTGACAAATATGCGAAAACTCTCCCATTCACATATCATTTATCTATACCAAATCTCATACAGTGCATTACTTTAATGTCCTCATCCTTTTATTTTTTGAACGGGTCAACTCAAAAAATCTCAAACTTAGGATAAATTGATGCATGAATACTATATTTCGGAGTAGAATTGACATGTAAAAATTTCAAGATGGCGACTGGGCGCCATCTGAAAAAAAAATTAAACGGAATGGGGGTCTTGTGATACATCATTTTGAAGCTCCTGACGAATTCTTCACAACTCTAGAACATGAAGTCAATATCTTTTCCTACTTCAAAATGGCGGAATATTCAATAATTGCCTTCACACATCGACGTTTGACTTCATAATTTGAAGAAATAAGCTGAATTCAGTTCAGAAAATGTTCGAAATGGTTGCTTTAAAGTCTTGAGATAACAGCCTATCCGATATTTAACGTCGAACACAGCAACGTCGATATTTCTTCAAATATTCATTATTCTCTATTGTACATTCAATATTGAAGCAGATTCAGTTTCGTACACCTTCTGCTTCAAATAGCACCATGAAAAAAGTCTAAAGATGTCAAATCTGGCAAGCGGGCTGGCTGTTCCGTGGTATCCCGATTGCCAATCCAACGAGCATGGAAAGTAATATCCAAATAGTTTCTTACTTGTCTGGAGTTATTATGTAGTGGTGCTTCATCTTATTGGAATGATATTAATATCCATATCGAGTTCATTAGGATTCACTTCGACGATTTCGGTGATTAGAGGATCAACAGTAGTTGCCAGCATATTCAAATACAATTTTCCTGTTGAATTTTGTTCAATTGACCATTTTGGAGATAGTTTACGTGGTTCCTATCTTCTTATAAAATCGGAAACTAAATGAGAATATTTGAACTGAACAATGATGTTCGTTGTACTGACATTTTTGTTTTTTTTTTATGAACAAAAAATATCCTTTCAAACCTTATCGGGTTGTTGTGATGGCCATATGACAGAGAAAAACGAATATTTCTAGAAATATCGATATTAATGTATTTGTTTTCAGGTACTTAGTTATTAAATGTTCCGCCATTCTGTAATAGGTGAAGATATTGACTTCATATTCTAGGCTTGCAAAGTATTCGTCAGGAGCTTCAAAATGACGTATCATAAGACCCCCCTTTCCATTAATTTTTTTTTCCAGATGGCGCCCAGTCGTACTGTGAAAAGTTGTTATAAGTCACCTATCTTGTGTATCAATTGAAACTATATCTTCATGATTTTTGTACTTTTTGCATTATGTGAAAAAGCTTTCATCATAATTATTTTCGGACTGAAACGTAAATTCTGTGTTTGACATGAAGTGCCATGCAGCGCGTGATTTTTTTTCGAAGATCACGACTTGTTTTAGCCTCAATTACTTTCAAAGTTTCGAAGGCAGACTGTAAAAAATTGGTCCAGAAATATGGTATCGCTGCCAAGCCGGTCCAAATACATCAACAGAGCAAAAGTATTTGCATTCTTTTTGTCGTTGTTTCCTTCATTGGAAAGTTTTATTTTTTCTTTATATCGATTTGAAGCTGAAAAATACAAAAAAAATCATAATCATTACTCATTCAAAATTGTTTATTCGGTCAATCATTATTATAAGTAAATATAAATTGTGTTTGTGGCGTTAAGGAAATTGCAATTAAATTTTCAATTTTATTTTTCTTCATATCTTAGAAAATGTTCTCCACTCAAGTTGAACTTCTATTTCGTAATCGAATAAAAGTTCCTGAGTTTTCTGCCGTAAAAAAAAATAAATCGTTAATAGGTACCACTATTCCGCATTAATTTCAGTTTCTGTTTGAATCACGACTCTGCGCAGTTTCCTGTTAATAATTCCCATTTGATTATTCGATAACATCTCCCCAGTGATACCAAGCCTCCCATTAATCGTATACCGAAGTGTACCATAATATACGGCGCTGTCATTTGCATAATATTGCAGCTTATATACATGTTAGTGTTAGATAAATGTGTACAATACACCTATAATTATGGCGAAAATTATGCATTCTGGGCCGCGTATATGTCGGAGTAATTCATGTAAATACGCCGGGATGCGGGATAGGTCCCGACTTTGTGGAAATAGATTTTCCTCCTTAATTACACAAAGGCGGCTGCGGAGTATTTCGAGCTTCTGCAACGTCGGTCTTGAGTCGTAGGCCGAATTACTCTTATGTAACTCAAGTTCCTATAGTTGCGGTTGCTTTGGGAAGTAATCTCCATTTGCATCTGGAATGGATGGTTTCGAATTGCAGAATAATAATAATAATAATAAATTTAATTGTTTCAAAAACAAGGTTTACAGCAATGAATACAAGTGAGAAAAGAATATACTATGTAACTAACATCATAAATTGAATATAGTATCTAATTCTGACAATAACATCATTACAGCATTGAAACAAAATGTGAAAGATACGCAATGGATTTGATAGCAAGACTCAAAAATAATAAATAATAGTTTAAAAAACTAAAAAAACACGCTTTCATAGCTAACCGAACTAAAAAATAGAAAATAATTTTTAATTACAAAGAGTTTATATTACGGTAGTAGAAGGCTAAACAATTATTCATAGTCAATCAGCTCAAAATAAAATTATAATAGAATTTAAGTAATTAACAGAATAAAGTAATTCAGAGTAAAATCGTGGGGTGCTTGATATATTATATATTACAATCATTCTATCGGTAATTATCTCTGAGAGGAGACTTATGAAATGTAGTAAAATGCACCCCACGCTTTTTACTCTGAATTACTTCATTCTGTTAATTACTTAAATTCTATTATAATTTTATTTTGAGCTGATTGACTATGAATAATTGTTTAGCCTTCTACTACCGTAATATAAACTCTTTGTAATTAAAAATTATTTTCTATTTTTTAGTTCGGTTAGCTATAAAAGCGTGTTTTTTTAGTTTTTCAAACTATTATTTATTTTTAATTTTTTAGTTCAATTTATCAATTAGTTTCTAGTGGAAATGTGATATTTCTTACGAATCATTCCGCAATCTCATCATTTCATTTAAAGCTTCACTATTGCATGGGGTACTTCCTGTTAACTTAGAGCAATCAAGTTCTTCAATCCGAATACCGTCTAAAGATCTTACACGACTAAGTGCTACATAGGCTTGTCCAGCAGCAAACAATCGCGAGCATAGATAAATTACTGCAAAACAATTAATTAATTAATGATAATTAATTAATTAATAATAATTAGTAATTAATAATGGAAAACTATGATCAAATTATTGCATTGTCATCGGTCCTTGATACGTATGCAAAGTTTCAAATTAATCAGACTTCTGGAAATTGGTGAAAATTATGCTCAAAGATTCCGTTACATACATAGTTACAACCCAAGCTAATAAAAGCGTGTTAATAATAATTAAAAAAGATCGTATGTTGTAACCAAATGTAACCTATATTGAATTATTCAGTTAGAATGAATGAGCGGAGCTTGAATATATTCCAAATATAGACAGAGATTGATTTAGCATCAGAAATAGTGATATTTCGAAGGGCAGTTATTAATGAATCAATATCCTGAAGACAAGGGACATTTTGTTTCATTACACTATATATTGGACATTCAAAGAGTATATGAGTAAACGCCTCTTTTAGGTTCGTATTGCATACAGAACATACTAAGTTTGGGTCAATTTTGTAAACAATTCCATTTAATGTGAATTTAATCGTGAGTTCAGTTGCCATGCGCAATTGAGCAAGAGTACGAGTGACCTGGATAGGTAATTTCAATAATAGGTAAGTACTAGGAATACTTGAAATTTCGAATAAGTTATATATGGACAAAAACTGGAAACGGGAGGCGATAGAAATATCAGAATTATGTAAGTATTCGTAATATTTGGAAAACAGTTGTTTTCTAGATTCCATATTGATATTATTGAGGTTGCTCCATGAATCAAGACGGTCTATATCTACAAAAAACTGTTTTACCTACAGTAACCAATTATATTTGGGATCAGCACCGTTGATTAATCGAAGTTGTTGTTTCAAACAGAGTTTAGGATACCGATGGCTTTCCATTGAAACCATTTTTTGGATCCAATTGAGAGTCATCTTGAATATATTAAAAGCAATTTTTACTCTTCCCGTTTCCAAACGAACAATCGCATCTGGTGGGAACTGAAAGAACTCTTTTCAAAAAATTAAGTTGAACTCGTTCTAAAATTTCAAAATACCTGAGACTCCACACTGTAATGGAGTTGAATAACACGCTAAGAGCCAGCGAGTCAAACATTTTAATTCTTGGGTGCCAAGTATCAATTTTTGCTTTTGACATTATGAGCAAAATAGATCCCACCGCTTGTTTTGCTTTATTAGAAGTGACTGTGGACATTTCGTGGAAAAGGCCAGAAGAGGCGAATGTTACTCCTAGGTATACGTATTTATTAGTTACAGATATGGTTTGGTTATTGAAATAAAAATTTAATTTTGGCTTCTGGAAGCCACTTTTGGAAAACTGCATTATTTTTGTCTTCTGCAGATTAACCACTAACTCACTGAAGGCACAATATTTTTCCAGAATTTTTAATTCTCTCGTTACGTCGATTTCGGATTGAATTGCAGAATGTCAGTTTGTTGAGTGTCGGAAATTTGGATTCAGTATCGTCTAAACGGTAAACGGTTCATCATACCTAACGTGCCAAAGCGGGATATCTGCGGAATTTTATAATGAAAAAAGTTTTTAGTGTTTTACAAGTTTATTAATGAAAAATAATAACACAAAATAATCCACGCACTGCATAACACAAAATAGTTCAGTAGGCATTACTTACTAAGCCCCAGTAGTGGCGGGACGTCTAAGTCGTATTTTTCTATTGGTCGGCTGAACAAATTAGTTTCAAAATATCGGGTCTTGTTTTTATATTAGTGTGGAACCCAGTACATGATTTATTAACATTTATCTTAGTTGTCAAAAAAGCTTTCATTACTGCATCACAACTGTGCGTTATCACTTGTCCATGTTCTGTTCATTTGAGAAAAAACGCTGGTGCGTTACTTCCTGGCAGACACATAAAGTACTCGATAATTGTAGAAAAGTTTGTTGAATGAATATTCCAGACAGAGATTTTTTCATCTGTCGCAAAGTTGGAAATAAGTGGCACTTTCACCACCATGTCAACACTAAAATCAGTACGACACTCTCCACACGTAACGTCTGCAAACTGATATCAAAGGCACACTTGCGTTTAGGCATTATTATTGTGACAGATTACTGCTTTAACTCTTTCTGCAAGTTCCAAAGCTCAGCTGTTCTATACACCGCGGGCACACCTGACAGACGACAGTAAATGACAGTTGTCAATCCAGCCTGCTGGACAAACAAACCTGATTTACCTATGCTAAGTGTGTGTTAATGTCATATTTTGAAATATTTTTTCTCAATAAAGGCTCAATTTTGTGCGGTTGTGAAATGTGGAAGTAATAGTAGCAGACATAATGACAATAGAAAAAAAGATTAATCCTCGTGCTGAAAAGAGATGTGAATTGTGGATTCAGGCAACTAGAAGAGCAGATTTAACTTCTTATAAGTTGAAATGGGCAACGGTGTGTTCAAAACATTTTGTAGGAGATATTTTCAAAGAATCTAGGAAACATAGGCAACATGATTTTATTTATTTTTTTTCATTTTGGGAAAGGCAAGTGCACTCAAAGATGTAGGGAGCAGCGTGATAAAAATGAGATCGCAAATAGTATAACTACTTCTCTTCGGGCTTAAAGGCCGTCGTTCTTCGGAATTTCTTCCTGACGTTTCGCTAGCGCGAGTCACCTCCATCGGAGATGAATAAGCCTCTGAAGAAGCTGGCCACTCGCGCTAGCGAAACGTCAGGAAGAAATTCCGAAGAACGACGGCCTTCAAGCCCGAAGAGAAGTAGTTATACTAACAACCTCGGCCGCGAAAAGCCTTAACCATTTTGTCAGATCGCAAATATTCCAGTTGATATGGATAAAATTGATGATTTTGTGTGAATGATCCAGCTGTACAAAACTTGAATATTATTGATGAGCAAAATCAAACTCTGAATTATATAAATTAACCAGTTGAAGAAGTGGAACATGCACAAAACTCTGGTGAACACCTATGTCCCGATATTGATTTCGAATTGCAGAATTGTCATCGTGAAATCCATCATCTCCGGGAAACTTTGCAGATTTAATCATTCACATTGGAAAGTTTGAAGCAGAATCCATCTAAATGCTTTTTTTATACAGGATTACCATATGAAAAGATGGTTGTGGTTTATAATTCTGTAGAGCCTTACATAAAATATCCTAAATTTGTTCTTTCAAAATTATTATTTATTAAAGTACATTTTCAGTATTCTTTTCACAAGCTTCACTACAATCCTTCTAATCCATTTAGATATAAAAATATTGTATGAATCCAAACTTTATAGCCTTTACAGTCTTCTGTGCATGCACTCTCATATACAAAATAGTTAATAATGTCATACAACATGTCATGAAACTTTAGGAAAGTTTTTGCACAGCATTACTACAATCCCCAAATTTCAATAAATAAGGATCACATCCATCACTTCCCTTCAGTTTCTCTAAATATCTCTTCTGGATATCCATAGACAAGGTGTTGAAATAATCACTTTTATCAGCCATTTTACATACAATTTCCTTGCAAGCAGGAAGAATAATGGATATAGATAGCAATATATAGACATTTATATATGTCAGGTACATTAGGGTAAACCCGTAATTTTTTCATAATTACAATCATAATCTCATTAAATTACCATTGTTGCTTATGGAAGTACGGTTTGTTTGTCCAGCAGGCTGATTGACAGTTGTCTTGTGACGTCACATGCCCGCCGTCTATTGAAAAAATATCCTTGAGCAAGAGAGGTTCGACATGTCTCCAAATTCACAACAAAGGGGTGGAATTCTGTACTTTTCGAGTCATCTGTGTAGATATTGCCAAGGGTGGAACGATTGATATCGCAATTCAGAAGAGCACCGACCGTGAAAATATTTATTGAAGAGAGACATGTCTCCGACCTTTCTACGATGCTCCAATGAAGTGAGCGAGTCTGTGAGTGAAGAATCAACAACAAAACGGATTGCCTTTCTCTAAATGGAATCGAGAAGCCTCAATGAATGTTTTGGTGCCGAACTCCACACATGAGAACTATATTCTAAGACAGGTCGTATCTGAGCCTTGTAGATCATGAGAAGCTGACGAGAAGTGAAGTATTTCTTCATACGAAATAGAAATACAAGTTTCTGGAAGGCACACACGTTGGAACACTCTGTACGTTTTCTTCTATTGCCAGACGTTAAATTGATGGGATGTATTGGATATATTCTTGAAATATTGTATTGTGGATGGTTTCCCAATCCTGGGAAACTCATTGTCCTCATTTCTGGTGAATAGTTATTGTCAATTGAATCTGAGCTTGCCATTTATTCCATCTGAAGGTCACGATAAGATCTATTGTTTCTATGTTATAACTTTTTCGTTTAACCTGTTATTATCTTCTTTGTTGAAGAAACTATTTGATTTTGTTCATTGGAACTTCTACGCCAGCTGCCGAGGCTATCATATGCAATTATAAGATCTTTGGTGGGTTCTTTCATTGGTTATGAGTGGCTAGTCGAAGTTATTTTTTGATTATGAGATTCTAAAGTTACGTATCATCATTGTTACATTTAAAATCTCCCCACACAGTATTTTTCGACTATAAAGTACTGAGAATTTTGGCATATACGTGAATTTCTCTGTCCTTGTCCTGTTCAGAAGTTAAGATTTTTTTCGATCTCACTGTAGATTGAGCATTAATTCTCTTGAAAGATATGAATCAAGAGAACAATGAGCACAACGAACATATCTAAACAATATAGTTCAGTTCTGGAATCCATTTTTTGAGTTTTCTCTTGTGTAAAAATGAAAAGGAATATTTAATAACTATGTTTTAGATATTGACAGCCATCGATATTTTGTAAGCTGTGATAGGATTTCAAATCAATTACGTATTTATACTTCTTACTACGAATTCGACTTACCATTGACAAACTATACGTCATACCAGTTTTTCTGGAGATAATCGTAGAAAATCGAAATCTCGGAATTTTCAGTCATCACCAGAAGACGATTGTGGATACCAACGATCGAAACGTCGCGAGAAAACTCAGTTTGAAACTAGGTTTCTACTTTTGTTCATATCGATTCATATTTCTTTATTGAAATTCTCTGATTCTACCATTTGATACTCAATATTTCAATTGTTTGTCACGATATTTTTTTATCGATCACCTCAGTTTTTCTCATTTTTTATTTTATTCTTTGACCAAAAAATCCATTTCAACCCTTTTGATTTGCCTAATTTGATTCAAATTTCTTATTCAATTGTATAGACAATGGAAGTCCGAACCAATACTATTCAGCAAGGAATATTGTCAACCAGATTCAAGCATATATTCGGAATTTACATATAGTTATTTTGCAATTAATTGCATATTTTTATTGCCACATATTCCCCATAACATTATGGTGGTTTCAAATGTTCCATCAACTTTTTTCCCCAAAGAGTACCATATTGAATTCATTTTCTCTTTTTTCACCTTTTCAATGGTGGATCACAAGATACCCTTGCGTGTCTGAAATTTCAAAACATCATTGATTTATTTCTCTGTAGTATTGTTTTTTTAATCTGATAAGCTCTGGATAGTTGATAACTGAAAGATTCAACCATTTTTGTGATATTACTTTATAGATCAAATGTTTTTCCGGTATCCACCACCGATGAGAAATATCATTAACAGACTGCAAGCCCGTGACACATTTTAGCGGGTCATATGGCCTAGCATGAATCATGTTCAAGACGATGCATCCTGCTGTGTGAAACATTAACATTCAGCGGTTTGTTCTGGTTCTGAAAAATTGTGGTTCTCGGACGTCAGGATCATGCGCAGTTAATAAAGAGCGTTCTGGTTTGTCGAGGACAAGTTCGGATTGATGAATCCTCTGTTCTGGTTTCGCATTTAAAATTATCTCGGACCGTCCTGAACTATCACGACTTGTTTTTGCTCTTGAGCGAGAACTGATGAAAACTGTTCTCGATGCGCATGCGCAGTCAAGTTCAAGTCGCAGGTAGGGTAGGTGGCAGGTGTTTGTTTATAGTTTATTAAGCTGTAAGCTCCTCTACCTACTTTTGGTTTGTATGAATTATACAAATCCAGAAGCATTAGGATTCTCTCCCTGCTAAAAAAGTTATCTCCATTCCTATCGTCATTTTTTTCATTTTGTATTAGAAACTCTGACAACTGATATTCTTCTGAAAAATATTTATTTTTCAGTTATATCGGGACCATGCACTTTTTCACTCAATGTTTACCTGATATGGTACCAAAAATGTTAAAGAAAAATAATGAAAATATACTAAAGAACGTTTCAAACTGCGATTACGAATGACGAACAAACAGTGAACTGAGTGAACTCCCAAATATATATGCCCAAAATCCCAAAATACTTTTTAATGGCAGCGAACTCAAAACTTCAAAACTCAAACCTACTGTGTTGAAACCATCAATTTCTAAGCTGCCCACTTGTCAAATAAAAGCTCCCTGTATACGAAAGATGTCGCAGTGGTCACTCAAAAAGAGCGTTCTGGTTCAACCAAGTGTTCGAGACTGTCCTGGACTGTCTGGGATTTTTTGCTTCTACGCATCATGTCCTGCGCAGGTTTGAAACAGTTCTGGATCTTCGAACCAGAACAAACCTATCATTTTCTACCAGACAATGGTAAAGATGATTCCAATTTTTGGGTGTGAAATTCAGTTTTATCCTGAATTTAGTCAATGGGTAATAATATGATTTTTTTTATGTCGTAAATTAATCAGTCGCATCTTTATGATGTTGAAAGAAGTACCTGTGCTTGAAAATATTCAAATTATTTCTTAAACTGACCTTTGAAACATTTTGGATGATGTCAAATGAAGTGTTCCGTGTATGTTAACTCGAAGCGTTTCATTTTCAATTGCTATTATGGAAGAGACTGAAAAACCTTTCATTTACAACCATATATGTAATGCGGTCATTACTAACGTCATTGAAGGTTGGAAAGTGTCACATTACACACCTCTACTTCTCGCCCTCATTTCATCTATTCTAGACTTCATCTGTCATTCATTGACTTCATCTGACATTTATTTATATTGGTGACAATTGTATACCCCCTAACAAGATATCTACTTGATTATTCTGAGAAAACCGCGTTCTTGGTAATTTGTCGTTCAATGTAATATTTTAGATATGTTCCGAACGAAACAGAGATTTATTAATTTTGATCGAAATATGATGTTTGTAAATAAAATAGTATACAAACTTCGGTAGGTAGTTTCATTCCTGTCTCGAGATCATAGCTAACCTCGACGCTTTGCTTCTCGGTTAACTAACTGATCTCACAACAGGAATGAATCACTTCCCACCTCGGTGTGTAATATACTCGGTAATATACTATTTACTTCTTGACCTCAGGCAATCGTCAATAATTTCAATTCTTACTTTATAGAAAGTCCAAAAATGCTTGTATCACATATTGAAAAATCTGGTGATTCAGTTGTAGTGCTCTTGAATAATATCAACCCTATTCAACCTTTTAGCGAATTTGAACTTTTTAACGTACTCATAGCAAAAATAAAGGATAGAAAATCTTCTGGTATGGATGAAATACCAGCTTTTGTGATAAAAAAAGTTTTATATATAATTATACTTACCTAGTGAACATGTCATTTGAATGTGGGGTTTTTCCCTCGAAGTTGAAATTGGGTAAAGTCACTCCTATCCAAAAAAATAAAAAACTGACCAGTATCGAAAATTTCAGACCTATTGCTGTACCTCAAATTTTGTCGAAGATTTTTGAATATTCCTTTTTAGAACGGATGTTACAATTTATAAACAAACACAATATTATAAATTCCACACAACATGGTTTTCGCATGATACACTCGTCAATTTTCTTAATGATGGCGAATGCCCTGCCGCAGTTTTATGTGACTTAAGCAGAGCGTTTCGCTGCGTTAATCATCGGAAGTTACTAGATATTATAGAATCTTACGGCTTCAGAGGAAAACCTCTCAACTGGTTGAAAACTTTTCTTGAAAATCGAAGCCAATACGTTGCTTTGAAATTTGAACATAACGATTCGATATCACTGGTCACATCGGAAATGGGATCGGTATGTTTGGGTGTTCCTCAGGGATCCATATTGGGACCGATTCTCTTTCGTTATACATAAACAGATTCGAAGCTAATATACTCCACTCAGATTTCGTTGCATATGCAGATGATATATCCATCTTGAAATCATCGACGGACACATTACTATTAAAGCAAGAAACTGAGAAATTACTAGATGCCGCTTGCAAGTTTTTTAATAACCACGACCTATATTTCAACGCTAAGAAAACTCAAGTGATTCGTTTCCATAATTATAAACAACCATCAATTGAATTACAGCTGGATTTCAATAATACGGTGATACCAGATACCGATACAGTTGAATTTCTTGGAATTCGCTTTGATAAATACATCAACTGGGTCTCACACTGTGAGGGTCTGATTTCAAAATTACACTCTTTCTATTATATGTTGAAGAACTTGAAAACCGTCCTGGGTGTTGGACAGCTTGTGAATGTCCACTATGCACAGATTGAATCTCGTCTTCGATATGGAATCTGCTTGTGGGGCATCTCTACCAAGTCGAAAGATGTATTTATTGCACAAAAGACAATTTTGAGGTGCATTTTCAACATCCCTCATAGAGGAACCTGCAAAGTAACTTTAAAATCTAACAATATTTTTACTCTCACTGGTTTGTACATATTTGAAATAGCATGCTATATATATTGCAACATAACCTCTTTCAAGTTCAATGAGGACATTCATAGTATGAATACCCGTCAGAAAGGCTTAATTCGCACACAAATTGGAAAATACAAGATAACCCAAAATGCACCAAACTATATTGGTCCACGTATCTCCAATCATCTATCTGAACATATTAAATCAAGTATGACGCTTAAAATATTTAAGACGCGCCTTAAAACATTTTTGGTACAAAATAGTTTTTATACTGTGCAAGATTTTTCTTCAATTGTCCATTACTGTAGTATGTGTATATGTATATATGTATGTGTATACATGTGTATATTCTGTATTGTTTCTCGTTTGTGAGATAAAGTAGGTTTTATGCATTTTTTTTTCAATTTTGACGTTTCCAATACAACGTTATTATTATCTTAAGGAAATAAAAGTAATCAATCATTACTTATGTGAGTATTGTATGGGACCGGAGTGCCAAAATGCTGTTATTAATGAACCCGATAAAGTGTTTGTTTATTCGCATTCCTAGCTATGCATAAGTACGAAAACACTGGTGTAAGACGATGAGAAGGGATAATGTATCTCCAATATAGTGTTTGAATTGTTGTGAAGATCATCTTAACGTGAGTATGCTATATTTATATACAGCTCAGTGTGAATTAGTCGGAAGTGGTTTTTGCATTAGCTATTTAGCACTGGAAAATACGGTTTTGAAGTAACCTAACCTAGTTTACGGAATATCGATTTATAGGTAATAAAGTCTCTGCTGTGGGCATTTATGGATTCCAATCTATATTATGGACTCAAATTCATCATATAACAATGATTACCTCGCAGCTTTCATTACTTTGATTTCTGCTTGCGTAAAATCAAGATTTGGTGCAAAATATGCTGTCATCATAAATAAATCTATTTTCTATTGTCCGATTGTGCTTGGACAAAATCAGTTTCACTCATCGTCCTAGATATATTCGGTATCAACAAATGGTGACGCGATTTTTAAATTTGAATTTCCCTCCCTAATTCTTCACTTTTGATATAATATTGTATGTATTCGAATAATTACTGAATGAAAAAATCGTTTAATTTACGACTGATACTTGAAGTATTATACTTTCAAACAAAAAAAAATCCTTACATTCATAGGTATATATTTGTATAAACTTCTGAGCCATACTTTTACTCATAAAAATAGCTTTACGTTAAACGCAGACATTCACCAGTATTCAACACGAACAAAAAATGAGTTTCGCTTAGGAGCAATTAAATATGAAATTCACAAAAAATCACCAAGGTATGCTGGACCCTACCTGTTCAATATGTTACTAGATCATTTAAAAAAACAAACTAATCTCTCAAAATTCAAGTCCCAATTGAGAACTTTTCTTACCTCGAACGCATTCTATCATATAAATGAATTTATAACCCACTGTCAACACTCCTAGATGGATTATAATAACTGTCATAACTGTGACTAACGATTATTTTGTATTTATACTCATACTTGTATATACACTTTGCAATGCCTTTTTATTCTTGCATTGGCATAGTCAATCCAATTTAAATTTGTGATGTTGCTGATGATTTTAATATGTCTACAAAATGTATTTTAATATTTTTTTCCTTTTCTGTGTTTTATATGAATTCGAATATTTACGCTCACCAATTGGGCTATTTCTACACCTTTTGACTTATCAATCCGATGTACATGTTGGAAAAATGATGAATAAATGTCTATCTATCTATCTATTATACTGTTTCTGCAGTATAATGGCATATATTATTCCCTTATGGAATAATGGCGAGGAATTGATAGTAATAGTCCTTATTCCTTCTTGTAGTCCTATCACAAAATTTTTTGAATTGAATATTACCATGGAAACGATATAACCAAACTTCAAAGTGTCAGTGTCAAACGCGTAGGTATCGTTTGTGTATTTGTATTGAGACGAATGAAACTAAATACTAAATAAAGTAGAGTATACTACTCGCAATAATGACTATTCTCTCGAAATATTACTCCCTCGCCGCTGACGCGGCTCTGTTAGTAAAAACTCCTCGAGACTAATAGCTATCATTATTGTCTCGTGGTATAATCTACTATAAATTTTGAAATGATGATAATTAAAGTTCAAAAAAAAATATTTGAGACAAATTCAAATGTTATGTATATTCCTCTCTATTGTACCGCTAAAAACCGACACATAGTACTAAAAGCTATTGTTTCATATATAGCAGCATCGTCTTGAATATAATTTATACTGGAAATGTGTGTGGTATCATCATAGTCTTTAACGATAAAACTTTTGTTTTGTCGTGGCCACCTCAAGCATCGACCTCAATAGAACCTATCACCCCTAGGGCTGACAGCAAAAAACGACTGGATATAAATCTGTACGGAGGAAGACGGCTTAGTTGAATTGTGAGTGGGCAAAGAAGTGTCTGAAGAGACGTGGTACGTCTAACTGTACCTGGGTTACGGTTCATCGACCTTTCTCCTAGTACGCAGGGGTACCATTAGGTAAGGAGCTAATTCAGAGCGCGATGCTCGTTATACGGGATGTTCATAAAGTTGCGGCCAACATTCAAGGGGCTACTGCAGTTTATCAGGAGAGAATCGTGTTCTATAGTGAATATTGAAACTCCGTTTGGTTTCGGAACTACAGAGTGAAAACATGCAAATTTCAACTGTAATATCCGAAAGACATAGTTTGCGAAAGAACGATATTTGGAAACAGACCCTAAAGGCTATTTATCAATGTTCGAGCTATATTCGGTGAAAAATTTGTTTTCTAACGAGACAGTGACGTAAGAAATGAATTGAATTGATAAAATCTCGAAGACTTTATGTCAGTATCGTGACATAAAGTGATAAATAACCTTGAAACAGTAACGGTAACATTTTTTTTATCACAAAAATTTCTAAATAAACGATGATGATTAAATGACCTCTTTTTTCACCCTCCTACGTTTGGATCATGACTTATGAGACACCCTGTGAGGATTTTCAATTATGGTGCCTAAATAATACAAGAGAAGGAAATGCGTTTACATTCTAGAGTCAAAGGGAGGAAATAGCATTGGAAAAAAAAACATTGAAGAGGGCAAATTATTGTTTTGCGTTCTTTTCAAAAGACAAGCCTCAGGGGTTCCTTAAATATCAATGAGACGGACTTGAACTCATCAGCTGGTGGGCCTCTCCACTACGTCTTTCTCAATGCCTCATTAGTGGGGATCTACAATTCGCTCTTCGTGTTCTGAAATCATTATAATGAACAATCACACAGATAGAAATTCATGCAGAAACGTTTTTTGTTTCTGTTAAACGTAAAGACACGGCGTTTTGTGTTGGCGAAAATCTCTTGGCACCGAGGGAAGGATTTATTCCCTAGGCGTTACAAGAGTTTTTTTGAGGGTAAATACATGCAAATTCAAAATGTTACAAGTCTTTAGAATGTTGCCGCTTGGAATATAAGTAATACTAATAGAAACTGTGATAATGGATTGAGAATCTTTGAGACGTAAAAATGAGTTATTTTCTTACTGAAGATAGGTAATTATTGAAATTTTGACGCAATTTCTGTTGAGAGTACATGTTTCCCCTGCAGAATTTTAGATTCTCCCTTTAAGATGAAAAACTCAAAATATCATTTGTGAGTACCCAAACAATACAAAAGGAACTTTGAACAGTTCAACTTCTTTAAAGATCTGGCAGAACGAAAATAAAAGAATAGAAATTGTCAAAATACGTAAATAACAAATGTGAAAGACTTTAAAAAAATTCAATAGAGAACTAACTGATAGAATAAGATGAGGAAGTGTTAAGAGAAAGAAATTTACAAAAAAATTTATGATGTCCAAAAAAGTATCGAATATTCCTAGGAGAAATCCACAAAAGTTAAATGAACCCGATAAACAACTAGAAAAACTGAATGAACAAAAAAGGAATATAAATTCGAAAAATTCAATCATGAAAAAATTTAAACGTATTCTTCCACTTCCACTATTTTGAACCATTCATTACATATTTGACTGATGTTAGGTAATGGCTAATTCAGAATGCACGTGTATTATGAATTTATAAACATGGTAGGGTGTGTAACAAATGATAAATTTGATCTCATGACTACATTCAATGGTTCAAAAGCCAAATTCATCAAAATTTTAGCTTCAAAGTCTTTGTGAAATTGAATTAAAAATTTAATAGAAATATCAGAAAATTTATTGTTCAAAAATTTGTGCATTTAGTTATATACATGAATCGACAAGCAATTGTTTTAGCTACTTGCTGTCATACAGTGTCTTTTTGATCATTGAAAATGAGTGATAACGAGGATAATTCTGCTACACCACCAGAAATTATCGCACAATAAGCATGGTGCCTCAAGCTCATAATTTTTTGCTCATGCGTAATGTGCTACTTATACTCCTCGTTACCTAATAAACTGTCACTTCGAAATGTTCCAAAGCAACGGTTATATAACATTGAATCCTTTGGAATGTTAAACAAATGTTATCCCATCCAAGGCATTCAGGAAACTTGTCGAGTGCAGTGTGATTGTCTTTATATTATATTATATTATATTATATTATATTATATTATATTATATTATATTATATTATATTATATTATATTATATTATATTATATTATATTATATTATATTATATTATATTATATTATATTATATTATATTATATTATATTATATTATATTTTTTTTTTTTTGTGGCATCGACTGCTAGGGTCATTAGCCTTCATTTCGTAAGGTATGTGCGTTTTTCAATCATTTTCATAATTGTTTGTAGATTCCAGCCTCTTTGAGAAATAGAAGTGTTCGGGATACAGTATTGATGTTATTTTCCAGACATTCTTGTAGGGTGTTTGTTATTCCAATTCTTTGTTTGATTGCTTGATGTTCTGGGCATTGTGTGAGTATGTGTTTGACAGTTAGTCTTCTGTTACAGTGTTGGCATCTAGGTTGTTGATCTCCTGTCAGCATAAAAAGGTTGGTCAGATTAGTATGTCCTATCCGTGCTCTGGTAATGACAACTTGGTCTCGTCTGCATGCATATGGTAGCGGTTTATATGGCTGAACTTTCTGCTTTATCTCTTTCAGTTTCGATTCAGTTCTGTCCCATTCTATTTGCCATTGTTCTACGATAGCGTGTTTTAAATAGGTTCTCATATCATCAACCCTGATACATATGTCTCCGGCAACAGGCTCTTGAGCAGCCTCTTTGGCAGCACTGTCAACAAGTTCATTACCAGCTATTCCATATATTATAGTATATTATATTATATTATATTTTATATTATATTATATTATATTATATTATATTACTTATATTATCAATTGCCTAACCCTGAAATACTGAGGCTTCGTCAGTAGGAATTCGAAAAAAAATGTTCTCGGCGTGAAGTATCATTTTCAGTGGATTGAATGCAGAGTGTAGCTATTATTTTCTATCAGTTGGTGGTAGTAAATCGGCGAGTAAGCACTGTAAGCAATGTGCGATCATTGATCACAGGACGACGAGAGATAACAAGATGTGAATATCGTGTTGAATTTCAAATAAATAAGGAGCTGAATACTTGTTTCAATTGTTTCCTCATCATTCCATTCCACAGGAGAATAAAATATGTGTGCATTACAACAGACAGGCCCCTTTGTTGTATGCATTGTACCCCTTCTATTAGTCCTCCAGTTTGATGAAGCAACCGCTCTTTGTCGAAACAAAGATCTGTGCGAGTCTTGGCTTACGAAATCGTTCTTTGATGGATATACTTATAGCAACTATTTCACGTACAAAAAGCGCTCATTAAACGAGATTTATAATGTAACGGCGAAACCCTCCAGTTTCCATCACGAAATCGGAAAAGCTCCAGAGGCGTGCGTATGTGACAATAAACGGGGTTGGAAGAGATGACATTCAATATGATTGTTTTGTCGGAAAAATGTGACGGTTTGTGGTTGATATTACTTTTTTCCAATCAAATTTGAATCTTCATCTCTATGGTTACGTTCTACTTTCAATGCCGACGGCACTAAACGTGTTTACTTTGACTGTCTAGGCACTAAAAGTGGAGGATTTCAGGTTCACCAATACGTCCATTTTGTTCCAGATAAAATAATGATATTCCGTAGTGTATTATGACCACAATTTCGATCAGATCGACCAGGTACTAGTAAAGATAATGTTTCCGTAAATTACTTTGTATAACCAACTGAAATATATCTTGTTTCAGAGGCACAAAGTAAACTCAATCTGTACAACCGTGATAAAATCCATTTGGAACCTATTTGAGAGTACTTATTTTCAGAAATTTTGTTGCTTTTAGTTTCTCTATGAATGAACACATAAAAATACCAGTTTTTTGTGAAAATCATAGAAAATGATTAAAATAATGTGTACAACAAATTTACTCCTCTATACAATCTCACACTAGTTGAGGAAGAAAGTGAGTATATATTTTTTCAATTGGTGAACAATATTTGCAATCTATCCTTTGATTCTGAAATAAATAAATACAATAATTTCAATTTCATCATCAGTTTCCTGATTGACAAATATGAACATATTAACAAGATCAAAGCTACTTAATAATTATGAAAAACTACGGCGGTTTTAATTTAAAATAAAAAAAGGTGTAATATATGATATCCATACAAATTTCGAGAAAGTTGAAAAATGTCATGAAATGAAAATAGATCAAAAATTTTTCTCGAAAACGATGGGGCACAATTTTTATAGCAAAACATATGAAAAGCAACAATTTCAACTGAACTTTTAGTAAGTACATGAGTGCTTCAATGAAATTATGAATCTACAGACAACAATCTGGAGAATTAATAATCAAGTAGACAGCTCCAGTGTTCAGACAACTTTTATTTTATTTGGAAAATTGCCAAACCTATGTAAGAAATCAAATCGATTGACATTTGTTTGATGCTCATTATGAAAAAAGTTAAGCGACGTTGCCAAGTTGCAATAATAAATCCTGAGAAAATTATGTAAATAAATACATTTGTTTTTTGATGTTTATTTAGTGCAAAAAGGCGATATACGTCCCTTTTCGTGAAAGAGGAGGAAATCATGCCCGCCAATGTGGGACGAGTGTACTCAAGGGACCTACAACTTTAAAAATCAAAATTAGTACTGGTAGTAATTTTGTAGATATACTGATGAATATCCAATTATGATTTCAAAAATAAAATAAGTGTTTGGTAGTCGAAGAGTTTCTTCACTGGTAGCCATTGGAGGATTACACCCATAGCAAATATTTGCTATCCTCGAGCATTGTGAGATTATTCGCATAGCACGATTTTGCATCTTTTGTAGTCTGTTTATTTCATTTTGATTGAAAAATAAAGAATGGTAGAACAGTAATTTGAATGTGGAAGGATTATGAAGTACACTGATAATTTAGAACACTGGCTCAGATATGGGGATCATCTTCTTAAATGGTTTATTTTATAAGCTATTGTGATAACTTGATGAGCATGCTCCTTGAATTTCAATTTGCTGCAGGGTTCGGAGTGATAATTATCAAAATAATTATCTTGATAATTATACCTTGATAAATATCTTGATAATTATGAAAATCCACTTCAACTCTAGTTTTACTTTGTATTATTAGCGTTTTCCACTGGATTGCCCTTTCGCACTCCAGTGCACTTGAGCGTAAGTTCGGAACGCACCCTCGTATCCGACCGAACTCACCGAACACAAATAACCTCAAAATTTGTGCCAAAACAAACGTGTTCGTTCGTGGCCACGGTTTGCTGGGATTTTAATTTTAAATTAAAATTTAAAAACAATATACAAAAATGCCGAGAATTAAAGATTCCGTGTGGAGCCAATATGTGTGTATCAAAACAAAAAACAGTGGTATGTGGGCAAGGTGCCGGAAGTGCAAAAAGGAAATGCCAGGCATCCTTAATAGACTTCAAAAACATTCAAGTATTTGTAGTCCATCGACAGACACACCAACAGCGGCAGTATCTACTAACTTACAACCTGCAAATAATTCGTCTACGCCTGCAACTGCATCACAACCACAACAGTCACCAGCGACAGATTCCAGTAAACCAAACATAATTCAAACCAAGCTTGCAATTACAAAAAATACAGAGGTGATAGCAACTACAAAAGATTACGAAGAAAAAATTGATCTACAGATTGGAAAATATTTTTATGCCACTAATACAGCATTTAATCATGTGGAACACGAAGAATTTATAAAACTTTGTACACTGCTTCGGCCTGGCTACAAGCCTCCATCGGTTTATCAAATTGGTAATTCAATATTAAATAAAGTTCATAGTGAAGCTACACCAGAAACAAGAAAAAAGATTAAGGGACAAACAGTCTCTATGTCGTTGGATGGATGGAGCAAAATTCACAACTGTCCATTAGTTTGCTCAAGCATCACCACCTCATGTGGTGAATCTATTTTAATTGACACGGTGGACACACAGAGCAATCCACATAGTGCTGATAATTCAAGTGTAGTTGCAATGCATAATTGCTGTCAATCGTAACACTCAAGTACCTACACGAATTTGTTTTCATTTTCTATATCACTGTCATACAATCTTAGAAGTAGGTTTTCATTATTTTGTCTTTATGTTTCCCTAATAACATCCATTTTGTTTTATTCACGTTCACCTTCAGCAGATTTACACAGTTATATCTATACACCATTTCAAGACTAGCGTACATAGTATCAACAAACTCATGTACATCTTCACTATTAAAGTACAGAAGAGTGTCGTCGGTAAATGAGTGAATGAATCATGCTCCAACTATGGTTACAATGTCCCAAAAATAGACCCTTGGGGAACATCTATTATTTTGCATTTTATT
Organism: Zygogramma bicolorata; assembly: GCA_032362365.1. Lineage (NCBI taxonomy): Eukaryota > Metazoa > Arthropoda > Insecta > Coleoptera > Chrysomelidae > Zygogramma > Zygogramma bicolorata. The sequence goes on along the minus strand of JAVJAQ010001173.1, from coordinate 193,619 downwards.
TGAATGAACTTCTAGTTTGGGTTGCAGATTTCATCCGGCACTGTACGCAAAGACATTTTTATTTGGCACTGTACGCAAAGACATTAGCACAGACGTTGGAAAAAAATTTAGTTCATTCCCAGATTCCGGTACGCCATCATTCGCGAAGATAAATTCAATAACTCTATGTTTATGGGATTATCTAGAGCGCTATGCGGAGAACTCGAAAGGAAATTACCCTGGAAAACAAATTTGCGAAGTCTCTCTTCGCTCTGAAAATCCCTAGATCGATGTGAATAACTTTACTGGATTCCTGTTCCGTTTATTACCTCAGGTATCTCAACTAAATAGCTTCCCGTGAAAAAGTTGGAATCCCGCGTGTCTGGAAAATCATTTAATGTATTCCGTGTTCGGAGGGAAAGCGTCAGAAAAATTATTCGGATGTCTTTCAAACTCCAAAGATGAGCTTAAATGTGTGGAATATACAATATTCACTGGAAAATGATTTCAAAAAACTGACGTTTATGGAAAAGTGTGAGAGGAAAAATTTTTGATTGAATTTTGTTGAACGTTGTAAATCGAGTTGTAAATATACATAGTGATCTAATGAAACAGGATTTCTGTCTCGATTCATGTCTACTCTCCCCACTATAATATTTTGTTTTAGAAATACATTGCAGTCGAAATAAATTGAAAAATGTATTTCTCACAGATTGAATCCCTGACTATCCCGACTCTTGAATCAAAAAGAGTTACAGAATTCTAGCTTTTCAATATACCTCACAGTATTCAATTCTTCTTTGCCGATTATATACTTTTCCAGCATCATCAAACTCTTGCTTTCAATGATCATAGTACACAACCAGTTACTTTATTCAATTATTTTTGTAACGCTGAAGAAAGTTACTCCACGAGATTTTCGATAAAGATGGATACCGTATGTCCCAGAATATACTTATGCAACAAGGATGGATGCCAAACAATAAAATCTATACTAATATTCAAGATGAATAAAAACCCTGGTGCTTTGACCGATATGCTTTTGTTTAGCCAATTCCTCTCGACCTGAGAAATCGAAGAGTAAACTTACATTTTTTGACGGTAGGTGGTGTTGAGGTGGTGATACAAATGCGATTTTCTAAGGGTACATTTTCATTGAAGCGGCAGCTTACGAGTGATTTTCGATACCGGCGGTCTCATTGGACAAAATCTAGCAGGATCTTTCGTTCACCAATAGAATTATCAGTATAAAAAATACGTAAGGTCAAGTTCGTCCAATAAAAAGCTATTAATTTTTTTGAAATGTTTGACAGTTCGATTTGCATTTGAATGCATTTGAAAGTTCCTTCAATATTCGAATTCTTGTACCTAGTTCTTGTTTCTTTTCACGTTTTTCTTGTTTATATTCCAAGTGTTTATCGTTGCTGTTCTTGTATTTGTTCGATTTTATAGTGATAGTTAGATTTATTATGAACCGATTTACAAAGCTCAAAATAAAACGCTCGTGTAACGTGTAGGTATTACTTATCCCTCATATCATCGGCTTGTACTCATATTAAAATTGCATTTTTTTAACACTATGAAGAGAAAAGTACTTTTTCATCTTCGGTTCCTCAGAAAGTAGAAAGATAAGATAAGATCAATACTTTGCCGTTTCACTCACAACTATTGTTTCGGAAGATTCAAAATCACATCACAATCACTAAGTTTTTGATTTATTTTTCATCAAATCGAAAGCAAAAGGAATACCTAATAATCAGTCAAAATGTGATCACTACATAATTTCTAGCATTTCTCGGAAAAGCAAGAAATTGCATGCAAAACATGAGATCATGAAATAAACATAACCTATAAATCTATAAATAATCGAATGGCCGTCGAGCAGACGGATATCATGGCATCACAGATTAAATTAAAATCACGTAAGGTGCGCCTCTGCTGGCAAACTCTCGAAGGCATCTCTTCAGTTAAAATTGATCAAAATCAAGAAAGCGGAAAGTCGAGAAAATTTGCTTGCAATCTATTAGGTATAAGTCAACACACCAGGGTTTTTATTCATCTTGCTAATATTATCAATAGGTTTGTTTCTAACTTTGTTTGTATGTTTATTTGTAGGGGTTATAATCTTCGGAAATACTGAACCGATCATGTAAATTCTTTGACTAACAGAAAGCTACGCTACTCAGGAGTAATATAGGCTATATTTTATCATGATTGGATTTGAACTTCAGTGAGAACGGACAGTATATGTGAATCAAGTTGAAGAAAAGCGGACGAGATGTGATGCTTTAGCGGCGTGCGCTGACTAAACGGTTCGGTATAGACGAACATATTGTTCTCCAAAAATATTGGCCTCTATTAGTTCTACAAAAAAGTCATGTTACTCTAAAGTTAGCTTTCATATTTGAATCACTACAGAGGTTTTTTGTTAATCTATACCTATAAAATGCTTTGTTCTGAATAAATGACTGACAGATCAACCCACAGCTTGAACCGCGGATCGTAGAGATCTGAATCTTGAAGGGTGTGTTCTTTGTATGAAGTAGCCATCCGATTAGAAAGGGTTTTTCGAAATTCCACCACTAAGGGAATGGAAAACGAGTTCAAAGTTTTTTTGGAACAACGTGATTTCTAGGTCCAATCTACATTAAATTTTGCATAAAAATTCTTCACAGAATAGATGGAGACGTAATTCATATTTTATTGTAATTATTGTCCAACGGTGTTAAAAAGGGGTAGAAAATAATTTTATTTATAACCATACATGTAATGCTGTCATTACTAACGTCATTGAAGGTTGGGAAGTGTCACATTACACACCTTTACTTCCCGCCCTCATTTCATCTATTCTAGACTTTTTCTGTCATTTATTTATATTGGTAGTCTCAATGCGGAAATCGCTGTCTACACCGATGGCTCCAAAACGAATGAAGGTGCAGGAGCCGGCATTTACGGAACCAAGGCGAAGATGAAAATCTCATTGAGCTTGGGCAAATATGCGACGATATTTCAAGCGGAAATCGTTGCAATACACCATTGTGCACAAGAGCTAATAAGGCATGATTTTTCAGGAAAAAACATTGTCATATACTCAGATAGCCAAGCTGCTATAAAAGCAGTCAACTCAATGCAAGTTACCTCAAAACTTGTTTGGGACTGCATAGACACCCTAAAAGAGCTGGGCAGTCAGAACAGACTGACCCTAGCCTGGGTACCAGCACATACAGGTTATAGAGGCAATGAAGAGGCCGATACACTAGCCCGAGAAGGAGCAAGTAAGGCCCTGAATGGCCAAGAACCGTATTGCGGTATAGCAAAAGCTGTGCTAAAAACAAACACTGAATCATGGATTCAACAGAAGTCTCAAGATTGGTGGAACAATGCACCAGGAATGAGACAGGCCAAAGAGTTTATCAAACAACCGCTGCCAACATTCACAGACTATCTACTAGGCCAGAAGAGGAACACTACTAGAATAGTAGTAGGACTTCTCACAGGGCACTGTAGGCTCAATAAACATATGAGTACAATAGGCCTGGCAGAAGAAATGCTATGCAGGTTCTGTCAGGAAGAAGAGGAAACATCAGTACACATACTATGCCACTGCGAGGGCTTGTCAAGACAAAGGTTTCTAACGCTGGGAGAAGAAAAACCAAGAGCTCCCAAATTCATGGGAGTTCTAAGAACTAGCCTGTGGAGTCTCGTAAAGAAGACAGGGCTAGACAGAGAACTCTAAATGATCTCGAGGACAAACACAATAGATCTGAAAAGGTCGCGGTGTAAAGGCTCGTAGCACGAAAGTCCCTAATATAATCTAATCTAATACCCCGTAGTCATGGTAACAATATATCTACTTGATTATTCTGAGAAAACCGCGTTCTTAGTAATTTGTCGTTAAATGTAATATTTTAGATATGTTCAGAACGAAACAGAGATTTATTGATTTCAATCGAAATATGAGGGTTGTAAATAAAATAGTAAGCAAACCTCGGTAGGAAGTTTCATTTCTGTCTCGAGATCATAGCTAACCTCGACGCTTTGCGTCTCGGTTAACTAACTGATCTCACGACAGGAATGAATCACTTCCCACCTCGGTGTATAATATACTATTGTGGGTGAATCAACGCACAGCCTAAATAGCTGATTGTAGAGATCTGAAACTTGAAGGGTGTGTTCTTTGTATGACGTAGACATTCGATAAGAAAGGATTTTCCGAAAGGTGGTAAAAAAAAGGGTCAAAGTTTGTATGGGACAACGTTCTTCAATCTACCTCAAATTTGCAATTTAATAGTCTTCAGCAGAATTGATTGAAGACGCCAAGAAGTCAGAGCTGTGATGAACCTAATCAAACTTAGTACTAAGAACTACAAAATATAATTGCATTACAAAAATAATTAACGAAAACGAAGTGGGCACAGGTCGGCCAGTATATAAATATGTTGCTGGTTTCATCTGTATACGTTCTCGAAGTCAATTTTTCCTAAAATGGAGCTTAAATGTGAACCATTATTTCATGCTCTACTCAGCCGGATGACATTAACAAATGGAAATCACAACATGTGTTGGAAGCCTAATCAAATTCGTTTATTTACAATTCCTTCTTGAAACACAACATTCATTTGAATTATCCTTGCAAATTGTATAACATTATTTCAAATTATTGTATGTACGTAATTAGAATAAAAATCTGGAGGAAATACCGTCTCTCTAGGAAATTGTTTACCTCGGCCTTCGTCCTCGGTAAGCAATATTTTTGTCTTGAGAGAAAGGATTAACTTTACGCCTCGGTATGTATTATTTATTGTCTTGCATTCTGTTATTTCGTGAGAATCGATCGAAATACTTTCCAGGACAAATTGCATTGGGTGCTGTATACCTTTTCACCGCATGGGGAATAAGTTGCCCACATCTTTTGTGGCGTCTTTCATTGTGCGTTTCCGAAAGAAAACTCTTCTGGAATATCTTTCCGAAAGTTTTCGAGTCGCAACGGGCACAAAGGGAAACCTCTTGCTCAATTTACTTTAAATGAAATCACCTCCTTTCTATTCACGCTCTGCGTCCCCATTGAGGCTGACCTTTCTGGCACAATGACCAGATTTGACGGAAAAACTTAATGCGATATTACATATGGCTCGGAAGTTGGCGGTGAGTACATGGTCTTTTGTCGATATTTCAGGATTTTTCTCGCCAGAAAAATGGCTTTGCCCACTTTCCAGCAGCTGGCGGATTTTGAAATGGTTTATTGTTATAAGTCGTTTGTAACGACTGTGAATATTTCGTTCATGGGTTAGTGCTATGGAATATCAGCATTTTTCAGTGAGACATCTGATTTTTTATGTGGGCTTCGTGTTTTTTCATTCCGATTTGGTAACTAATTTCGATTCCGTATGTCATAACTTCATAATAACACAGAAATCAGAATTTTTGGGTTTCCACTTTGTAACTCAAAATTTCATAATTACTAGAAATTAGCAGTAGTTATTTCGATTAACTATCACAGTTTCAGGATTTAGAATTATTATGGCTGAAGAATAGCGTTTGCACGACTTTCAGCAGTTGGTGAATTTTGGAAAGATTTATCATTCACGACTGAAAATATTCCGTTCAGGCAGCATTTCTATAGAATTTCAGATTTTTTCAGTGGGATATCAATTATCATGAACGCTCAGAGAAGTCACGCAATTTTTCCTATTATCCCGACCAAGCTTCTGAACATTCACTCGGTCTCTCCTAATTTTATATCTCAAAATTTGAGATAAATTTCATAATTACTTCTGAGTATCTCGGGATTTTATAGTTCCTACTTAAGTATCTCAGAATTTCGACTTGATATATCGGAATTCCAATAAAATAACTCAAAATTGTATAATTTCGAATCAGTATATCAACTCTTCATCCCCCTACCTGTATTTCTAGGAATTTCATAATTTTTCTCATAATTCCAACTGAGTATCTCCAAATTCTGACTTGATAACTCAAAATTTCATGATTTAGACATAAGAATCTCGGAATTTCATGATTCCGTCTTAGTTGCTCGAAATTTTATAATTCTGACACAATAACTCAGAATTTGGATTCAATAACTCGATCATGTAATTTGATAATTCCACTTTATAACTTAATATATTAGATTTTCAAGATTTTGACTCAGTTTCTCGATATTTCATGATTCCGAGTCAGTATTTCGGAATTTTATATTCCGATTCACTACTTGAAATTTTCACTTCGTAACTCGGAATGTTATGATTCTGACATAGAGATTTTCACGATTACGTCTCAGTATCTCAAAATTCCCTCAAAATTCCGAGTTCTCGATTCCGATATTCCATAATTTGGATTTGCATCCTCTCAGCAGCTGGTAAATTTCGAAATGGTATATTATTCAAGACTTTGAAGAATTTGAAGTGTTTTCAGTAAGATACCAATTTTCACGATGAGATGGAAGGACCACAGTATTTTGTAAAAATTTCAATTCAGTAGGTATCTCAGAATTTCCTGTTAGTGGATTTCCAATTCCTCATCCCCTGATTTTATGCCTCCCGTCAATATTTTGAAAATAAAGCTTTGTATCTCGATTCACAATTCCAAGTTGATATCTAGAAATTCCGACTCAGTATTTCGAATTCTGGTTCAGTAACTCAACATTTCATAAATACGACTCAGTATCTTCAAAGTATAACCAAGTATCTCGGAATTTTTTTGTTCCGAAGTAACTAGGAATTTTGTAATATGATTTAGTGTGGCTAAAAATGATTTTGCACTCCGCAACTGTTGGATATATAAATATCGACTGTGAATAAAGAATAGGGGGTAGTTCTATAGATTCCGATTCAATATCTCTCAATTCTGACCCAGTATCTTGTTTTTCCACAATTCCACTCAGTATCTCGGATTTTTATACTCGCGTCTTAGCTTCTTGGATTTCATATTTGTCACCCAATATCCCAAAAGTTTGACTTGGTGTCTCGTAATTCTGACTCAATAACTCAAAATTATATATTTCCGACTTATTATCTCGGAATTTTAAAAATACAAGAGACTATGAAATTATCATGAAATTCTGTGTTACTGAGTCGATAACCATTCATCTATTCCAGTCGGAAACGGTTTCACTTCTCGTTGTAGACGTCCGCCCTTTACTTTCGAACCGCCCTGTATTTACTATCATTCATCATTTCATTCGATTATCCCCAGGCACGACTCTCGCATTTCAACAGATTCTTCTCAGAATTTTGTCGTCGTTTTAAAAGTCGAGACGGCTTAAAACAAATTCGATACAAAACGTTCTACTCGCTTGATTGGATTCAATTTTTCTCGAATAATTCGGATTGAAGTTTCGCGAGGGGGATTGTTGAAATTCTCGCTGCTTCATTGCCGAACTAGAAGAGGCCTCGGGCTCTAATTCAATTGAATCGGAATCTGTTTACTCGAAGTTTCTCATTTGTGCGATGGGTATGTTGAAATCGAAGCTCGGTATGTCTTATGTAAGCTTTCAGTACCGCGTTCCAGTCAGAACCATTTTGGAATGAAATGGACTCTTTTGAATTGATCTGAGATTATTTCTCTCAATGCGGATAACCGATGAAAAAGTTTAATGGCTAGACTCCTTTTACATAGTTTTACAGCGATTAAATGCACTAGACCTGTTTAACCGATCGAACTGATCAAAGTAAACCTGAATTTTGGCTCGCTTTTCGGGTACTACATTGTTCTTGTGTTCGATTTTAAAGTTTTCTAGGTTTACATTTTTTCTGGAAATTATCTGATCCTATATCCACCACCCAATCGACCAAAATACGTGCATTTCCATAATTTTCGAAATTTACTAAAATTATAATGAAATTTTCTCAAATTATACTCGAGTGTATAATGATTTGATAAAATTTCATTATAATTTTCCAAGCAAAATTTCGAAAATAATAGATGTGCTTCGGGATGTGCACACATTTTAACCGATTGAACTTGGTATACTCGAAATATAGCCCCCGAATAATTCGGATTTGAAATGCCTTCTAAGCAAACTTGATTTCACATGAAATTGATTCACAACACTTGAGAAAATATTACATAGAACCTTTTATTCACAATCTTTCGAAAATATGCTTCTTTCTACACTACTTTCAATAGTGAGAAATTTTGTATTCAGAACAAGACGGAATCGACAAAACACTTTTTTCTCTGAGTTTGACAGCAAAAAATAATTTTGCAGACACATAGTCAGCAAAGTATTACTTTTCCTGTCTTGGCAGCAGAGTAAGGATTTTTCTGCATAGGCATCAAAAGTAATACTTTACTGTTTGATATGTGTCTGGGGAGTAAGTACTTGCTAAGTCGCTATCACCGTCCATAATGTTGTCAATCTGTAGGTGATTACTATGAACATATTCATTTCCAAAGCTGCCAACCATTACAACATTTCAAAATCATATCAAATTTTGTTTTGATTTATCACTGAGGATGAGGATCTGCCTCGCTACGTTCGGCTATGACATATCTGAGGAATCTTGCTTTGCTGCTTAGTAAAACAAATAACTATTGACGGTCTCTTGGCACTTTGTAGACCTTGTCTTCTTTCATACAAAACGTCTTTTTCCTTATCGGAATTCATGAAGAGGTGAGATCCTTACTAACGTGTACACATCAAAGTTTCTCCCTGAAAAAACACACACCTCCTTGATAATTACGACACTAGTTTCCAGAAATAGCACGTTGCCGTTTTATTAGGCATTTCTTAAGTACATGATCCTGCCCGGTTTTATTGTCGGAAATGCTGCTAACATTTCAGTGAATAATACAAACGTTGAAAACAGCAATACATAACTAAGATTTGTGCGATATTACTGGTATATTAAACGCATTCTCCTAAAAGGAGGCTCAAATTTAGATCAAATTTTAACCTGTAACAATAATGATATTTGTTATGAGCTTCATTTCGTGAATCGAATAGTTTACAAACTTCGGCAAAATTTAACATTCCTCTATCAGAAAATCGTTAACCACGGCTTTTGGACTCGATAAGCAATTTCAACGGATTTGCTTTAGAATTTTGTTTCTCGACAAAAACAATTAACTTCAATATAATATTATATCATCAATTTACAAAGTTCTTTTGGAATTAACGTCTGATTTCCAATTTTTGTACGAGTTGTAGAAGTTCCATATCTTTGTTCCGTAGTTTTCAGGGTTTGTAACCTACAACAATCTGAAAAAATAAGAATTAATATTGGAATCTATACAAGTGTAGAAAGGCAGATTTTTAACCTACTCCGAAAAGATGCTGCGTCTATTGAAAAACAGTTCTTTGGCAAACAAGAACCCCCCGAAAGCACAAAACCCCAACGCAGGAAAGAAAGAACCGAACACAAGGAAAACAAGAAAAAAAAAGAACCCCAGAGGGGGGGAGGAGGGGGAACGGGGGTGCTGGATAGAACAAGCCCAATTAGTCAACAACTTCTCGTATAACTCAAATTTTGACTATCAAAAAAATAATAAGTACCAATATATATATATGCATTCTTCACCAGAAATCATATCTAATCTTTGATAGGTTTCACTTTTTCACGTTGCATTTATATCGGAGCGAGATTAATTTGAAAAATATCGATTTAATACTAGTATCTAGTACTTGTATCGATTTCAGTAGTAGTATCCAGTACTAGTATCGATTTTCTTCTGAAGATGTCAACCTTGTTAACGAAACGCACGTCGAGTGCCAATGATATCAGTTTGGTGCTAGAGATATTGATCTCTAGAAAAAATATTACCTTCCACACTATCAAATTACAAAAAATTGTTGAAAATTTGACGCAGTATTTGAAAATAATAAAACATAAAGTATGTTTCATTGTCAAAAAACAGTTGGATGAAAAATTGGTTTCAATATTCACATACATTTAATGGTCTACTTGGAAAGCCCTGTCTTCGCAAGAAAAGTCGTGTAAGGCAGTAAGTAGGCAGTCGCTCCTATTAGTACGGCTACACCCTGAATATCAGGTACATAAATTGAGTATGCAGATACAGATGAAATCCTTGACTATCGCCGGACGAATTCGTGTTTTCATTCTCATTTCTCGGAACATTTTACATAATACACCTCTATCGTGACATGGCATCACGAACCTGTTCCTAAGTCTGATGATCATGATTCGTATTGAATCCATTATTGCGCTGCTAACGTTCAATTAGGAATTATTATATATGTGTACGTTGGAATTCATGACTTTTCGCCAATGTTTCGTTCGATATGGAATTTCACCTTGTGATAGTATTTTTCTCTGGAATACATTCACTATTTCCCTTGTTTTCCATTATTTATTTACTTTCTAAGATGCCGGATTCGAACCAATACCTACAAGCCTCTCATTATCAGTCACAGGCAACTTTTGCAGAATCATCAAAATATCGCATTGCTGTAGATCTATTATAATTATCGACTTTCAACTCTTGTTTTCTTACCCTCTATACTGATTTCTACCATTTTGCAAAATACAGGGTGTTCTATAAATAAACGCTTAAATGTATACACATATAATAGAATATAGTTTAGGTCAATGCCATAAGTTATTTCATCGATGACGTGCCATAACGGTACCTTTACTTTTCCTCCCTAGGGAGAAAAAGTACAACTTTGCACCCCTACATTGAGGCCAGGAAATGTATACTTCAGATAGAAGTAGGCGAAAATAATATATTACATATGGCAATAAGTTAATTATTTATTTAGAGACAAAAATATTGATGACCGAATTCCCTTGTTTAGGTGTATTGTTTTTGTTTTTCCGACGCAAAAGATTTTTGACATATTTATTTTGCTCATTTCTTCAGAAATTCCCTTCGAATTGGAGACGTGAATCGGGTTCGAAACCGAGGTAGATTTGTAGATGAGTTAACTTGAGTTTCCACAAGATCCATGATATCTAGTTCAATCATCCGTAGGTAATGCTGAACTCCATCAATCTTTTCGAAGAATCAATGGATGTTACAGGTGTGACATTTTGAATCAATTTTCATAGTCTGTCACTGAAAAATGAGATACTTGAAGTCTCGAAGATGAAACAAATCGTTTTCAACAAAAAAAGTTACGTAATGCGGGGTATTTTATGTAAAACCCAGAATATATTTGTTGTTAGTCACACACTGTATACTTTCGAAGAGTATGCCCTATCAATTTTCGTCAATCAGACGATTAAACTAGATTAATTTGTAATGGGTATACTGTGAAGAGCTGTGGTTTAGTGCACTTTCAAATGATGATCCTGTGAGGTAGAATCTTCTCGTCTCCGATCCCAATATTATACTGTACAGAAAAGAAATGGAGATCCATGAGCTTGAGAACAACTTCAACCGTATAGAGGAGAGGCTGAACATAAACAGAACATGGATACTGGCACTTCAGAATTCAGAATACAACTCTCCCACTGATTAATGAATAGATTTCTCCGAAGGAACAATTAGTGGCGATTACAGAGGTCGCGTCGGTCGGACTTCTGGTTCAACGTTAAATACAGACTTTCAAGTCCAGTATCAGTGAATGCTCTCCATTGCCTCATCGCCTCTGACAATGTCTACCGCAGTTGTAGACGAAACGACAGGTCAAAGAACCTGCAGACCACAGCTAACAAACAACAAACCGAACAAACCGAACTGCTATCAACTCATACACTGTTCGGGGACTGTTCAGAGTTGATCCTTACCTTTTTTTATATGTGGGTAAAGAACTAAATTGAAAATATTTGGTGTTTTACACGATACTATATCAATAACCGATTGTTTGTAACAAAACAATATAATATTATAGCTAAATGAAGGAAGTATTTGACAGTAGTGAATAATGACTCATTATTCACTTGTGAATAACGGGTATTATTAAGGTCGAGCAAACAGACGTATAATGAGCACATTATACAATAGTCGTGGATGAAGTATATTTTTTATTGATTGATTGATTACTCTCATCGCTTCGTGGATGATAGTATATTATGCAACGATCGTGTAATGATGGTTATTAATATATGAGCATAAACCGGGATACGAAACGAGCCGAAGGTGAGTTTCGTATGGTTTATGCGAGTGTATTAATAACCATTACATGAGAGTTGCATACGCTATTTTATCTACACCCAATAAATAATGAATAACTAAAAATATTATAATATTAGGTATTTATATACACAATAATAGTAGGTAATCAATCGTATTTCTTTGAAAAATTCTACAGAATTATAATAAATGGTATAACCACGGAGAATACAACAATGAGAAGAAAAAAAATGAAAAAAAGTCTCAGCTGTGGTCTGGAATTGAACCTGGGACGTTTGTGATCACTGCCCGCGCCACTTAACACTCGGCCATGAAAGCTAATTCGATTAGAATGAAAATAACAACATATGTGTTGCATTTGTCAAATGAAAAATATAATCCTTTCGATTGTATTTTTTTCTTGTCTAATACATCTGTGGAGGAGTCGCTGGTAATTTTTCTATATCACTGCTATAAGACATTTTCATTCGATTATCGAAAATTGACTAAATTCTTCAAAAATTCAATACCTACTGATTTTGACTTGGCAAACGTCAAAATGCAAAGCTTGCACATCATGCTTGATTGAAAAATAATGGGTTTCTATTGGTTGAAAATCTGTATCGTAATGAAAATCTGTATCGTAATGGATTTCATTATAAAATGGGTGGTGAGCATATAAGGGTATTATTAGAGTACGGGTGTAGATAATAGTTTATTATTCAACGAGCGTATAATGATGGCTATTATTCACGAAGTTAAGTTTCCTAAATCACCAAGAGAATAATAGCCATTACATTCTAGTAGAATACTATACTTTATCCACGATTAATAAAAAAATTGTGGAAGTTTTTTTGTTGGAAAATTTTGTTACATTCCATTAATATTTTTTCAGAAACACTATTACTTTATTCCTACAAATATTTCATGTAATACTGTTGACAGGTTTGAGTCAAATTTGTTTGGATTCAAAAGCTATTTCGATATGACACGCACATTCATAGCCGTTGATAGTTCAGAGTTGATGCTCCTCACCTTCTTTTTTCATATGTGGATAAAGAACTGAATTGAAAATATTTGGAGGTTCATACGATAAAATTTCAAAAACTGATTGTATCAAAACAATATAATACTATAGCTATCAAGGAAGTATTCGACAGTAGTGAATAATGGGTATCATTAAGGTCGAGCAAACAGACGTATAATGGGTACATTATACAATAGTCGTGGATAATAGTATATTATTCAACGAGCGTATAATGATGGCTATTAATCACGATATAAAGTTTATTATTCATGAGCCTCAGGCGAGTGGCCTAAATCACCGAGAGAATAATAGCCATCACACGCGAGTAGAATACTATTGTTTATCCACGATTAATAAAAAAAAATGCGGAAGTTTTTCTGTTGGAAAATTTTGTTACATTCCATAAATATTTTTTGCAGAAACACTATTATTTTATTCCTACAAATATTTCATGTAATACTGCTAACAGGTTTGAGTCAAATTCGTTTGGATTCAAAAGCTATTTCGATATGAAACGCACATTCATAGCCGTTGATAGTTCAGAGTTGATGCTCCTAACCTGTTTTTTCATATGTGGGTAAAGAACTGAATTGAAAATATTTGGTGGTTCATGCGATAAAATTTCAGAAACTGAATGTATCAAAACAATATAATACTATAGCTATCAAGGAAGTATTCGACAGTAGTGAATAATGACTCATTATTCATTAGTGAATAATGGGTATCATCAAGGTCGAGCAAACAGACGTATAATGGGTACATTATACAATAGTCGTGGATAATAGTAAATTATCCAACGAGCGTATAATGGTGACTATTAATCACGATATAAAGTTTATTATTCACGGGCCTCAGGCGAGTGGCCTAAATCACCGAGAGAATAATAGCCATCACACGCGAGTAGAATACTATACTTTATCCACGATTAATAAAAAAGTTGTTGAAGTTTTTTTGTTGGAAAATTTTGTTACATTCCATAAATATTTTTTGCAGAAACACTATTATTTTATTCCTACAAATATTTCATGTAATACTGTTAACAGGTTTGAGTCAAATTCGTTTGGATTCAAAAGCTATTTCGATATGAAACGCACATTCATAGGCGTTGATAGTTCAGAGTTGATGCTCCTAACCTTCTTTTTTCATATGTGGATAAAGAACTGAATTGAAAATATTTGGAGGTTCATACGATAAAATTTCAAGAACTGATTGTATCAAAACAATATAATACTATAGCTATTAAGGAAGTATTCGACAGTAGTGAAGAATGGGTATCATTAAGGTCGAGCAAACAGACGTATAATGGGTGCATTATACAATAGTCGTGGATAATAGTATATTATTCAACGGGCGTATTATGATGGCTATTAATCACGATATAAAGTTTATTATTCATGAGCCCCAGGCGAGTGGCCTAAATCACCGAGAGAATAATAGCCATCACACGCGAGTAGAATACTATACTTTATACACGATTAATAAAAAAAATTGTGGAAGTTTTTCTGTTGGAAAATTTTGTTACATTCCATAAATGTTTTTTCAGAAACACTATTATTTTATTCCTACAAATATTTCATACAATACTGTTGACAGGTTTGAGTCAAAGTTTGGATTCAAAAGCTATTCCGATATGAAACGCACATTTATAGCGTTGATAGTTCAGAAATGATGCTCCTTACCTTCTTTTTTCATAGGTGTGTAAAGAACTGAATTGAAAATATTTGGTATTTCATACGATAAAATTTCAAAAACTGATTGTAAGAAAACAATTACTACTACAGCTAAATCAAGGAAGTATTCGACAGTAGTGAATAATGACTCATTATTCATTAGTGAATAATGGGTATCATTAAGGCCGAGCAAACAGACGTATAATGGGTACATTATACAATAGTAGTGGAAAATAGTATATTATTCAACGAGCGTATAATGATGGCTATTATTCACCAAGTAAAGTTTCCTAAATCACCAAGAGAATAATAGCCATTACATTCTAGTAGAATACTATACTTTATCCATGACTAGTGAGCACATTTTTTGAAGTATTATTTCTGTTGGAAAATTCGGTTACATTTCATAAATATTTTCAGAAACACTATTATTTTATTGTAACGAATATTTTATAAAATGTTGTTGACAGGTTTGAGCCAAATTTGTTTGGATTCAAGAGCTGTTTCGATATTACACGCCAAATCTCAGTCGCTGATAGTTCAGAGTAGATGCTCCTTGCCTTTTTTTATATGTAGGGGAAGAACTGAATTGAATAAATTTGGTGTTTGAAATTTTAAAAACCGATTGTTTGTAACAAAACAATATAATATTATAGCTAAATCAAGGAAGCATTTGATAGTAGTGAATAATGACTCATTATTCATTAGTGAATAATGGGTATCATTAAGGCCGAGCAAACAGACGTATAATGGGTACATTATACAATAGTCGTGGAAAATAGTATATTATTCAACGAGCGCATAATGATGGCTATTAATCACGAGATAAAGTTTATTATTCACGAGCCTCAGGCGAGTGGCCTAAATCACCGAGAGAATAATAGCCATCACACGCGAGTAGAATACTATACTTTATCCACGATTAATAAAAAAAATGTGAAAGTTTTTTTGTTGGAAATTTTGTTACATTCCATTAATATTTTTTTAAAAACACTATTATTTTATTCCTACAAATATTTCATGCAATACTGTTGACAGGTTTGAGTCAAATTTGTTTGTATACAAAAGTTATTTCGATATGAAACGCACATTCATAGACGTTGACAGTTCAGAGTTGATGCTCCTAACCTATTTTTTCATATGTGGGTAAAGAACTGAATTGAAAATATTTGGTGGTTCATACGATAAAATTTCAAAAATTGATTGTAACAAAACAATATAATACTATAGCTAAATCAAGGAAGTATTCGACAGTAGTGAATAATGACTCATTATCCATTAGTGAATAATGGGTATCATTAAGGTCGAGCAAACAGAGGTATAATGGGCACATTATACAATAGTCGTGGATAATAGTATATTATCCAACGAGCGTATAATGATGGCTATTAATCACGATATAAAGTTTATTATTCACGGGCCTCAGGCGAGTGGCCTAAATCACCGAGAGAATAATAGCCATCACACGCGAGTAAAATACTATACTTTATCCACGATTAATAAAAAAATTGTGTTAGAAAACAATTACTACTATAGCTAAATCAAGGAAGTATTCGACAGTAGTGAATAATGACTCATTATTCATTAGTGAATAATGGGTATCATTAAGGTCGAGCAAACAGAGGTATAATGGGCACATTATAAAACGTCGTGGATAATAGTATGTTATTCAACGAGCGTATAATGATGGCTATTAATCACGAGATAAAGTTTATTATTCACGAGCCCCAGGCGAGTGGCCTAAATCACCGAGAGAATAATAGCCATCACACGCGAGTAGAATACTATACTTTATCCACGTATAATAAAAAATTGTGTAAGAAAACAATTACTACTATAGCTAAATCAAGGAAGTATTCGACAGTAGTGAATGATGACTCATTATTCATAAGTGAATAATGGGTATCATTAAGGTCGCGCAAACAGACGTATAATGGGTACATTATGCAATAGTCGTGGAAAAGTATATTTTCGGTTGATTACTCTCCACCCCTTCCAATCGACCCAGAACCCTGAAAATGCACGTCAACCTCCCGAATTCCCCCGCCTCCTTCGATTCCGAAATGAATAACGATGAATAATCTCGATATTCAAATTGAAACGCAAGTTATTACGAGAAGAGCGTTTCGCCGACGATCGAGCATACACCGAAGTTTGCGAACTGAATTATTCACAGCATACGAATGCGCGCCGCCACCGCCAACTTCGTATTCCGTTCGAGCAGTTTATTGCTATCGAATTGGAGTGATGAACTTTTTGCATAATAGTGGCAAAAGCCACGGGAGATCTTCGTTCATGCAAATCGAGCCGAAAAGTTTGTTTCGATCCAGTGTTCGCTGGAAATTCGGTTGTTCGGCGGTACCGGAGCGAAGTTATCCGCCTGCACGCATTACTCGACGAAAAAAGTTAGGGCCTTTGTTTTGAATGAGTTTGTGGCTAATTTTCGGGGGTTATATCCCGAGTGCACCAAGTTTAATCGGTTAAAATGTGTGCTGCACTTCCATGATTCTCGGAATTTTGCTTAGCAAATGACTTGAATGTATGATAATTTGATAAAATCCCGAGACCGCAGGTCGAGGGATTTTATTTTAAATTATTATAAACGAAAGCATTTGCTTGAAAGCAAAATTTTGAAAATCATGGAAATGCACGCATTTTGGTCGATTGAACTTGATGAAGGAGGGATATATGTTTAGATTATTTCCAGAAAACATGTAAACTCAGGAAATATCGAAATCGAACACAGGAACAATATAGTACCAGAGATAGTACCTGAAAAGTGATCCAAACGCCCGGTTTATTTCGAACATTTTAATCGGTTAAAAGGTCTAGTGCATTTAATCAAAGGTAATACCACGAGTCCTTCAAATTTAATCGATAAATTTTCATTTTATTGATGAGTATTGTTTAGTTTCGATTCGGGTGGTGAATGTCGAATCCTCTATAAAATATATCGGAGTTCTTCAAGGTAACGTTCTTTGGCCCTTGTTTTTCAGCTTGTATGCGTGGTGTTATTCCTGATATACACTTTTCTGGGGGGATTTCATGCCTGTGAATTTGAACCAATGGATCGTTCGCATTTAGACTAATTGCTATGGCAACGATCCGATTCTACTGGAAATTTCACTACCTAGCCGCAAAATTCATTAGCAGAAATTTTCCTGCTTTGAAACGTCACTGCAGTCGTCTGTCAACTTCGTTATTAACAATTCCTAAATATCTCTGAATACGAATCATTATAGCGAGAGATTTGAATCAAACTGGGTTAAATATTTGTTTAGAGGTATTCTGACTTGAAATTTTCTCACCCAATTTCCCATGAGATTTAATTGATTCCTGGAATTTTTTCTTCTTCTTCAGTTCTTTTTCAGAAAATATTCGCAACTCGATACAAATTCAGGAAATAATTCATCTCCTAGTGAGATTTTGGGTGGAAGCTACTTTCCGCACGTCTGTCAATAGGCCGTCAATCCCATGAATCCTGTAAGATTTAGGTTGAATGGAAGAGCAGTCACTGACTGAACTCTGCCTTCAATCAAGACACTTTATTATTATTATTGTTACAGATGTAATTATTAATTTCTCTTCATTGATATTTTTACTCAAGAACTGGTCTAAGAACTGATTTTTCATAAAAAAATGAATATAAAAGGTTGACGCCGAAAATCGAACCCACAACCTTGCGGTTATCTTACCGGATACTCTACCAACTGAGATAATTCTGTTTTGAATTAACGTTATCAATGATATGTAGTTATATCTCGTAAGTCGATTTACATTAGTGTAATTATGACACCGTTACAATGTTAACAAATTTTAACAAAACTCAATTTACTTTTAATTTTCATGATTCCAAATGAACGTTAATTATGTTTATTATTTCTTTATTTCACTATCAAAGTAATTTCAACTTCATGTGCAATTCATATACAAACAATATTCAATTCTAGGCTGGCGAAAATGAAACGTAAGATTTGGTCAGGCAACTCATTATACACGATCTGATCTTCACATATTGTGCATTAAATGGGTGGTCATAGGAAAAATAGTGTACATCACTTATGCGAAAGTGATTTTTCACACTCGTGTGAAAAATGTAACTTTCCGCACTAGTAATACAATAGACTAGACTATAATCGTGGCAAATTATGAAAGACACTTTCTGTTCCCAGTATGTGAAGAAAAAAAAATGTAGAGAATTGAAAAGTCTACATATTACTGTCACCTCCATTTCACGTTCAAGAAAAAAATCGAATGTTTGTTCATTTGTGTCAGTGAAGCTGATTGGAACCGCTAAGAGAAAGACATATGAATTACTAGTGTTGGAATGAGATGAACAGATGTGAAATATGGGTCTAGGTAAATTATTCGAATACAGTTTTTCGAAGAACAATTATCAGAATACAATTATTCGAAAAACAATTCTTCGAAGAGTAATTCTTCGAAGATAACAATTATTCGAAAGCAATCACTCGAATTCGAAAACAAATTTTAAATTGTGTATTAATAAAAATATCAAATGAATCGAAATGAACCAATACGGCGCCATCTGCCCCCCAGAAACTATCGTTTGTTTTCTGCAAACGAGTGTGTGATTGGTCAAAACTTGTGTTAGCCACCCAGACATCACGTGATCTGGAATGCCTAATGTGACTATCGTAACCTAAACCAACCTTACTAACCTATCAGCCTAAACGAATTTCAATTATAAACTTTCAAATGATGTTTGAAAAAATTTGCGACCTAATCTAACCCAACCTAACTAACCTAACCAAACCCCAACCAACCTACCCTAATCTTCCGAAAACTAACCTTGCCAACCTTAGCTAACTAATCAACTAACCTCAGTTCACCTGACCAAACCTAACTTAGCCTAAACCAACCTAAACTAACATAATTAGGAATTACAGATACTTGCCAACATCTTGTCAAATGTCATCTTGTCATAACTTCCAAAGGTATGGTTTCCGCACAAAAATTTCGATGGTTATGATGATTTTATAGTGTTCTGAATCATCTGTGCAAATTTCAAGAAAATCGGTGAGGTTACCGTATTCGCTACCTTTACCTCTTTCTATCTATTTTCAATTTATTAAACTAAAATAATTTTCGGATAATTTTTTTCGAATAATTGTTTTCGAAAAATTGTACTCTTCGAATAATTGTTATATTCGAACAATTGCATTCGAATAATTGTATTCGAATAATTGTTTTCGAAGAATTTACCGGCTACCGTGAAATATCTGCTTAGATTAGATTCATTGGCACAAATGGAGAGACCTAGTATTTTACGATAAGAATGTGTCCTGCAGTATTCTTCTCTCTGAAAAACTCAGACCTCTCTATTTTTGCTGTACGTAAAAAAAGTGAATGAGTTTGTACACTTTTCCATTTTCTATATCTCTTGATTTGGCTGCCAAAATGTTTCCATTTCTATGCAGTTTTCTTGATGAACGAGGTTTTCATTTTGATAAATGAAACTTATGGTAAAAAATCAACGCTCTAAACCATTTTCCTTCTTTTTTATCTTTACCTATCTCTTTTTCTTCTTTCATCTCTCTTTTCCTATCTCTCCTATTCCCTCTTTATCTTTCCCAATAGGCGTTTTTCGACAGAACCTACGAAAATTTCAAAAGAACATGAATTTCTATTGTCTATTTCAATAACAATATATTGAATTCACATATACAACGACAATTTTAGGATGATTTCCCTGTACCTTATTCTTACTTTAATCTCTTCTACCTCGGTTCAGACGGTGAGATTCTGAAGAAATATAAAGACTAACCAGAACCGAAACGTCTGTGTTTCTTCATTGGCGCATATATCACCTGCTAAGTTGGCCTCCTCCGGAGATGAAAATATCCATTTCTGATTTCTCACAAGTCGCAGATTACTTTCCTGAAAGAAAACCACCAAGAAAGTTCATCCGATCTCATTTGAAATTAAAATTCCGCAGACAGAAAAGCGGAAAATGTCGACTAGACAGATCTCGGCTCTTAAAACAACGGAAAAAAGATTCGTTAAATCGACACGCGGATTATTCTTCCCGTCCCATTTGATTGGGTTAGGGGGACCGCTTTCTTTTCGACCTCATTACCTCATCTATCGCTCCATCCATCTTGATTCAATTGACGACTCTATTCAGACGAAGAGGTTATCTATGCGGCCTCGCAGCTCCATTGCTATTCAGATCGCTTTTTAAATGCGGGGGTTGATTAATGACACCGGCTGCGACGGAGTTTGCGAGATTGAACGCGGGATCAATTTCAATTATTGCTTTTTTTTTAACCTAGAGAAAGCGGTGTTATTTTGCGCTTCTCGGGGGATGTCTGGATCGTTTTTTTATGAACTGCGGCACATTTATTAGAATCGATATAACGGAAACATTGGTCTAATATTCTAAATATTCTATTGGAGATATTGACAACAGTATGCCTGAATTGTTACAATATTGCAATTTATACAGTGCTTTTCTTGTCTCTTGTCCCGCCCCTTTTATTTTTTGACCGGGTTAACTCAAAAAGGGGCCGTTCATAAAATACGTTCGCATACAAGGGGAGGGGAGGGGTCTGGCTGAGTGTGACAAGATGTGACAAGGGGGGACGGGGGGTATACGGCAACGTGACGTTCGCCGTTTATTATTTTTTGACATGAGCGCTAGCCAGCGTGACCACTTTTGGTAGAAATCTACTTTTTTAGTAGATTTCTGACAAAAATTGAAAAATTTTGGTATGAAAGAAATCTTCAGTAGATTTTGGTAGATATCTACATGTACGACATCTTCTAACGAATTCCTAAACTCGTCAGATTTTTTAATCAAATCTATAGTGACTCCATCTCTTCGAATGAATTTTCAATTGAGAATGCGAATTATTCTTGTTACAGTACACTGTATTTCACTATACAAATGAAACAAAATAAAACGATTTTTTACTGTTTCATTGTGTTATTGAGCATTGAATCTTCTGATTATGTAAAATATGTATATTATTTGTGGCCATCCATATTGAAATTGTTTATAAATATCTTGAAACCAAAGGCCAACCAACATATAAATTATTCAAATTTGTGAAACAAAAAAAAAATCCGCCCTCTAATAACTAAATAAACATTTTTAATTTTCAGAATTTGTGTACTATCATTTAGAATTTATCATACCCAGCAGGGGGGGTCTTAGTTTTTGTGACGAAATATTTCTGGGGGGGTCACAAAAAGTGTGACACAGCGTGACAATGGGGGGAGGGGGTCAAAAAAAGCTGATTTTAGTGTGACGTATTTTATGAACGGCCCCAAAGTTGAAACTTGTGAGAATGAAGTTGATGCGTAAATACTATATTTTGAAGTGAAATTGACAGATAAAAAGTTCAAGATGGCGACTGGGCACTGAGAAAGAAATTAAATGGAAAGGAGGGGTTCTGTGATACCCAAGAATATAAAGTCAATATATTCACCACATTTGATAATTGCTTGAATACGTCGATGTTGAACCTTATTTTTTGAAGAAATAAGCCGAGTTCAGTTCAGAAGATGCTCGAAATGGTTGCCTTGAACTTCTTGACATAAGAAACCTATTTGATATTTCATGACGAATATTTTCGAACACAGTAACGTCGATATTACTGAATATATATTCATTATTCTCTGACGTATATTCGATACTGAAGCAGGTTCAGTTTTGTACACCTTTTGCTTCGAATAGCCCTATAGAAAAAGTCTAAAGGTGTTGAATCTGGCAAGCGGGCTGGCCATTCGACGGCTGATCCAAGGACCAGGGAAAGTATTATCCAAATAGTTTCGTACTTGTCTGGAGGAATCTGGTGTTGCTTCATCTTTTCGGATCGATATCGAATTCATTTGGATTCGCTTCCACTTCAAATTTTTTTCAATTGACCATTTTAGAGATAGTTCACGTGGTATTTATTTCGCCATTTTGTAGTAGGTGAAGATATTGACTTTTTATTCAAGGCTTGTGAAGAATTCGTCCGGAGCTTCGAATGGATGTGTCACAGAACCTCCCCTTCCATTTAAAGTTTTTTCGTAGATGGCGCCCGGTGGGGTATCTTGACATTTTCATGTCAATTTCACTCCAAAATATGGTATTCATGCATTAATTTCTTTATCCCGTTTCAATTTTTTTTCCAGAAAATTAAAAATGGGGGGCATTCAAGAAATGCAGTGTATACCGCCAGAAGTAGTAGCATTCAAATTCATTCAATTGATGTTTAGTTTTATATTCCAAACTTTTCAGTCGTTATTTATCTGCTTCAACCTCAAGCACCTTCACTCACAAGTTCTAATGGTATACGTAACTGAGAAAAAATACATTCCGCTTCAGGGCTTGAACTCACCTATCTCCGGTTCAAGAACTGTCCACGATATACGGTTTACCATACGAAAATTACTTTTTTTCATGCAGGAGATACGTGAAATACAGTGCATTCCTTTAACGTTCCCCCCCCTTTTATTCTCTGAACGGGTCAACTCAAAACATTGAAACCTGGGATAATGAAATTGATGTATGAATACTATATTTTGGGGTAAAATTAACAGATAAAAAATTTGAGATGGCGGCTGGCCGTCAACCAAAATATTTTTGAATATGCGGTGTTGCCACTTCTATTAGAAAATCATTGATTTAAAAAAAATCATGATTTATTTGATTTTTTAAATTTGAATATTGAATTTGAACATTTTGATTCTTTGAAATTATTGTTAATTATTTTAATGTATAAGTATAAAAATTTCAATGCAATTTGCGGCTCAAAAAGTTGTGACAACGCATTTGTCGCGCTTCTTGCAAGAAAATTCTTGTCGCGATTTGTTTTCCTTCTGTCCTATACACTCGCTATACAGTGCCGAGTGAGGCACGAACACGAACGCGTTTGTTGTGCTTTTTGCAAGAATATTCCTGTCGAGGCTTGTTTTCCTTCTCAACCTATGAATTGACGTTGCCCAACAATTTCACGCATTTCGCTAGTTGTACACTCGGATATCAGAAACAGATTAGGCACAGAAAAAGGAGGAAAACTCGTGTTTTTGTTTGAATTGTATAACGAAAATGAATAGACTGAAAATAGTAATGAAATTTAGGTGTCACGTTTTGTTTAAGAATTTGGAATTATGTACTTCTTTCTTGTTGTTTTTGCTAAAATCAGATACTCCTTTTGATCTTCGAGAAAACTTTTATATTATGTTGTTAAAAATGATTAAAATCATGATTTTAATTTCAAAACTCAAGCTATTCAGATCATGATTTTAATCGTGATTTTAATCACTTGATTTTAATTAGCCCAACTCTGATAAGAAAGTAGTAACCACTTTGATTTTTCAAATTGAACACCTTGTATATAATATTATTATTGGAATCTACAACAATAACCCAACTTTCCTTGATATTTCTCTTAACCTATCTGTTACCGTTTTCGAAATATGAATTAATTTCATTTTTTTTTTTCGGAAATCATGACCTGTAATAGTGCTGATATCTTTCAATTAAGAATTACTTTGATATCGAAATTTGGTTTGGAGTTAGGAGATACTTGGAGGCTTCCCATACTTCAGCCTAATGTCCATTACTTTGATACAGGGTAATAAAGGAATACAATTTTTTTTGCTTTGAAGAGTGACTGAAAGTTGATTCTTTCAAATGGAACACCCTGTATATTACTGAAAATTCAGGAAGTTGTTAAGACGGTCTTTAAAGGAGGATTTTTCGTTAATTAGTACTATGAAATCCTCACGATTTCAGTTGTTGGAACGAATAAAACAGATTGGGGAGTCATTCTATTTGGTGGGACCAATCGAAAGAAAAGGTTAAGGAACGTCTTTTTTTTTCGTTTCCAGGTTAATTAACAATGAAACCTGAGAATATTTTTATTTGGGTTCTTGGAATGACACCTTGAATTTAAGGAAAATATCAAAATTCGTTCGAGGGCAAATATCCAACAGTGGAATTAGATATTCGACTCCATTCTCCTTTGTTACCATCTGCTGTTTAATTATTCCGGATCGAAGCGTTATTTGTGTTCTCTAAAGTTCATCATCTCATCCACCGGAAAGCTCGGATAATTACAGCAAGCAAAAACATCCCGCGCACCGTTTTACAATTCATCCCATTCAGGTCGGAATTTAATCATTCGTTTCGCGTTTTTTCCTCCGTAAGCGTCGAGTCTCATGAAAATGTATCCGATGCAACACATGGAAATCACTCTCTGCTCCTTTCAGCTGTTGTTTTATTCACGAACTGTTGCGGATGGGAAACGTGTACACGCAGTAGGCGAAAACGGCGTTTCGATAGAGGAAATCTCCGGGAAATTCTGCTGTCATTCAGTTCGACGGATTCGATTCACTTTGTTGGACATGTTTGCCGATGAAATATTTCGTGAATGTGTTTCACGTTTCAATATTGCATCGAGATTTTCATGCATGGGCAATGAAATTGCCGCTTTCGGACGTATTGCTATGGATATGATCCTATTCGAGTAGAAATTTACTACGGAATATCTTGGAAAACGAGTGATTTCATCGAATATTTCCATCGTATGTTAAAGATCCCATATGAAGCGGGACATTTTTGATCAATTACAGCGATAAATTCCCGGCGGGACATTTTCGGGCTGGTAAATACCCGGTAGGTATCGAAAAATACCCGCTCGGTCCGTGTATCTATAGTAACGATTGTTAAAATGTACATTTGTCATCTTGACAGGCATAAATACTGAATTTTAAACGTCGTTGTTTTAACTCCGGAAATATTCTACCGAATCACACTCGTGCATCAGAATAAACCTGATAATTTTCCATTCAATCATGTTGTCAGTAAAAAAACTGCATTCGGTTATTTTCATATTTTGCTAAAATTTTTGAAAATTTAAATTTAAAATTTTGGTTATTTTTTTATTTTGCTATTTTCGACAAAATATGAAAATAAACTCATGCAGTTTTTAGACAACAGGCTTTCATAGAAAATTATGGGTAATTTTTAAGCACTTGTGTAATTACTTCCGAAAAATTTAGAAACCACCGTATTTTTCAGATCCAGGAAAAGACAATGGACTGATTTGCATGTAAGCTGTATGTCAGAATTTGAAAAATCGTTATGTCAGCGATTAAGTCTGATGGTTGGCACGTTAGTTTCATCAATTAATAATAAGATACGTCTTACCGGTTCGAATTTACAGTAGATGACTTTTTTTGCGTTTTTCAACATTCCTTATTTTCATGAAAGGATTTCGATTGTACTATTGATGATTTTGATTGAGATCATATGTACATAATATTATCAATTTCAGTTTCACAAACTTCTGGAATAAATTTTTTTTATCGAGTTTCCCACGAGCTCATTTAATTCCAGATATTTTTTCTCATTTTCAAAATTTCCCAAACAAACATTCTATTTTCAGAAAAATATGTGAGATTGATCGCTGAAGGTGCTTCCTAGAAGCTTGGATATCTATTTCGTGCGAAGAAATACTTCACTTCTCTTCAGCTCCTAATGATCTACAAGGCACAGATACGGTCTGTCTTGGAATTAAGTTCTCATGTGTGGAATTCGGCACCAAAACATTCATTGAGGCTTCTCGATCTATTCAGAAAAAGGCAATATCCGTCTTGTTGGTGATTCTTCGCTCACAGACTCGCTCACTTCATTGGAACATCGTAGAAGGGTCGGAGACTTGTCTCTCTTCCATAGATATTTTCACGGACGATGATCTTCTGAATTGTCGTCATTCGTGTCTACACGAATGACCTGACGTGTGCACAATTCCCACCCCTTTGTTGTGGGCTTGGATACCTGTCGAACCTCTCTTGCTCAGGGATCTTCTTTCTATAGAATAACTGAACTTCGGACTGAAGTGAATGCCAATTCGTATCTCCTGTCCCTCCACTCACGCCGTGTTCTTTGAACAGGGTTTCTCTTTCGTGTGAATGTGTATAAAAAATAAAATCGCGACCAGAAAATAGTGCGGAAATAATTCGTGCTATAGGAAGATTAGAAGTGAATAATAAGAATTATAAGTGAATAATGCAGATGGATAACCCATGATATATTTGACGACTAGACGATGAAAAAGTTGAAGGCTAGACCGCTTCTACAGAGTTTTAAAGCTATTAAATGCACTAGACCTTTTAACCGACTGAACTGATCAAAATAAACCGGGCGTTTGTCTTCCTTTTCAGGTACTATCTCGGGAACTATATTGTTCCTGTGTTCGATTTTGAGGTTTCCTGAGTTTACATGTTTTCTGGAAATAATCTCAACATATGTCCCCTCCTTCACCGAGCTCAATCGACCAAAATGCGTGCATTTCCATGATTTTTAAAATTTTTCTTTCAAGCAAACGCTTTCTTGTGTAATAATTTGAGATAAAATCCCTCGACCTGCGGTCTCGAGATTTTATCAAATTATCATACGCTCAATTCATTTGCTAAGCAAAATATCGAAAATCATGGAAGTTCAGCACACATTTTCCCTTTATGCGAATGACCCATGAAAAATTTAGAACTAGAATGCTTTAACAGAGATTATTTTTTCACTTGTTAAAATGTGCCTTTTTTGGCATTTCAACCAATAGTAGCGAGTTATTCTAGCCAATCAATCGGTTTTATACTGATAAAACTGCCTGGTACTTGGTAAAACTTTTCTTACCTTTGAACTGTCAAAACTATCAAGTTTACTGCCTACCGCGTCAATTCTATTGAACTGGCTCACATACAACGTTAAAATAAGAATTATCTTGAATGAAAAGTTACCTAACTATAGTCATTCACTTTTCACTTGTTCAGCATAATAATGACATAAACGACACATTTCAATAAACACTCGAATTTCACACTCCTAAATAATAGCTCATGACATAACACATAACCGAGTTTATGGCAGATACGTCGTAGGTCGCAGGTTTCATGAACTCAAACGATTGATTTTTGTTGAATTCAATTTGTTTTTTGTGGTTTGAAACGAAACCGTTGTATGAAAATCTTCATACAACGACATAACGAATAATTTGATGTTCAATTCATTCAATTTCAATCCATAAGAAGGAATATTCAATTATCAACCTTGTACAATGGGAGGTGTGACGCCATCCTTGGTATCTTCAGGAAGCATCAGTAAGGTTTGCTTTATATATCATAATTTCTGGATATCTGTATCATATGCACTGCGTAAGCATCATATCTCTTCTATGTTCTTTGATTTGTTCAATAATAATCTCTCCAAATACAACTCGTTCTTGAAAGTGATGAAATGAATTTTCATTATGAGAACACTCCAAGTTTTGTTCATTTTGTGGCAAAAGCATTCGAACAAACCGAATTACATAAAATCACTCGTCCTACGGACTCGTGATATTATCAATCGGTTTGTTTCCATACTTGTCAAATCAAAAAGTTTTCGTGGAAAATAAAAATTTATCGATAAAATTTGAAAGACTCGTGGTCGTATTACCTTTAATTAATTGCACTAGAATTTTTCAACCAATTACTGATCAAAATTAACCAGGATATTGGCTGTCTTTTCAGGTACTATATTGTTGCTGTGTTCGATTTTGAAATTTTCTGAGTTTACATTTTTCCTGGGAATAATCTCAACTTATATCCATCCTACACCAAGCTCAATCGACCAAAATGCGAGCTTTTCCATAATTTCCTAAAAAAAAATGACTTCAAAAAGTGGATTGATCACTCGATCCAAGTATGGAAAATCATTGGGTAATTCTTGGGAAAAACAATAATTTTTCAGAGCATTTCTCAGGGAAAAAATGGTCCATAATCATTATCAGAATAAAATACCGCTCATAACTCACAAGGTTTTTGTAGAAATACATTCAAAATGTAACTGATAAGGTTAATGGGTATGAAGATCAACACTTGAGAGGAATGCTGTTTGAGAAGGATGAGTACGAATCCATCCTATTATTATCAAGTTATGTTAATCTTGATAATCAGAAATCTCCTCTTCGTTCATTGTCACGCAATAATCTGAGGTTCCTTTTTGCTTTGGTAGAATCAAATGACTTATAACTAGTTCATTCCTTTCGAGTCTGCCTGTTACAACGCCACATGTCGTCTCAATATTTTCAGAAGTAATACTTTGTCATGGCTTGAAATAAAGTCGCCATTTCAACCGGTACTACTACAGGTCTGAGTATATCATACTCCTCCGGGACACTAATTTTTGAAGGCTTTCTGGTGTGGTCTACTTTCTGAAGAACATGAAGACTTGTGAATTTTGGAGAATCGCCGGAGTTATTCAGTGATCTCGAACCACATGTCCCAGCTGCAACTTCACTCATAGGGAAAAGCAAAGTGGATGTATTTTTTTGGGATGATTGGTTGTTATGGAAAGCTTCTATAAAATTTTGAGATCGGAGAAAAACGGAATTGAACAATCTCCCATCAAGAATTTGAGGAGCCTGATTTGGTGCATATTGCTGTTGCGATAGTATTATCACCAAAATATAATGAAACTGGATTTTTTATATCAATTCCCCATGCTTTACAAGCCATTGTAAATTGCTGAAAGAGTGGATTTCATCCACATCCAATTGAAAACAACGCACCTCTGGAAGTATTAGTTCTACGCAAGGCTAAACACATCCACCTCTACATTATTTTTTCGATTTTACATATATATATATATATATATATATATATAATATATATAAATATATATATATATAAGATTTCATTTATGTTTGACTATTTAATTTTTGGTACTCATTCTTTCTTATATATTTGCTTATTTTATTTTTATATTGATTCAGTTCTAATGAAATTATATTGTACTTTTCTTAGTTAAGGTTCAAAATGTATTTTTCACAGTGTTCAAAATCGCATTCCATGTCAGATAAACTTCAGAGTCAATCGACACCATCCATCATAGAGGTCTGCGTTTCAGTATATTGTTACGAATTCCTTGGGTTCGTCAATTAAAACACCAAACAACACTAAACTTATTTTATTATATCTCTCTATCACAATACAATACAACACAATCACTTAAATCGCTCCGATAACTTTTCAATGCTCTGTACTGAAACTCTCTGTACTAAAAATTCGACAATCCGACTACCTACTTGCACTTAGCAAACAAAACTCTCTCCACTTAGCTCTGAGTACAAACTTCTGAATAAATAATTCTTCAAATAACTAACTCTCCGAATAAAGACTTGTCTCCGCCGCGATATCCCGTTGCTTATATACCTGCGTACCTATCGAGAATCCTCGAGAGAAGCCCCGATGACGTGTCTCGAATTCTCCAGGCGGCAATCAACAGTTCCTGGAAAATGACGTTCGCTACGACGCGATCCCTCATCTGCGTTTACGATCTCGTCAGGGCCGGCGCTAGGAGAGCGCTAGGAGATTCGTAACAATATTCACTCTCAATTGGAATAATTTAACCGCCATTAACGCCTTCGGTGGTTGTTTACGCCGAGCTTCACTCAACGTTGTGAGATGGGAGTGTTAATGCTTATGAAAATTGAATTCAAGATTTCAAGGTTGGAACTGTAGAGACTCACAAAACCAATTAGTTATCAAAAGTGTAATACCTCAGGATGGCTCAATGGCTGAACAATTCAAGTGAAAACTCGAGTGAAGGGTTCCATTATCCTGAAGACAAACTCAGAGTAATAACCATCATTTTTTCCAGGATAAAATAGAGCATTAGGGCATGCTGAAAACGAACATAAAACTAACAACCTATCTCAATACTTCTAGTTTCATCTGTCTTCTATCACGTACCGATCTTATCTTGAATCGTGGGGGTGAGCACAATCAAAAAGCATCTGCCACTAATAAATAAAAGCCAGTTTATGTGGGACGCCGACAAACTGTTTCTCCTCTTTTCCTGCTTTCGGAAAAGCCGCTATTGGCGATGAAAATTATCGTTTTAGTGTTTCTTGATTGCATGTCTATTCGTGAAGGATCGTCCGCACGTGATTCCGCTCAATTTGAGACTAGCCCGGGAAAAATCGTAACTTTCGAAGGCTGAGGGGAAAATTATTGGTTGGCTATAGACGAAAGAATATCCAATACAGAGGTGTCTTGGTAAAAGTTCTACTGAGGAATTTAACATAGATCTTGTATTGCTTAGTCTCTATTACTGGATTTGGTTTTTGAATACCTCTATTACCAATATTTTCAGTCTTTCTCTCTATTCTTCCCACCAGTATGTTTTTTTATACTGGGTGTAGGAGTATTTCCTTCTACAACTTTATATTTGCCCTCTGAGTCACTGAAATTGATTTTTAAGCTTCACTGACTTCAAATTTTGAATCAAATCTTCAACCAATACCTACCTTTTTATTTTTTCTTTCTCACATTCTTCCCAGTCCATTCGTTTTCAATATGGTTCTCGGTAGTGTACAGTTTAGCACATTCGCCTTTCAAGTGGAAGACCGGGGTTTGATTCCCCGCCGGGCTACTCTGCTGAGTAATCGCACGGTCCGTGTGGCCTAGCTGTCTAAGGCGCGGTCCTCATATTCAATTTGGCTATTTCACTGCTGGTTCGAACCGCGGCCGAATCATTTTTTTTCTGACCGGCTCGGTATGATAGGCAATTGTTAGTTGCCTAGGTGCCTATCCAAGTAGGTGGGATATCTGAACTGTAAACACGAATAGGTAGAACTGTGCGTTTTTCTGGGTTCCTCTACAGTTAAATAGCAAATGCGCTACCGTGAAAATCAGTAAGACCCCCCAGAGCGCTGCCTTCCGGGCGCACTCGTTAGAGTGTTCTCCAATGGGAAATATAAATGTAACAAGAAAAAGATTCACTAGTGTGACTTTTTCTCTGAAAACACGGATAAAACGACGTTTTCCGAATATGAATCCTAGCAAAATCCGAGGCAAAGTCGATTCATCGCCCCCAAAAACCAGTGCATACTAAATTTTATAAAAATAGTTGAAGCCGTTTCCGAAATTAAAATTGTATATTTATGTAAGAATTGCCCTTTCAAATGTATTGGATAAAGTCCTACATTCAGTATAATTGAATTTTCATTTTGAGGCACTAGAATTGAATTGTTCCAATTCCAATTTCTATTTGAGTATTTCATCTATTGGAATTTCCTTCATTATATATAAAGTTGGAGATCTAAGCCTCATCTTGGTTCTTTGAATTCTCGCGAATCACTAGTTTTGCTCTATAAGTTCATTTATTGGAAAATTCGAATAATGATTAATTGTGATGGAATTGATACGATCTCATCATCTATTGAATTTTTTCAGGAAACTTTCTTCATTACTGATTTATTTTTGGTGGATATTTTCGTGAAATACACACATAATAGGTTTTTTTCTTGGATTGAGGTGGCCTTTACTTGATGGAAATCCATAGTTATTACGCTATGAGGTAGACACGATTAAATTTCCACAAAATTTATTGTCTTCGCGACATGTTTTGATACACTGTATCTTTATCAAGCGAATGTTTTTAAACACTAAAATATTCTTTGTTAAAAGCTCCTTAAATACATCAGGGTCTACTCTAATTATCTCTGATTCCTAGAATAATACAACTGACACTGATGATGATTCCTAAATTTATTACCTGATGCTAATAACTGATACTGATTCCTAGAATTACACTGATAATGATTATGATATCGGACCATAGTTACTTATTATTGAATAAGTTCAACACAGGGGAACTATTGAGATCCAATTGATCATTTAGCAAACAATTTGAATTTTTTAATTTATTGATTTCCAAAAATTCTAAATAATTAAGTCTAATGTCTTTATTTTCAACATGCAGAATTTCGAAATTTTTATCGAATTCATGGCCTTCCTCCAAAATGTGATTGGCATATGATGAATGAAATGTTTTCTTTTCATAATTCATACGATGTTCACGTATGCGGCTTCTGAATGGTCTACCTGTCTGGCCAACATATACTTTGGAGCAAGATCCACAATTCAATTTATAAGCTCCCGATTTTTCATCTTTTATTGTTTTATCTTTGTTATTCTTGATTAATCTTCCCAACGTGTTATCTGTTCTATATGCTACTTTTAAATTTTGTTTATGCAAAAATGAAGCTACTTTTTCCGTAGCAGGTCCTGAATAAGTTGATATAATTAGAGTAGACCCTGATGTATTAAAGGAGCTTTTAACAAAGAATAATTTAGTGTTTAAAAACATTCGCTTGATAAAGATACAGTGTATCGAAACATGTCGCGAAGACAATAAATTTTGTGGAAATTCAATCGTGTCTACCTTATAGCGTAATAATAGGTGTTTTACTTCCAGTTTTATATCAGATTTCTTTGAACTTGGCCAAGGCTGTATGTAGTTGATTGAAATAGGTCCCCTCTAGAACTTGGATTGATTTTTATCATCAATCCATCCGTCACTGTTTCCTAAATTTGTTCTGCAGAAGTTTTTTCGATTGAATCTTTCAGTATTAGAATACCTCCATTTGTATTTTTCGACGGAGATATAGTCGCGATTTCTTAAAATTTTCCCTGGCTATTTTTAACGCTGAACGATGGACCGCGCGTGATTCCGCTCAATTTGTGATGGAATCAACTCGAAACCGGGAAATGTTCTCACCTAAGAGCTTTTCCTGAGTGGAAAGCTGCCGGTCGAGTTTCGGCTTCGATCTGTCGAATTATATTTCACTCTTGAAAAACGTTCCCTTTTCGGGCTCGATTTGTTATTTCTTGACTCTTGTTCCAGCTTGGAAAGACAAAAAAATTCGTGTGTCATTTTTATTCGTTTCATAAATTATTATTAAACTTTTCGTATAGTCGGTGAGCCTACTACAAATTGAGAAATATGAACAATTCGTCCGAACCACTTTCAATTACCTATACAGTATTAATAAACGAAATTCTGTCATGAAACAATATTACCTTTGAAATCACCACAAAGGGCTTGGAATTATATTCGAAAGACACCAATTCAGCATTCTTCATAGAAAAGACAGTCTCGCTTATGTTTTTGGTGATGTATGGCGATATTCAGTTTTGAATTGTCGAGATGGGCACACTTGCAGACCGGTTTCGGATTTATTGGCCCATCATTAGTTTAAGGTAGGTCTAGAGTCGTTGCTTTTCCATAATTTAAGTCCAAAAATTCCACCAACAAAAAAGTCGTGACAGGAAACTGTATGAGTCTACTTTTATATAGATTTCCATCGAGTATGCACGATTTCTATTCTGTAATTGATATTTGTGAAAAAAAAAATCACACTTTCCCAAAACTCCATTGTCTCTCCAAAATAATCATGATCTCTAATAATTTTACCAAAGGCTCGTTTTTTTTTGTCGTTTATTCTCTATAAAGACAAATTACAATATATAGGAGTCGTCAAAAAACAGGAAATTATAATCTTATTCTCATCCTGATATCTTATAACCTAATATCACAAGGTATGTTCAATAATAGTTATATTATGAAACGATTATGATGTATTGATGGTTATTAATACACGAGCATTAATCAAGATACGAAACGAGCCGAAGGTGAGTTTCTTATGATTTATGCGAGTGTATTAATCAACATAACATGAGAGTTGCATACGCTATTTCATCTACACCCGATGATTAAGAACTATGAATATTATATTTATATGTATATTGCGGTTCCCACTGATCTGGAAATGTAAGTAATATTTACATTCATTTCATTATCGCAAGTCTAAACAGAGTTCAATATTGTATTGGAGTTGCTGATTTCATTCTGAACCGAGTTTCAATGTTACCTTTCGCCAGTGAGTTGGATTTCTAAATGATTGAAAGTCTGTCATCGTATTGAAGGATCTGATTAGCACATTATGATACATATTTTCGAACACGATAGGTACAGATTATCAGTCCGTTTCATAATGGACCTCATTATGAAGCATATTAGATTATGGGCATATAAGTGTATTATTATAGTATGGCTGTAGGGAAAACAACATACCACATGAATTCCTTGAGAAAATAATACCATTGACGGACCAGGAAGTCTTCCAAATGTGTTTTGAAAACTGTCACAGAAGAACATCACTTTATATATCTGGGAATCTGGGGGTATCTCGTTGAAGATTTTGAAATGACGAGTTGACTTAAGAGTCACCGAATATTGTGCAAGAGGAACGTAGTTGTTTCTGACTATGTTATTCAAATTATGCACTTCCGATTTTTTTTTAAATAGTTACGATCTTTGAATATATGGATACACATCTCAAGTATGCATAACCCAGTCAAAGTCACAATGTTCAGTTCTTCGAATAGGTTCTTACAGCTGTGACTGAACTACACTGAAAATTGTTGTGATGATTTGTTTCTAAGCAACAAACACTTCAGTCGTCTTAGAAGACAAACTCCAAAAACAAACCCCGTACCTCAACCGATTCAATTTGTCCATAATATACCATAAGTATATGTTTTCTATTCAATACAGTTGTCAATTATCATCATAAAATCAAATGAGTGAAGTTTGGATGCCAACCGAGATGCCAACGAATTACAATGAGCTTTTCCGTTCAAACTGCCTTTGTGAGACCAAAAATCTGACGTGGGGTTTTGGAATTAAGTAGCAATTATCCGCAGTGCTGATTTTCAAACTATCGCTTCTCCTATGAGTTGTTTGGAATCTCATGTATTGAGTTGATTCATTAGAAATTATTCGAAAACAAAGTTGAAATTTCTCCAAGGGCTTCATTTGCTTTTTCCTGAAAAATACTGTTGAATTTATCAGAAATAAAGAGAGAGGTATCATCTGAAAAAAGAGTGAAATGTCATCCACATACTCTTCCAGATCATTAATATAGAAAGTCCTTGGACCAAAGATTGAACCCTGAGGTACCCCAACCGATTCATTATAGTCATGTGAATGTATGTGCCATCTAGATGTCAATTTATTCAGAGCAGGGAAATTCTGTTAGATAGATATGCTCTTCCATTTCGTGAATGATTCGACCTATCACATATCAATAGAGAGTATTTGCTGAATATTTGATGTCCCACTTTTATAGAAGTTTCAAGTTACGAATGAGTGAGTTGGGAGGGAAAAAGCCTACAATAATTTATTCATTAGGATAATATCGATTATCCGCATTTTTTGAAGATTATAATTATAATAATAAATCGACTTTATTCATCTGAAACATTAGAAAACTATACATATGTCGCCGAACATGAATATGACTATATTAAAAAATCGAGTAGGTATGCATCTGGAAAAAATTCTAAAATCCAAAAAAAATGAATGTATACAACTATCCACATACATATAACATATAGCATACCATACATATAACTAAAAATCACAGGGATCACACAAAAAATGAGTATTGGCAAATAGTATACGGGAAATGGATTTCAGATGAAAAGGCGGATTGTCAGCTTAAGCTGTTTTTCAAATCATCCCGAAAGAAATATAATAAAAATGACGTGATTAGAAAAAACCTTTTACATGATGTTAGACAAAAGTGAACGTATTGAGGCCTTAAATTATATGAATATTATGTTACGAGTTAGTGGACTCAATTATAGTAAGAATATATCGCAGACAATATAGATTCAGAAAACATCAGACTTCTCGTAAAACCATAATCATAGCGAAATCAATTGAAAGGACAAGTACTACCAGTTTTTCAGAAGAAGTTTCAAGCGTTTTTTAAAATCCCTAATCGTGTAATGTCTGTATTCACCAGGCAATCTATTATAGAGTTTAGCAGAGTTATATGAGAAGCTACGAGTAAATAGCGCAGAGTTATGTTCAGGAATAACCAAGACAAAGGCATTAAGAGTTATGAGGTAGTTAGTTACCTTGGGGGAAACTAACTAATCTATTGAACAAATAATCTGTTTTTTTGTAACTAGGAATTTGTGTGTGTTAGTGAGAAGATGCAATGTCCGTAGTTTTTCTAGTGGTAACCATCCTGAGTTCTCTGACTTTTCACTGATGTGATCAAATTTCTGTATACCATAAGAAAATCTCAAATACGAGTTTTGTATTCTTTGAATACGAAGAGAGTCATTTTGAGTGAGTGCAAGGCCGTAAACGCAGTCGCGATATGATAGTTTGGAGAATATCAGTGTTTCACACAGTTTGATTTTGAGTTGAGTAGAAAGAATGTCTCTGTTAGGAAAGAGCTGCCTGAGAATATTATATGACGTACTACATAGCTGGCTCACATGCTTGGTGAATCAAAGATCAGAGTCAATCCATAGACCCACGTTTTTACTGTCGGAAGCCAACAGAAGAATATCTTCGTTTGTGGTGATCTCGATCTGGTTTGAAATTATGTCTCTTTTTGATTTCGGGCCAAATTACATACATAAAGATTTATTTGCATTAAGTTTCGAGTTGTGTACGCAAATATATTATATAGTGAATCAAGATATTGATTTATGCATTCTTGAGCTTTTTCCGAATCTCCATGCGAAAACGATGAATAAATTTGCGTATCGTCAGCATAATGATGTATGGTGCAATGTTGCATATATTCGTGAAAGTCTGAAATATAGAGGCTAAATAAAAAGGGGCCAAGAATATGGTTATAACACACGGAATAGACACTATTTACAAATAGTACATAGTAAGTTAGACTCAACATAAATTGGAATGCACTATAGACGTAATTAGCTGTAAATAAAGCTATCCAATGAGCTGTTAATTGATTCGAGAGATACACATCTTGTCCTTTTTTAAGAGAAAATTGAAGAGTATCCTTTTAATGGAGGCATATCACAATATAAACGATTTCCAATAATCATAAACATTGAGTTGTTTCCTCTGAGCCTCGATTTCTTTTTAGCTTTGCTTACACTACGATCAATTGGAAATTATTTTGAACTGTCCAGACTTCGATAATACTTGAAATTTCATTCAACTTTATGAATGTTTTTTATCGAGTGCAGATAACGTTTATTTATTTCAATTGTGACTTATCCAGGCACCAAGGTGTATTTGTGATGAATTCCGAGTGTCGTTGGGTTTTCCATAAAAAAAAATCAACGAACAAAAAACTCCTAATGATTATTTGCTTGAAGGAGATATTGAATAGCGAAAGACATATCGTGGTTTTGTGAACCTTATCATAGTGAAAATCATACGGAAAATATGAGTATTTTTCACAATACACAATTAGTCAGATTCCCAAAAAAAAATAGTAAACTTACCTTACTTCACAGCATATCTATCATTCAATTGCCGAAAAGTGAAGCCACCTTGATAAGTGTAATAAACTTTTGGAGAAGATACATAATTTCACAACTAAATGTTTCGGGATTAGGAATATCCCGTTATTTGTGAGATAGCACGGTTTGGGAAATGTCCATCATCAACTTCGTTACGACCATTCAAAAAATAATAACAAAAAATACAGTTGCTGGCCTCGACCTCAGCGTTTCGCTATTAAAATAAATTCCCTGGCAGATTCCATGTAAATCTCGAAATCATCGACTTTTTATTAACCAATAAACTTTGTTTACGCTAAAACAGGTGTTGGCCTTCAACTTCGTAGACTGGAATGGGCAATCTTCAAAATACTTCATGTCATCAGTTTCCTCACTGGGATGTGATAATTTTAGAAACAAATTAAGAATTAAGAGGGTCGGCGCCGTAAAATTATCAGATGTGAGAGCGGATTTATGCACTAGAAATTTACACTAAACTTCAACTTGAACTAAACTAAGGGAAAATTAAACTTAGGTTTGTGGAGCTTTTATGCAAATAAATTAAAACAAACTACATCAACCTAACCTATCTTTTTGTTTCTTGGTTTTTCGTTTCTCATAAGATTTATTAACATCACATCTTCGATTGGTCATAATATCGAAATGTGTCACTATTTTCCATGTCATTCCGCCGTTCAGCTCGCGTATTTCAAAATATGCGCCAAAAATTGCGCAGTAGTGTCAATATTTTAACATTAACACTAGAAAGATAAAAGTTGGCCAACTATTTTAATTTAGTTTTAATTTTCGTGCATAAAATGAACCATTCCGAATAGGAGGTTCATCTTCTTAGTTGAAGTTGGAGTGTAATTGTTAGTTGTAGTTTAGTGTAAATTTGTGCTGCATTAATCCGCTCTGAGAAAAGCTAGTTTGTTGATAGTCAATTGCAATTCCTCAGTTTGATAAAGTATTTGAAAGTTTTTCATTTTCCACGTTCCAAGTTAAAAATAGCATGTTTAACTAGCAGGAAATAGTGTATGGAAATATTGATATTTCTCAAGAGACATCATCTTTTGCCGAGGTTTGTATACCATTTCATTCATAATCATTCGAAATAATGTCATGAAGTGCTTGAGAAATGAATATATTTTTATGTATACAGATTCACGAAAGGGAAGCCCTGTTAAGCCTCAAGACAGACCTTCTTCTGTCAGCTGTTTTGCCTGTTTCATTGAAAAAAGGTCCCTGAGCAAGAGAGGTTCGACATGCCTCCAAATTCTAAACAAAGGGGTGGGAATTCTGTACTCGTCGAGTAATCCGTGTAGACATTGCCAAGGGTGGAACGAATGACGACAATCCAGAAGAGCACCGACCGTGAGAAATAATCATGGAAGAGAGGCAAGTCTCCGAACCTTCTACGATGCTCCAAGCATTACTTTTCTCCGGGAAGAATCAGGAAGTTTCAGTGAATATTTTGGTACTGAGACCCACACAGGAGAACTATATTCCATGGCAGATACCGTATCTGTGCCTTGTAGATCATCAGAAGCTAACGAGAAGTGAAGTATTTCTTCGCACGAAATAGAAATCAAGCTTCTGGGAAACACCTTCAGCGATAGATCTCACATGATTTTCTCATGAGAGATTTTCACTCATCGTGTTTCCTAGCATCAGAACTGAACCCTGTGCAACACCTGCATTTATTGAGTGAAAATCAGACGATACTCCATCAACAGGATCAGTTTCAATACATTTTGTATTTCAAGTAGGCATCTTATGACGCTCCCACAATTGTCCATATTGGTAAATGCCATTTATCTACGTACTATATGTACAAGAACGTATATTTTGGTGACGCATAGTATGTTTATAATATTATACCCAGAGCTCTCCGGAATCACCAGCTCTACAAAAAATTTCACTTTCTCCTAATAACATTGAAGACACACCATTTTTTCTGTGAATAGGAGGGTACATCTTCGAGGTTATATACCTTTGAACTCTTGATGTGAAAGTGGAAACATATATTACCCTCACTAGAAGTGCATTGTGCTTAAGAGGT
Organism: Zygogramma bicolorata; assembly: GCA_032362365.1. Lineage (NCBI taxonomy): Eukaryota > Metazoa > Arthropoda > Insecta > Coleoptera > Chrysomelidae > Zygogramma > Zygogramma bicolorata. The sequence continues at coordinate 153,739 of JAVJAQ010001173.1, read as the reverse complement.
TAGCATCTTCAGGAGTGGAAAATTGATACGATACGATTATCATCCAGATTAAGCTGGGCGACACTGGACTCTTCCGACTTATCTGATGTTCCTTTAAGCGAGCTTTCATGACTCGTCGACTTTGGCCAATGCACTTTCTGTTGCAATCCTTTCAACTGTTTCCGTATATACCTGACTTTTCTGTATTTTCTGATTTATTTTTCGGATTTTCGAGGATTTTGTTCCAGAACTTGCGAATAGAGTGCGAGAGATATCGGTTGGACTTGAGATAATTGACTTATATACACTAAATCAAATTCATTATACCTTTTTATGATCGATATTTATCTAATCCAAATCATTCAAAATTATCGATGCATAAATTTTTTCCCCAAGAATGTGCTGCTATAAATATCATCTGAAATTACTTTTTGCGATAAGAAGCTTACATCACCTTTAATGAATTCCGAGATGAATTCACAAGTAATTATTTCTTGATTTGGTGCGAATTACCTGCCGGTTTTATATTTTTAGACATCTCGCTCTGTGATTTATGTTGTTTATGTGTTCGGAAAAATGCGATTGGAAACGTTTCACATCTACATTTTTAAGATTAGATCGTCACCGACTGGTACCGGCAGGTACTAATAGCGCATACCTGTGATAGAACTCGAATTTGTGGTCGTAAGCAGACGAATCCGATGAAAACAAAACAAGCACGCCAATTAACAGATCGACTTAACGGATACATCATGATGTATCCGTTTCATTTATGAATTATTGTCAAGGTCTGTTGCAATATACATTATGTTCCTAAACACTCAAAAATGTTTTCATTTCTACCATATTTTCATGTTGTGAAGTAACTGTTCTCACATTAAGAAGCCAAAGAGGTCAGGAAATAACTTGCACTTTTACAATGATACTAGCTCTCAACTCCAATTCCCAATTTTAAAATTGTTTTTCGTTCACATTCTCAGGTTGTAGACGAAACAACAATCTATGAAAATAATGGACGTGTCGAATGCCTCTCACGAAAACGTAAGAGATCACCATCGGTTTTTTTTGTCATAATTCGAGATCATTATTTTTCTTTCTCCTCGTGAACAGATCATTTTCAATTATATTTCTTGTAAATAATAACGAATGATGGTTCTAGATAATAGCAATGGACAATAATCGTGTATTCTAAAGTCTCTAAAGTAGGGCACAACGTTACAGCGAGTCATCTGGGTCGACGAATGCTTTTATAGAATTACTTTGCATTGGTACACGAATGAAAATGATTTCTCTTTGGTGGTGATTTTGCGATGTCGAATATTTGTAAGAATATTTCATTCATATACATTATTATTTTTGCTCCAACCGCTTGAATATTTCAGAATATTTCTTGGTTGCCATTGTTATTTCAGCGAATTCGACACAGTAAGAAGAAATGACTATCCAAACATTGAAGAAAAATATCTGCTTACTGGCAATTTTCGATATTTGGAATGACTCTTAAAGCCTTGGATATCAACTCTAATTTGAAATATCAATAAACAGTTCATCCACAGTATATCTTGAAATGTATACTTTTGAATTGAACTTCCTAATTCCAGAGAATCGACGAAAAATGCTAGCATAGAACTGCTACCTACCTGTTCTAGTATCAATTCAATTTTCCAACAAATCTAAAGAAAAATATACACTTCGTATGTGTCAATCATTATAGACCGGCTACTCTCCTGCTTTTTCGTCTTTCATGAATGAATCAGAGAGTGTTTTTAAATTTTTTTGATATCACTTTTTCATAGAACTTATGTCTCCTCTTTTTTTTTGATTCGTTGTTTTTTTCGTTTATTTAACAATTTCAAATTCCTTCTCGTTATATCAGAACTTCATTATTTTATTTCGACCCTAGTCATTTCTGACAAGTCTCAGAATTGTTCAATGATTCAGGGAGTAGAAGATCGGACTACTACCACCAAACGGGGGAAACAATGTGACGCAAAATCAAACTTGTCTAATTTCAGTTTCTCTTAAACTTGAATGTGCACTACATATCATACATCGTCATGGTATATCATTTCAAATAAAACATCTACATGATGAGGAGGGGCAACCAGTTGATTATACTTTCAAAATATATACACAGTGTACCACACCTCAACTTCAACCACCCTTTATCTTATTTTGTTCGAAGTCGTATAAAAGGAAAAAGGTTATTCATTATGTAGGTCTCCAAAAGATGTACTTGCTCCGAGACTTGCTCATAATTCATCTATTTCGAAGTAATTATGGCTTACTGGGGTAAAAACAAGACGATTTTTGAAAAAAATGTTAGCTTTTTTTCAAATATTAGAAATAATCCACTGCTCGCACCAGTTTCGACGAACAATTTTAAGAACAAAACAAGACACCCATACTCCACATATTATTCAAAACAGAAAAAATATCAATTCCCCACGATTCTCCAAAGAACACATTAGCCCTTTTTAATGTCATTTCTGATAAGGATAACAATAAAAATATTATGAGCATTTCGAAAAAAATTTTATTTTTTTTTTAGAATTCTATTTTTTTTTTTAAATCTTATTGCTGATTCATACTAGACAGCCATGATTTATTTAAAAAAGTTTTTTTTTTCACAAGCAAGTTAATCGTCTTTTCACGCCCTACAAAGTAGAATGTGAGCTACAGTTAATAAAAAAAAATTGACTTCACCCCATGTTCTATGTATCAACCTATCTATCACCTGATACAACTAGAACCAATGAATAATATATAGTCATTCGGTAAAACCAATTTTTTTTATACAAGTGGAACAATAATCAGTCATTCTGCTTGACGAGGTTATTGTATGATGAAACACGTGAGGCTGTTTTTTGAACGAAACCATTTCTCTTGCCCTATTCCTCTAGAGGAAGTTTTTTTGAAAATGTTATTTTGAATATGCGCAATGATTTTATTCTACCAGGAATTTTCTGAAAATTTCTGGTGAGGAGAGATGCCTCGTCCTACTCTCTCTGTTACGAAAAAGACTATTGATTATTTTTATTTACTCATTATTAAGACTTTTTATATTTTTCCATTTTATATTCCGATCTTGTATGAGTTGTAATGAAAAATTATTCTGGTGAGTTTTTTCTACAAATTGCTCTCTATTTTGCTTTGTTTAGATATTCCTATGTTAGCTATGTATTTGATTCAATTTTTATATGCTTGGCATACAAATTGAGTAAAAAAAGTTATTTCTATGTGACTCAGTGCCCGTCGTCGCCTTATAGGTAGAAGAATAACTGTTCAAGATGGACTCTTTTCCTTTTTTGTGAATGAATCAAAACGTCTTCTAATAATATACACGTATTTGAGTGTTTGTAATGTTTTTCATTTCACTATTTTTTTATTCGGAGAAGAAAAAAGGCAAGAAATATTTCATATCATATATCATTTATAATTGATATTTTCTGCCATGAATATTTATTGTGAAATATTTTTCCCAAATGAAGTTCGAATGACTGTGACTTGATATAGGAAAATTGTAAAAATGTACCCACGTAATCAGGTATTCAAGGGAACCGACTTGTACCGGAGGAAAGAACCACTCCATTTTCCGCAGAAAGCATCCTAATCAGTAATACCAACGGGTCCGAGTAACGAAACATTTTCATCGCCCGAGAGTTCTCATTCTAATGAAAAAGTTTCGTCGCTATTTTCCGCCCTGTCGAGAAAAAGCACGTACTCTGAAAAGGCGGCTTGAAAAAATTCGTTTATATTCCACTATGATAGCCGCTAGGATTACTTAGTTATTATTCTCACGGAATGTCTCGTGAGAGTTTCGGAAAGAATTTCGCAGCGTCAGCAAAATTCCCAGACTAATTATGTGCTTCACAATATAGAAAAGTTTCGGAGTGCTACGATACAAGTACACCCATAAAAGTAATTGCTGCGAATTAAAACCACCACCAAGATGTGATCAAACTGTAGAATTTTGCGGAAACTCCTAAGTCCTAAAGGGTATGAGGCGCAAAAGAGCAACGCCAGTTTTTATAATTCGTACCTGATATCTCAGATTCACAAAAATAGGGATTCGTATCATCCTGACTCGGCAATCTGAGTTTTCATAATTCTACCTCAGTATCCCAAAATGTCTGCTCAGTATCTCGGAATTCTGACTTAGTACCTCAACTTTTCGTTATTTTACCCCAGTATTTCGGAATTTCACACTTCCGACTTGGCAATTTGGAATTTTGAAGTATCTGGAAATTGAATGATTCCTACCTAGTATCTAGGTATTTAATAATTTCTAGTTAGTTTCTCAGAATCCCGAATCAGTAGCACAGAACTTCATAATACCTCCGTAGTATCTTGAAATTTCAAAATTTCGATTTAGTATCTCAAAATGTCTACTTATCAACTCATAAATTCGACATAGCACCTCGTAATTTCATGGTTCCGACTTGATATCTCGAGGGGTATCTGAGAATTTCATAACTTGGGCTCATTATCTCGGAATTTCATGATCTCGAATTGGTTTTTCGGAATTTCGACTCAGTATCTCAACTATCTCAAGATTCCGACTCAGTATCTCGAAATCGACGACTACGAATTTTTTCATTTCGACAGTATTGAGAATCTCTGAATTTTAAAATTAGGAGATAACTCGGGAGATAATGAGTCATAGTCCCAATTATCGAGTATAGGGATCCCAAAATACTAGGTCGAGATTATGAAATTGAGTCATTATTCTGTGATTTTCAATCGGAGTTACTGAATTCCGATATATTAAGTTAGAAATCATAGTCATCAAGTGGGAATCATCATGAAAATACTATGGCTCTTCTACGTCATCTTAATTCAATGATACACTGTGGTGAATTCTGTTTTTGTTCAGTTCAGTTCTGTAAAGTTATCGGTTATAATTGCACGAGTGCATAAAAATTACCGATAATTTTGCAAGAAAGCGTGATATCTAAAAATTGCAAGAGCTAATTTTCATATTTTGGCGAAAATAACCGAATGCAATTTGTATAAGATATCACGCTTGAATGTAAAATTATCTGGTCATTTTTATGCACGAATGTAATTCATTGGAATATTTCACGAATAAAGAAATTCTCAAGGAAATGTTATTTTTTGTTCATTTATACTTTCCTCTATACACTGTATGGAGTACTCACCTAAACGCGAAATGTTTTTCTATTTTTGAAGTCTATCTGATATTTATTTGTGTTTTTTACTGACGTCTAGCGATACGGTTTCAAATGTGTTGTTATGGTGACTTGATACAATGCAATTACCGCTGTAAGTTTTCGATACAATGCAATTACCGCTGTAAGTTTTCGATAATTGCATTGCTCTTATGGGACATTTTATATATGAGGGAAATATTCAGTGAAAATGTTCCGATATTTTTTCCAATAATTTTTTTAAAGAAAAATAATTATGCTCGTCACTAAATATGAACATTTGAACTGTTTTGGAACTCTGCATAATTTTTACGAAATCGTACATTTATGTCTCGGATCTACATTCTCTGAAGGAGGGTGCCATCTTTCCTTTGAATTATTATCAATAGGTGGAACGATTGGCACATTATTCAGCTGATATTGAAAAAAATCATGTATAATCTCATCATAATTTTGTTTCGTTCATTTGTGTTCTCATTCTGAAAAATACAGAATTACCTCTACTTATACAAAAATAAATTAGGTGAATTTTGATTTTCTGCTCCCATACAACGATACAGACTTCAGATCATTGCCTACTCCATTTGGAAATGATACAGACTAATTATGTAAATATTTCAAAATTAGACAAAATTGAACCCACTTATTTGGGTAATTCCTGCACACATTTCATCATTTTGCATAATATTACAGTTGAGTAATGAAACTATTATTATTATTAGAGTTGAATACCAAATGGGTGATTTGCTTTTTCGTTTACAGTCCTTCGAATGAGGTCATCGATTTGTTTTCTTATTTTTTTCTCCAACGCCTTACGTATCTAGAATAATTATGCATGAGTTTTTTTAATAATTCAGGAACACACCCATATTCCAATTAATTTTCACGTTTCAAATGGTGAACAATGTATCATAAATTCGGATCCAGTTATTATTTTTAATTTTTGTTTCAGGTAATATATCATCTGATCACTGAGCTGTCGGCATTGAAAAAAAATGACCTTGGTGAGTTTTCATTTCATAGTGTACCCATTGTTAGAGGTTCAAACTTCCGTTTGCTTGTTCCAGTTGATGTTTCTGCTATATTTTTTTTGTCTTTTTCTGCCATGCATCGAGAGGGAAGTTTTGTGCTTGCGGTACCTAATTCATAATTGATTTAAAAGTTGAAAACTACGTCATGAAGATGTGAATGATCGATTTACGCCATAAAAAAGTCACTCATATTCCCTATAATAAGAAAATTCCTTTGACGCAAAAACATTGGCCGGAAGCATCAGCGCATTCGATGAAATATCAAAATGGATCGATGTGTATCGCTTCAACGGGGATCTGAACCCCTTCCAAAGTGCGATGTACGGATTGAAACGAAGAAGAAGGCGAGGTCGGGAAAGGTCACTTTTCCGACCTCTTCTTCTAGAGTCCTTTCCAACACGAAGCACGTCGGTCTCACCAACGAACCGGGCGGTTCGTCGTACAAAAATTAAGCGCGAGAGATGCCGCCGTGATTGAATTAGACAATTCCGTAATAAAATCCGATCCAGCCCACGGAGCGTGAACGTACGGGCGAGAGTCCGCCGCCATTAGACTTGATTGAGAATATCCTGCGTCGTCGTTAGTCGCGTTGTTCATAGTCGCTGTTGTTATAGTCCAGTCCGAATGTACATGAATTCGGACGACTTCTGTTCAACAGCCGTGCCAAATCGTCAATTTTTTTGTAGGTAGTTTGGATCTCAACGAATATAGTGTGAAATTTGTGGGATCGCGAAATTACGACTTCTGGCCGAAAAAATTATTTAAATAAACAAATGTCACTATTTGATGATGATGTTATTATCTTTGAGATTTATCGAAAAATGTTTCCTACGTAAAATGTGCGCCCTAATGAAATCTACAAAAAAGTCCTTATCAAAAATCACGTTGAATTAGATTAAGTTTGGCGGTAAATCACTGTTGAATAACATTTTTTCAAAAAATGTTTTATTGTATTTACGTGGTTTATTCGAAAAGTACTGTTCTGAAACTCATCCACCACCTAAAAGAAACTGTGCTGAAGAGATATCGTTAAGCTTTACCCAGTCACTTTATTATAGTTAAGTTAGTTGAGTAATAGTGACCGATTTCCGTACATCCGGTGTGTCGATAAAGCACTTGTTCCACAAGGCCGAGAAGGTGCAAAAAAAATCAGGTTGATTCTTTTCGGCATGTACATTCAGGATTCAACTGAATATTTCCCTCATATAAAATGTCCCATAAGAGCAATGCAATTATCGAAAACTTACAGCGGTAATTGCATTGTATCAAGTCACCATAACAACACATTTGAAACCGTATCGCTAGACGTCAGTAAACAACACAAATAAATGTCAGATAGACTTCAAAAATAGAAAAACATTTCGCGTTTAGGTGAGTACTCCATACAATCTATGGGGGAAAGTATAAATGAACAAAAAATAACATTTCCTTGAGAATTTCTTTATTCGTGAAATATTCCAATGAATTACATTCGTGCATAAAAATGACCAGATAATTTTGCATTCAAGCGTGATATCTTATACAAATTGCATTCGGTTATTTTCATATTTTGGCGAAAGTGCCCGAGTTCGAAGGACGAGGGCTCTTTCGCCAAAATATGAAAATAAACTTGTAATTTTTAGACATCACGCTTTCTTGCAAAATTATCGATAATTTTTATGCACTCGGGCAATTATAACCGAAAAGATTAGGTTGGGAAAAACATTTTATCAATAAATAGAAGTTACGCCTTATTTTATTAAGTCATTCAAAATGTTCTTCAAGATTAACATCGTTACGAATTAGTATAACTACTTTTCTTCGGGCTTGAAGGCCGTATTTGAATTTTGCGAAAATGTTAATCTAAACAGAAATGAATCAAACAAACGTAAAAATGATTGTCTCGCTGGGAGCTATGAGAATATTGAAGAACATTTCGAATAACTTATATACTTGAGGCGTAACTTCCACTTGTTTATGAGCTAAAATTTTATATCCTCGAGAATAGATGTTTTTTCAAACCTATTTTTTCAGTTGAATCCTGAATGTATATGCTAAAAAGAATCATCCTGATTTTTTGCACCTTCTCGGCCTTGTCGAACAAGTGCTATATTGACAAGCTGGATGTACGAAAATTGGTCCTTATTGCTAAACTATATGACATGGCTGGGTAAAGCTTAACGATATCTCTTCAGGACAGTTTCTTTTAGGTGGTGGATGAGTTTCAGAATAGTACTTAATGAATAAACCACGTAAATACATTAACAAGTTTTTTGAAAAATTGTTGTTCAACCGTGATTTGTCGCCAATCTAATATTTATAAATGATTTCTGCATAGGACTTATTTTGAAGATTTCATTACGACGCACATTTTTCGTAGGAAACATTTTTCGATAAATCTCATTCCAAAGATAATATCATCAAAATAGTGACATATATTCATTAAACAATTTTTTCAGCCAAAAGTCGTCATTTCACACTATACTCTTTGAGGTCCACACTACCTACAAAAAAATTGACGACTTGGCACGGCTGCTGAATAGAAGTCATCCAAATTCATGCACATTCCGACTGGACTAATAGTCGCTGTTATTACTACGATGGAGTGGCGTCCCCCCTTCCCCCTCCCCCTGCGGTCGATCGTGCCGGCCACCGTACCCATCGGTACCAACTACCGCCGAAGGCTCTTTCTGCTGGTCTCACGGATCTTCGTCGTGAGTATTTCCCGGTACGCGCAATTCACTCTTTTTTCTATCTAGATTTGCGTATTTTTCGTTATTGGCGATCGGATAATACAGGGTGTCAAGTGAATAATGGATAACTTTTCAATTGCGAATAGAGGACAGTTAGACCCACGGATACTAGAAATAATGACGTTCCCTCTTCGACCCCTCATATTATTTAACGTTTACGAGCGACAAGGCCGGCGCTAGGAGATTTCGTAACAGTATCAACACGGATGACCCGACGAGTACCGAATTCCCACCCTTTGTTGTGAACTTGGAGACCTGTCGAAACTCTCTTGCTCAGGGATCTTCTTTCAATAGAACAGCTGAGCTTTGTAACAACTTGCCAAGAGACGTTTCTCCTGAGGCTTACAAACTTCATAAATTCAGAGTGAATGTTAATTCCTATCTTCAGTCTCTTGATTCACGCGGTGTTCTTCGAATCTACATTTAAAAAAAGATAGGTACTGGTTGATTAATGGGTTTTTAATAATTTCTAGAACTATGTTCCAAACGCTGCAGTGCATTGAATGACCTTTAATGGTCCATTAGCTTAAAGTTCCAATAAGAAAAAGTCGGTGCAATCGGCTGCAGCCTTCAATTTCGTTGGATATTTTTTATACTCAAGGATGAAACTATAATTTTGCAGGTCACTAAGATTTTATATCGGTATACCTATACATTCATTAATATTAAAAGTCCCTAACCATGACGGTACTCCTAAGTTTAGTGTAATAATCACTTGAGTTTGATGAATTCCCGTGTGCACAAATTCTAAACAATCTATTTAAGAGTAATAATATTATCTTCGTTGATCAAGCCATGCCATATTCCAAAATATTTATGTTAACTGAACTCGTTGTATGAAGAGGTAATACTCTGTGGTCGGAGAAATGTTATACAAATGATTATTGAAAAAGACTTATGTATTGTTACAAATCCCCTAGGGCCGGCCCTGACGATCATAAATGCAGAATAATATGGGGGTCGAAGAGCGAACGTCATTTTTCCAGGAACTCTTGATTCGTGTGGAAAATTCGATACACATCATCGAGGCCTCTCTCGAAGATTTTCCGTAGGCGTACTCAGGTCTATAAGGAGATACTTCATCGCGGAGGAGACAGTTTGTTCAGAGAGAGAGTTTCCAGTATTACTTCTTTTCTTCGGGTTTCAAGGCCGTCGTTCTTTGGAATTTCTTCCTATAGTTTCGCTAGCGCGAGTGGCTAGCTTCTTCAGAGGCTTACTCATCTCTCATCTATTATTCCGATGATGAGAGATGAGTAAGCCTTTGAAGGAGCTAGCCACTCGCACTAGCGAAAAGTTAGGAAGAAATTCCAAAGAACGACGGCCTTCAAACCCGAAGAAAAGTAGTAATACTGAAAACCACGGCAGCGAAAGCCCTAATCATTTTGTCAAAGAGAGTTTATTAGCAGAGTTATTCAGAGGGAATTATTTAGTTTTATTCGGAAAGAGAGTTTAGCAGAGTTATTCAGAGCTAAGTGGAGGTAGTTATTCAGATAATTACCAGAGTTTTTAGCTTAGTGGAGATAGCTTTGGTATTGCTAAGTGCAGAAGGCGAAGTAGAGGATTTCTACTACAGAGAGGTTATCAGAGTGTTTCAGAACAGAACGTTGGAAAGTTAGCAGAGCAATTTAAGTGATTGTATTGTGTTGTGATGAAGAGTTGTAATGAAAGTAGTTTAGTGTTGTTTGGAGTTTCAATAAACTAACCCAAGGAAATATCGTAACAGTATTACCACCGGAACGTAATCTACTTCAAACATTATGACAGAGAAAACAGAAAACTATCACGTCGAATCAAACGTCAATAGTGAAATATAAAGGGAGCCTCACATTGTGAAATTGTCGAATTCAACCTCACTGGAGCGTGAGTCTACTGCGCATTCTACTCTACTACCGTGTATTCTATTATCCGTGGTTAGACCTTTCCGAAAATATAGGTATTATTGTTATAGAGAGTCCTACGATCTTCGAGTTGTTTGAACTTTTATGAATTGAAAACAATCGTTACTCTTTGTTACTTTGTTATCGAAGTCAGCTAATTTGTATTGAATTAAAGTTCCATAAACATAGCTCCTTCCCTATTCCCATCTGAATATCATTTTTTTTGGAGAAAAAAGTTGCATGCGTTCTACTACTTAAAAATCTACATTCAATGAGGAATTTTTAGGAATCTTGGCCAAAAACTCTAGCAACGAAGGAAAACGAATTTAAATATTTTTTTTCCATTGTACCACGTTAATTTTTTTTTTAACTTCAATACGGGTCTGATGTCTTGTCAAGAATATTTTACAATCTGAGGATATTTCGCTAGTTTAACTCCTGCCCTAGGACCTTAAGAATGATTCACGAAATGAACTGATCGGCTTCGTCAAGAAGCTTGACTTATGTGGTGAAGTATAAATCTTGTGTTAGCCACTATAAAAACTACCACAACCAACCTCCTTGAACAATGGTGTCATTACTTAATTTGTACGCATATTACTCCTATTGTTTACCAGCGATAGTTTTAATGTGTTTTCTGTCTAGAGTCCACTGTGAGGCAAGCGCTATTAACACGGTAATTCCTTCGAAATATGTCGTTAAAAATATGTAGATAGAAGTAGTCTGGAAAGAACACGTTCGTATCGCTTTAAATCGATTCTGGTTATATTTATCATTTATTTCTTGCTGATGCGTTTAATTGTTCACGATTCCTACGTGCTAATGATTGGTTTTTCAGATCGAGAAAAAATGCGTATACTCAGAAATTTCTAGGACAAAATTATGATTTTTTGAAAATTTACGACAGTCGACAAAGAAGCTAGACCGCTATCTGGCTGAAACAAGGGATCAACCCTTGTTTCAGCCAGATAACGGACTCTGATATCACTTTAGAACCCCAAAGCCCTAAGGAATTGACTTAGGTGTACAAGTGGAACTAACTTCTCTACTTCAGTTGAATTACTTCATTTGTAACCTTAAAAAAAAGAAAATTATCTCGTCGTTATCTCGAATGGAAGATATAAAAAACCGGCGTACTAGAGTTGTCGAAAGAAGGAAGGTATTCTTTCGACAACTCTCTGCGAAAAATAAAAGATAATTAATTTCAAAAATTCTTTAGCTTTTCGAAAGTAAATGAGCAGCGTGATCAAAACTACGAGTCTAGTTGGTACAGAACCTGCGATGACCTACAAAGGGTTAGGCAGGCAACAAGAGAATGATACAACACTAGAGAGATTTTAAGCCCCTTATTTACATGCCTAGTTATGGTTATCGTTATTGTGAGCATGCGTGTTAGCAACTCTGAAATTCGTTATCGTTATTAACCATACCGGATTCCGTTAGTTACGGAGAAATAAAGTTACGCATCTCTTACCGTTATCGTTATTTTTGCAGCATCTACGTTGCTTCTTGTTGCATTATTTCGTCCAAATGTTAGAGCATTTTAAATTTACATGTTTTATTACGTATATTAGAATAATTTAAAAGCATTAGGAGAGATTAATTCTACTGCAAATATTCGCGAATTAGTATTTTTTTTTTAATAGCAATGTGGTTACAAGGAAACCATACTTTAAATTTATAACATTTGGGCTGAAGCTAGAAAATAAATTGAATCTGGCAACACCGAAAATATTATGAAGTTGTCTACGGTAAGACGACAGAATTAACCTAAAGAAGGTAATTGTATGGCTTCTTCCATCATTTATTAAAATAAATATAAAAAAACTTTGAAAACCATAAAGTGGCAAAAAAAATTTCTCGGATCACAACAGGTGTTATTCTTAGGTTGGGTTGAGTAACATTCATTAGATTTTGACGTTATTTCTAGTGGCTTAAAATCTCACTTTCATTTTGTCGAAGTAATCGTTACCGTTAATAAAAATAACCATAAAGTAGTCTAAAACAGCCGCTAAATTTAGTGGCTTAAAATCTCTCTACTGTATGTGAACCGGTAACGGTACTCCTTATCCTTGACCTTCACAATCGTTTGTAATTTACTACTCGGTTCCTCAATGTGTTGGTACTAAGCGTGAGTATCCAACTGTGACGCGGTGTAGCTTCGATCGCAGACTAACCTACATTCTAAAATCATGAAATGTTCGAAATAAGGAGCAAGCAATAAGGTGCAGCGAGATTTCACAAACGAAGTACTCGCAATATTTTCTAATGAAGCTTTTCCAGAAAGTTCAAATACTCGAACATTGTATAGTATTTTTCACAGTAAATGGTATTGGCTTATTAACTGCAATAAACTACCCGATTTAATCCCATTGTGTAGAAAATCATCTGGTAAAAGATGCAAATGTGCTACAGGGTCGAACTTAAGAAATTTGAATTTTGCATAATGTAGGAGATATACTTACTTTTTATCCACGGACGCCACATACTGCCTATTCTGTACGATGGGGTATAAAATCTTTGCTATAAATGTCTGTAATAAAAAATGAATGTTATAAAATTATTGCACGCCGTAACACAAGTGAACACTTCCAATGAAATACAAAGACTAACATGAACAAGAAGTGTAAGCTGTAATCCTCTACAATCCCTCTCTGAGAAACAAAATTACTTGAATCCGATCCTTTTACATCTCGGATTTTACAACTTAAGGGTCTAATTGGTTTTATTATAATCCTTCAGTCAATACCATTTATTGTGAAAACTACTATATCAGAAACACTTGCAGTTATGCGATATGCTAAACAATTTAGGAAATTAGGCCTGATGGCCTCGTGGTATAAATCTTTCTCGAGTTACTTATTTTCAACAAAACACACGAGTGTCATAAATATTTTTATCCAACACTTGACAGCTATGACTGTCAATATTAATGTCATTTTAGACAAGTAAACAATCAAATAACTCACAGGACAGTCAGAACTGTCATGTGTTGGTTAAAATACCCATAGACATTATAACCAATGGACTGGCCCTAAGAGAGAGAGAGAGAGGACTATGGAATGAGCAAGATAATTACTTCAAGAATAACCTCTAAATGAATTCCTTCCTCAATGTGTAGTAGATAAAGAGAGGCTGAGAAGGATAGAGTAATTCAAGTCTAGAATTATCATTCTGTCCTTCACAACATCACTCTAATGTATTCCTCATCGTGTTATATGGATAACTGTCATAAAGGCCAGTCCATTAGTTATAATGATTCAGGGGCGCCGGAACCATAGGGGCAATGGGGGCTCGGGCCCCCATAGAGAATTGGCTATGGGGGCTGAGCCCCCATAGTGAAGTTCTGGTTTGCTCTCATAGCAAAAATTTTTCCTTTAGAACAAATTATGTATCGGTCTCACTGGTGTCGGGTTATAAAGATTTTTATTATCACGCTGGCAACAGTGTCAGTGACAAAACCGCCGCAGTTACTCAAAGCCGTAGTCACTATTAACAAAGGTGCGTACGTATACCGTATATATAATAAAAAATAAAAAGATGTGATATCTGACATATCAAATCAAAAATGTATTCACGGTCCATGATGACACAGCAAAGACTAAACGATTGTGCTATTTTGAACTTCTACAGAGCTCCTTTTTAAAGAAGTTAGTTAACAATTTTAAACACCAACAAAAATTTTTTAGTACTCAGACTCGCCATTTGGCATTTGAGGTTTGAAACTGGCTGTGATTATCAGTTTTTTTTTGTTTTTTCTATACTTCTCCGAAGAGTTTGGAAATAATTTCTATTATTTTAAACATGTTGTACATACTTGGGTCGTTTTGGATTAGTATTCACTTTGTGTTTTTTGTATACAAGTATATGAACATCACCTGAATATATGATTTATGATACACTGGCTTTATTTTATCTATTTTATTGTGATATATATATATATATATATATATATATATATATATATATATGCTGGCTGGAACTTCCGGTTGATCCGCGTCTGGAATGATTTACTTGTCTACGTTTCGGCTCCCATTTCGGAGCCATTTTCAAGCCAGCTGGCTATCATCACACCAGTGATGATAGCCAGCTAGTAAGACAACTCAGACCTAGACGCAAGGTCACTCAGTCTTGTAAATGGCTCCGAAATGCGGAGCCGAAACGTAGACAAGAAAATCATTCCAGACGCGGATCAACCGGAAGTTCCAGCCAACACATTTCTAACCGCGGAAGCCTAGCCGATCAAATATATATATATATATATATATATATATATATATATATATATATATATATATATATATATGTTACCGGCAATGTGTATAATTCAGGCATTGTATAGAATACCTAGGCAGGCGAAGTATAAAATGAACAACATTGTTAAAAATTGTTTATTGCAAATAACAAACATGGAATGTATTAAACATAGGATCTGAAAATCCTCATATTTTACTAGAGTAAAATTTAAAAGTGAAACATTAATTTAAGAAATTACTTGTTACAGCAGGAAAGAGAATTATGGTTAGGTTAGGTTGGGTTAGGTTAGGTTAAAAATCTGTCTGTTCCATTAGGCATTCCAGATCAGGTTATGTCTGGGGGGCAAATACCAGTTTTAACCAATCACACACTTATAAAAAAGAAAACAAACGAAAGTTCCTGGGGGGCAGATGCCGCCGATTGGTTCATTTCGATTTATTTGACATTTTTGACAAGTATCTGGAATGCCTAATTGTTTTAAAGTTAAGGTTAACCTAACCTAACCTAACCATAGTTCTCTTTCCTGCTGTAACAAGTAATTTCTTAAATTAATGTTTCACTTTTAAATTTTACTCTAGTAAAATATGAGGATTTTCAGATCCTATGTTTAATACATTTCATGTTTGTTATTTGCAATAAACAATTTTTAACAATGTTGTTCATTTTATACTTTGCCTGCAAAACTTTCGACATTCTATATAATGCCTAGGCATTATACACAATGCCTAGGCAAAGTTTGTACAATTGTTAAGAAATGAGTTTATTTCACAATGGAACAGACAGATTTTTAACTCTGCCTGAACTCCAGCAGGCATTCTATAGAATGCCTAGGCAAAGTATGAAATGTTTAAAATTTCACACTTTGCCTGCTTACTTTTGGCAATGTATAGAATGCCTAGGCATTCTATACAATGCCTGATTTTACACTTTGCCGGTAACATATATATATAAATAAATAAATATATATATATATATATATATATATATATATATATATATAGACCGAGCCCCCATAGTACTTTTGAAGTTCCGGCGCCTATGTAATAATGTATATGAAAATAACAGATATACCCGACTATGTCCACTTCTAACTTCAATAAAGGTGGAAAAGCAAAAGCGACTTCATCTTTGTTTCGTATATTCTGAAGGAAATGGTTTTTCAACCCGATTCCGAGCCGGTTTAACGTGAAATTATTCCTCTTAAAATGAAGTCTCCGACTAAGAAAAGGATTTCACGGTGTGAAGAACACATGTTTCGCGAAATTAACGACTCGCAATAGTATTTAACGAGTTTTGAGATTCGGATATTGCTGGTTGACGGAAGACGGTTACCCATGAGATCACTTAGGAACGAATGGCGGTTGCAGATTGGCTCCGGATGATATTAAATTCGAGCAAGCAAACAGTCAGGGGCGTCTCTGAATATACCCAGCCAACACAGTTACATCGCAGAGACGTCCCTGCGATATCACGACGAGGCGCGTGACGTCCCAAAACTTGTCGCAGGGAACTTGCATTTACGTCGCTCACATGTCGCGATGTCACACTCAGGCGACATCGCCTGTGACACAACTGCGACAAGTTTTGTGACGAAATTGCGACAAGTTTTGTGACAAAATTGCAACAAGTTTCGTGACGAAATTGCGACAAGTTATGTGACAAAATTGCGGCACATTTTGTGACAAGATTGAGATCAATTTTGCGACAAGATGTGCGATGACTCTGCGATTTATTTCGCTATCAATCTGTGACGTACTTTCTGCCTTTAATATGTGGGATATATTCTGAAATCTATCCAGGAATATTGGTAGGCCTGTATTCTGTATCAGTGATATTTCATGGATATTACCAGGATTATATACACTGGATATCATAAGAGCGACATTTACTGGACATCATAAAAGCGATATCTACTGGATGTCACAAATATCACATCAACTCGATATCGCAATAGTTACATGCCAAATGTGTACATCGCAGCGACCTATTAGAAGTAATGTCTCAGTGTCACTTGATAGTGACTTGATAGGGTTTTTTCCAATTTTCACATATTTAGTGACACTTTGTAAAAGTGTCAGAAACGTTAGAAGTTAGAAAAGTACATCAAAGACTCCAGTCGTCCTATGAAATCGCACATGGTATTTCCCATATATTCTTTGAAGAAAAAATTAATTTATTCAGGACATATATCTGCTGTTGGAGCATCAAAATAGTTGGATGATACAGCTCTTATAATCTTAACAAAACCTATACGTTTAATGTCTCAATTATTATTTCGGTTGTCCACATATTAATCGTCCTCGCTTGCTCTTCGAAAACTTTATAATATGTTCCTTCCTCCATACTATCTTGATGTAGAGAAAACTTATTTCTGACTTTTAACAAGCACCTATCACTCCCAACAATGATCAAATTTCACTGTAAAACTTCTCACTTACAGCTCATCCGATCCATCTTTGCACAGAACTAATAACGTATATGCCCAGCAATATCTGTGAAGTATAGAAAGATAAAAAAACACCTATTTTATGTGTTCACTGTGTTGTGATTTATCTCTAGAAGGTGTTTTTTCTTTCGTTATGGTCTACATTACCAGTGTGCTACTGGAAAAGTATCTGAGTTTGTGCCAAGATGGATTGGATAAGCTGTACTTGTTATCCTTTGGTACGCCTTCAAAAATTATTATTAGGTTGGAATATTTTCAGTTTCTCTGCTATCTCAATTGACTTCTAAACATTAGCGTTCAATCTTCGTTGACTTTCCATTTTGAAATAGACAAGCGCAACTGATTTTGGTCGTATTTGGCATTTTCCACAAGCGTAAAACATAGAATTCTATATGAACTTCTTGCAATGGGTTTCAACACATAAAGTGAAAAAAATTGAAAACTAAAGAGAAATTCACCCATTTTTGAATAAAAAATGCCGCGTAAATGTCTTCTTTTAAATTGAATGTGAAATATTCCAGAAATTATTCAAGATGAGTGAAAAATGTGTGATATAGAATGTATTTAGATATTGATGTGTGATGTGGATTATAAATCTGCCAAAAAATACAGGCATTTAAAAATAAAATCAATACCTACTTCGGGTTTATTCGGAAGTGTTAGGAACTTCAAACTCACATAGTTGAACTGAAATCTGTTAGCTTTATATTCGTCGAAATATTGAAAATGAAACAATTGAAATATAGACCAACAAGATTGTGCCCATATGTCCAAATTCTTCGAAAGTCTTCAAAGGGACCACGAAATTCTGCCCACGGAGCTTTTAATGTAACTTCTATCTGACTACCTGAATCAATAATCAACCTGTATTGCCCTCAGAACTACTAACTACCTTCAAAGTCCTCATTAAATTTATAATGATATTCCTCGACCAAAAAGGGAGATTTACGAGAAATTTCAACTCAATTAAATCGAAAGTAATTACAAACTTCATGAATGTATTGAAAGTTTGGTTTCCTAGAGGAGGGTCTTCCTCAATTGCCTGTTGCTGTAGAATTCAATACTTTATAGGGAAAAATACCCAGCGTTCAAGACAGAAAGTTAAATTGAATAATTTGGGTGTTTTGCCAAACTCAATTTTACATGAAAACTCCAGTGGTGAATTCATGAGTTTATAACTTTACCAAATTTCAAGTCTCTGCTGTCACTTCGAATTTTTTCTATTTTCAGAACCTTAGCTCTATCAATTTGGACAGAACATGATTGAAATTTCGTATTCCTGTGAATATAAGATCTACATGCAGTGTTTTGTACAGAAAATAATTTATTGTATTCATAATGGATAAAAACTTGAATAATATCCTAAAAAAAATAAATATATAGATTTTCATTATCAGTTTTATTGAATTCAATGACAGCTGTTTTGACAACGTCCCATAAGTCACTTTTATATATACAATGTACATTCTCACCGGGTATATAATATTTTTGTTCACGATCACGAATTTTGAGGCGTTAGAAATAATCCGACTATTCAAGTGTCTAGATGTTTGTCATTATTTCTCAAAAAAGCGACTGCAGACGAAACGTTAATTCTCGATAGAAAGAAACCAGTTTAACCAAGAATTCAATTCGAAGAACCTTTTCAGAAATGACACATATGACAAATACGAGAAAGACAGAAGAAGGTCACCCAGTATTCAGAATGTTTCCACATGACAATATCTCGGATAGGCTTGCGCGGTCAAATATGTGCTGACTGAAACTTCCGGTTGAACCGCGTCTGGAATTGTTCTTCTGTCGACGTTTCGGCTCCCACTTTGAAGCCATTCTCAAGACTTCTTGACTTGGTGACGAGTTCTAAGTCTCGTTAACCCCCAGCTCTCATCTCGACAAAGTGAAGATTCAATCTTCTCGTCACCAAGTCAAGCCGAAACGTCGAAAGAAGAAGAATTCCAGACGCGGTGCAACTGGAAGTTCCAGAGAGCACATATATATATATATATATATATATATATATATATATATATATATATATATATATATATATATATATTTATATGTGTGTCGGATAGGTTTCCGCGGTCAGTTGTGTGTTGTTGTTGAGTTCGGGTTGAACCGCGTCTGGAGTTTTGTTCTCGACGTTTCGGCTCCGATTTTGGAGCCATTTTCAAGAGGTGAATGTGACTTCACGCTGAGGTCTCAATCTGCCTACTCCTCAGGTGTTGTCACAGGGGGCAAGGGTTTGTGACTTGACGCCGGGGCCTCAATCTACCTACTCCCCAGGTCTCGTCACGAGTTCTTTCTAAGGTCTCAATCTGCCTACTCCTTAGATCGAACTGAGGTATCGAGGGATGTTGGGTAGGATTTATAGCAGCGGGTGCTACTAAAGGACCGTCGGATGTCTTGGTGGGGACTGGGCATCTGGAAATTAGGGGTTTCCATGCAGTTGGAAGTCTCTGGCCGTCGTCACGTTTATTTAAGCAGGAAGGTCGCTTCTCGATTTCGATGGCCTCGCGAATTATACGAGCTTGTAGTGTTTTTGCTGTGGCGATGGTCTTAGTGTTCGCAAAGTCTATATTGTGTCCTGTCTCTTGATGATGTTTGGACAGAGCTGAAGATGGGTCTGATTTTCGGACAGCAAGTTGATGTTCGTATACTCTACTTGTCACACGTCTGTTGGTCTGGCCTACATATGTTCTATGGCAATCAGAACATGGTATTTCATATATACCCTGTGATTCGTTGACAATTTTATCCTTGGGGGAGCGGAGGAATGTGGAGATTTTGTTGCTGGCTGTGAATATCGTTTTTATGTCCTGTTTTTTGAGAATTCGGCTGATTTTGTCAGTAACACCTTTAATGTAGGGAAGAAAAGCTTTGTGGGGAACGTTGTTGTCTGTTGGGTCTCTGGGAATGGAATGAGAAGTTTGATGGCGGCGGATGGATCTGTCAATTTGATGGTCTGTGAATCCATTTTGAAGAAGGGCTGATTTGAGTTGGGCTAGTTCCTGTGGTTTGTTATGGAGGTCTGTGAGGTTGATGGATCTGTGGATGAGGGAATTCACAACGGAATTGGTTTGTGCTGGATGATGGTGGGAGTTTGCGTTATATATATATATATATATATATATATATATATATATATATATATATATATATATATATATATAATATATAATTCCTGTTCAAATGCAAATATCTCTTATTGGCAATATTCGTAATTGACATTTTTTTTTCAACAGACGCAGCAACTTTTCGGGGTAGATTAAAAATCTACCCTTCTACACTTGTATATATTCCAATATTGATTCTAATTTGTACAGATTGTGGGAGGTTACAAACCCAGAAAACTACGAAAAAAATGCCACTTGTATTTTAATAAACGGAAAGGAAGAGATTGCTACCTGTTGGAGAGTTGAACTGAGGAGATTCAATTCGAAGTAGGTTGTCTCAAATTCAACACTAGGCAATTCCATTGAAAATCTTCCAAAATAGTCTTGAAACAGGAGGCAGACTAGCTTTCCAAACGTCTCCAAGGGAAAATATTTTTTCAATGATTTCGTTGATCAAGCCGCCAAATTCAATAAAAGACGATACGTACTCACAAAATTGTTACTCAATTTTGCATCTTTTTAATTTTGTAGTTACGTATCTAGAAAAATATATCAATTTCCCCAAAGAACACATCATAAGAACTTAAAGCCTTTTCTTTTTCATTTCTAGGGAAGAGGAAACCCAAAAAATCTATTCAGTAGAGTTTTTTCCAAGGAGGATTGAAACATAAAAGATGTGAGACATGCCTATTGATAGGTTTCTCACTTCTATATTTTCCTCTTCGTTACTGAACTGACTACTCCTCGATCCCATTGACCTAAAAGCAGACTTCACCTTCAACAAAACCCATCCCTTAATGAGTTATAACGCATCAACCGGAAAGTTCTCATCCGCAAAAACAACGAAAAGCTCCGCTTTTACATACGAATTGCTTCGATGAAAGTTTTCTCGATTCGGAGCTTTTTCATCAGTCTCCCACGACCTAAATGAGGCAGAGTGTTCTTCGTAATTTATTCATTGCTTCATAGATGTTATATAATTCCGTAAAGGATGAAAAATACAGCCGCAAAGGTCACGCGATCCTTCAGCCAGTTTTCTTATGCATAAATATTTTTCATCGAGCGCAAGAACTTTGTTTGGCCACGCCCACTGCCCAGACATCCGGTTTGCTGAATATGAATGATGTCGTCGAAGTCCAGTTCTGTCTTGAAAGTTCTTCGAGTGTGAAAAGCGGCTGTGTGGGAGCATTTCCGTTGAATGATCATAAATTATTTTCATTTGACGGGGAGTTTGGGTCGCCTGTTAGCAGATTTGTTAGGAAGATTCAGGAGTTTTTATGCCAATGTTAGGTTGAAATGAATTGAAGTAGGTTTTTCTATCGACCATTCGTCGTTCGCTGACAAACGGCAATTTTTGAGAGTCTTGAACGCGACCTTGAAACCAGTGGGGTCTTGCCATTTCACGTGCGATTCCTGACAGACCCATAAGTCACATATAACATCCGCAGTTGAACCAAAAAACAAGAATATCCACTTGCTTCTCGATTTGAACTGAAGATCGATAGGATGTGTTACCAGCGACTTGGAAATCAACATGTTGAGGCATCGACAATGTTTCTTGTAAAAAATATTGTTATGAAATTGAATGAGATAAACCTATTCGGAAAAGGGAGTGAATCAAATATGAATAAAGTTTCGAATCTGAAATGAATTTGAACAAGATATATGATGAAAAAACGCTAAATCAGTGAATGGATATGAAAATTGAATAATGTCGAAGTAAAGAAATGAAAAAATCAAACCAGGGTTTCATAATAGGTTCTTACGAAGTTTTCCTTTCAGGTATTTATCCTGAAAAAGAACAATGTTTTCTTTTTAGGCCATTGAAATACAAGATTTCTCACTGCTGATCAGATGAAGCACCATTATACAAGCATTTTTTCTAATGATTTCACTTTCATAAAAGTGGCAAATTCTATTTTTTGATTAAGAGAAGAAAGACAAAAATAATTCCCTTAAAACTCTTTCATCTTAGATCAGTAATGATTGAAAAAATTCCCAGGTCGCTTCGATTTGGATTTAGGATGGAACATAATCGCTATTTGCATCGATGGTCGCCTTCGTAACTTCACGTGGGGTAGACATTATTCCATATCAAAATCATCTTCAATTCGATTCTCGCTCATTTTTGTTTCCATTCACAATTTCATCTGGAATTTCAATACAATTTCAATCCTGACAGCCATGTCAAATTGCATTTCAATTTGTTTGACAAATAAACTCCCAGAACTTGATATATCGAAATTCAGTAATATGCTCATTAATCACTGTGAATGGCACTGCTCCTTCAATTGTAATGAAAATCTGATTAAATGGAAGAAGTAGTTATTCCAGTGTTAGTAGTGGTAAAAATATTATACATACCCCGGGTGATAATAGTATTATGTAGCTGCCACATTATATAATGAATGAAATGGATCTAATAATACTAATATCAACCACTTCTCAACTTAATTTTCAGGTGAACATGATGGGAAAATGAAAGAAATTAACATATCTTGGGAATTCAAGAGTTCCTCTCACATATATGCCCTGTATATATGGATCAGTCTTACTCAAGACACTAATACAGATGAATCTGTAAATCTTCCGAGAGATTAGCTTTGATATTCTGCAGCAACAGCTGCTTGTGGTGAATCTATCAGTCGCAAAAGGAAATGTTTGGCTCCAGAAATGAGTAATGATATCCCAGAGAATCTATCAGCAATAGATGTTTGGTGAAAGTGTTGAGCAATGATCTCCCAGAGAATCTATTAGTCGCAATGCGAGATGTTCGGCAGTAGATGAGTAGAATATAAGAATTGTATTCGTTTATTTTAGGAACTGGGAGCTAGAAAATCTATCAATCGCCATGGTAGACCTTTGGTGATAGATGAAGAAGAACCTCAACTTAGCGTCTATCAGTCGCAATGTGAGATATTTGGCAATGGATATAATTTAATAGATATCATTTTCTGAACAATTTGGTCATGAATTTCAAAGTGGTTAAAGTCAGTTAGAGTTTTCTCCAAAGTGACGCTGCGATTTCAATCTGTAATCTAATTTATAAAATATAATAATAAATATAATATATAAAAGTGCCATCTCAGGTAAATGAATAATTTGGTGTAGATTATCAATATGCTCTCTCTTGTTCATGAATGTTCTGAATTCATAGTACGAAAACAAACGATTCAGTGGGGAATCAAGTTAAAGTTTAGTTGAGGAATTACGTAAATCAAGAAAGCGATATGAGAAATTGTGCTTGCGATTTCTCAGGTGTAAGGCAACGGACCAGGTCATTTTGCATCTTGCTGCAATTTTGTAAAATCGTTTTTCAAAGAGTATAAAGTTCGGACCTCATAATGACAGGAAAACGTTCACTTATAGTTTTGTAGCCCTCTGTACTAAATTCGACTGCCGCTCACCCGCCACCCTGTCCCACGAGGACAAATTGAGGACCGCCAATCTCTTCCGAATCTGCACGCAGAGCAAGTGCGGCACAAAGGACTCTTTGAGGTACTAAATATATCGGCAGGATCTCCTCCCGTCTACCAGCACATACAATATTTACATTTCGGTGAGCACATTTTCATGCATAAGTTTATCTCCGACCGTTTCGATGAGAATTTATCAGGATTGCTCTCCGCGCTCGTGGCCGTAATATCCTGCCGTTATGACCGCCATTTCTTATACGGAAAATCGGTCCAGTAGCGGGTTCCTAGTTGAATCACCAATGTACTGCGTCGAGAATATCAAGAGAAAAATTTCTAACAAGGGAAACAAACTTGTTTCCTGGGTAATATCTTGCCGGACATTGGATGATATAAGACAGTCAGAAACCTTCAGAAACACACGTTTGAACGTTTTTTGGTTCTTGCGATAGAAGGTCAGGTTTCAGCTCGATACAAACGACAGACCACCTATATGGGTGTTTCCGAAGGAATGATCCCTATCAGTACAGGGCAGGTTACTATCGACAATAAGAAGACCATGAATACAAGCTCCGCCATCTATTTGCGAATGGTGTGGATAGTTTTCGTATAATCGTGATTCGTGAATCGTTCGTGTTCTGTTTTTGCAAACGTGTCTTTCTCCAAAATTCCTGGGAAACCAGTCGAAATTCAACAAGATATCAGCTAGGAAAGTAGCTGGTTTCGAGCATATATCTGTCCAATAAACCAGATTGTCCAAATAATCGGAAGGATGAAGGGTTTCTAGACGATAGTTCGATTTCCATTCGGACCAACGTTATTCTCTGTTCAGAAAAAACCTGTCATATCGAGCTGAAATGTAAACCAAGTTGAGCAATGAAACTAATAATAGGGGAGCCCAAGCTGGGATTTCGGGATCTACCAAAGCGCGGAAGATTAATATACAGGGGAATACCTTGTACCCGATTAAGTACTTCCACCATATATGAGCCCTATATATATGGCCGCCCTTCAAGGATAAAGGATCGGATTATTGAAAAAAAATGATCATCTGAAATTTTCGAGCGCGTCAAATTAAGGTAGGGTGAGTTAGTTACATCCTGAAACGTGTTTATTTCACTAATCTGACAATTCGAGAGTGACCTAAAGAAGGAGGAGGACTGGGAAGTTGTAAAAAAACGTCATCTCGTCATTCTCGAGCGTGGCTAATTTAATTTTTATTTTGAAGGGAATAACCCAAGAATTGCAAACAAATATATAATCTGACGATTTCCACAAGCCGAAATAATAAAAATCCATCGATAAAGTTTAATGCGTCCAGCTAAGTGATACCTATATTACCTTTTCCACTTTTCTATTTCTCTCTCACTCCGTCCCCACTCTGGTTTCTGTTGCAATGATGACAGTTGATCACAAAGACTCGTTGATGGCATGATGTTGTTAACAACGAATATCCAACGGTATAAAATTTCAAAAATTTAGTTGCTTATAATTATTTTCTTATGAATACAAGTATTCTACTAAAAAAAACACACTTTTTTTATTTGCATGCCTTTTCCTGAGATTTTCAATTAATTAAGTTCAATGGTTTGAAAAAATTAAATAAAGAAATTTCAAATTGTCAGAATAGGCGAATCCCTCCAGATAATGATTATGAGACTGCAACGTCTAGGGCGTATAGATGAACCATATATACCTTAATCTGACACGCTTGTGTTTTTAAAAATGACGAATTTTTTTTTCACATTCTAATAACGTCTGCGGGTCTGCGTCACATCCAAACCGTCAGATTGTTATATAAGAGCTTTTTTAAGGTTCACTCAACATCCCCTGAGAAATTTTTTTTCATTTTCAACCCTTACGTACGACCAGCCCCATCGTAGAAACAATCAGATTTATATACGAACATTTTTAAAAATATTGTTACGATATTCTTCTGGGTTCGTCGATCAAAACACCAAACAACACTAAACTTCTTTTATTATAACTCGCTATCACAATACAATAAAACACAATCACTTAAATCGCTCTGATAACTTTGCAATGCTCGACACTAAACTCTCTGTACTAAAAATTCTCTTTCCGCACAAAGCTCTGCTCCACTTAGATCTCAAAACTCTCGTCACTTAGCTCCGAATGAAACTGCCGAATCACTAACTCCCTGTAATACAAATTCTCTCCTCGCGGCGAAGCCTGTCCCGTATATATCTGCGTGCCAATCGAGAATCGTCGAGAGAAGCCCCGATGACGCGTCTCGAATTCTCCAGGCGGATCCCCGGGTTCCTGGAAAATGACGTTCGCTGCGACGCGATTCCCCATCTGCGTTTACGATCTGGTCAGGACCGGCGCTAGGACGTAACAATATGTAGGACATAGATGATATCAATGTCTGACGCGCTCGAGTCAAGCAACAGTTTTTTTTCCTTTTTGAAAGTCTATAGCCGCTCCGCCCACCGATGAAAAGGTATACATTATATAACATTTTTTTTATCATCTAAGCTTCGCAACCCAATAGGTCTTTATGACGCTCGAGTAAATCCCGATTCAGATTCGTGGGCTCTCCTACTATAAACCATATTTCCGCACTATAACAGCTATTTCTAAGTAAATATTCCTCCGAAAATTTAATGACATATGACTGGCTCCTGTAAATGAATATTCAGGATTACCCGCTTGTAATAGTTTTGTTATCAAAAACTTTGCCATCTATTTGCGAATTGGAAAGTGATAGATTCCGTGTTTTCGTTAGTGACCTGTCCTGCATTGACAGGGAGCAATCACCCCGGAAACGATTTCCAGCTGTTCTCATTTGTTTTGAATTGGGTTCTGCTGTTTCGATCAAGGGAGGCACTTGCATCATTCCCTTTGCGAGAATTTCAACCAATGTTGTCAGAGGCCGGTAAGTAATCTATGTGAAATCAGCCAGAAACGCCAATGTCGGACAGATATCTGCCTGATATACCAGATTTTTTGATTTACGGAGAGATAGTAGTGTTTTTTTTCGATGTATAGTTTGCTTAGTAAAATTGAATCACCGCCACTGAATTCAAATCTGAAGGATGCCTATATGAATGCATGCATTAAGTTTGCTCCTAGTTAGCTTTCGAATGGAAGCAAACGAAATTAGATTTGAATTGGATAAATAGTAGGTATATCTACCCCGTCTGTTTCAGAACATGACTTTGGTTTTCTTTGTATAAATTGAAATATTTCCAAAAATTAGAGCGATGTCTCGATTGTCAGTCTCGCCTCACCTACACGGTATATTGATGGGCTTACACCTGTTAGAAAACAACTACTTCCGTGGCAAACACTACGACGGCGCTTGGCCTCCTCTTTCCGAACAGAATTAAAAATCCGGTATTATTCTATTTTGATTTTTCGATATTCATCTCATTCGAAGATTTTCCCATTGACAGACTTTCGAATTTGACACTAGAAACTATGTTTTTTATATATATATTTTTCAAATACTCCACGAGGACGCCCAATAGATATAGAGCTTTATGTTGGCTTCATGTTGACGGTTTGGGTGGTGTGATGCTCTGGGGCGTCTTACTGATATTACGGTAACGCATTTGCTATTTCAACTTCCCAGAAGCTTGTATTTATATTTCGTGCGAAGAAATACTCCATTTCTCTTCAGATTGTGATGATCTAAAAGGCGCAGATACCTTGTCTTGTAATATAATTCCCATGTGAGGGGGTCGGCACCAGAATATTCATTGAATCTCCTTGATTTATTCAGAGAACAGCAATCCGTCTTGTTGATGATTCTTTGCTCACGGACTCGCTCACTTCTTTGGAGCATCGTAAATGGGTGGGAGATTTATCTCTCTTCTATATATTTTCACGGAAAAAAAATTAAATAAATCCCAACTATCCACTGAAGTATTCTCTTTCTATCTGTCCTTTCTTTGGCATGACGCATAATTGAACCCTCCAACGAGGCTTCTGTTTGACTTTTTAGGGATGCTATTGTATCGAAATGTGCTGGCGCCGGCCCTGTCGACTATGGATGCGAATTGGTGCGACAGTTCCAGGAAAGATTATACCTGAGTGATCGCGGCTCACCCAGAATATTCGATTGTCAAGATTTGTCTGGATGATTCTCCACTGTATGAGCGCCTATATAAACGGGAGCCGCTCACCGTGGCGGCAGAATTTGTATAACAGAGAGTTTGTATTAGAGAAAGTCTATCAGAGTGTTTATTTAGTACAGAGCGTTGGATAGTGAGCGGAGCAGTTTGAGTAATTGTATTGTATTGTTGTGAAAAGGAGTTATAATAAAAGAAGTTTAGTGTTGTTTGGTGTTTTAAACATCGAACCCAAGGGTAGATCGTAGCACTATTTTCCTCATGCCCTCTGAAATCAGAATATTCCGAGTTCAGAATGGAAAGCAAGTAATTTGAATTTGATACATTTCTCGTGAAACAATGATGGTAACTCCAAATTATCAGTCTTCGAAATACAAATTATTATAGCCCTCATCATGAGACATATCCATCTGGTCATTCAGTGCAAATGATTCATTTCTATGTTCGAAATAAAGGATAATCGGTATCCATTACATAATTAGATGCTCCCAATTCATTGTGAGTGTCAATATAATGTAGGGACTCTATATTGATATTTGAGTTTGATTCAGAGTCGTCATTTGTGATATTATCAAGCTCCAAAAGTCTCTGTTCCACGTTTGATTCCCATAAGACATGCTTCATCACATTTTCTTTTGGACATATTGATTCGAACCAATATATAACTCACCTGGAAATATTATTATTGTTTCTTATAATTCAATTAATCCAACAGAACTTCAAACTGAGTACAAAAACTACTACAAACAAAAGCAACTGAACCAACGCTGTTATAATATCCAACGGACATTTAAGGGATGATTTATGAGAACTCCTTAGGTAAAAATGAATGATGGAATTGGGATATCTTGAGAAAAACGTGTGCTATCTAGCTTGATTGTTCTTTGAACATTACAGGGCTTCCCTTTCGTCTATCTATATTGAAAAAACTCCAACAAATAATAGATTAGCACGTTGATTATGGTACCCGTTTCCACACATTCAATTACTAGTCGAAAATCGGTGTGGACTCTGCAGCGGAATCTTATTAATTAATTTTATCCAGCTGATTCGAAATTATTAAGCGTTCAATGCCACGGTCAAGACTCGCGGGTCACTGGCCAAGCGGCAAAAGAGGAAGTCGTTTTCTCCACATCCGACGACACTCTTGATGAAAGCTAATCGAAACCTACTCTGATTGTTACGAGCTTGGGAGTGGGTTGGTATTGTTGTGGAGCTGTCGGTATTTCATTGCTATTTTTCTGAACGGAGTTGTTGAACTAGGATTTTCAAAATATCTCGAACTTTTTACTTATAAATAGAACTACCGAGTCTTAAGTAGCCACAATCTTGAACAGTTTCTGATATCAAAAAATAACATTATTATATCGGTTCTCAAAATTCAGGATTTTTACTGTTGCTGTAGATGTTGTAGTTGTGATGTTCATTTCTCTACGCATTTTACACAAATCTGCTACCTTAACTATTTGTTGTTATTATTACACAATAAATCAGGTCTCCCATGGAATGTCAACTTTCAAGTAAGGTGGCTATCTACTGGTGTTTTCACTCCATATAAAAGATTGTCAGCAAATCAGACGACCGATCTGGCCTACTTGATCAAGAATTGATAAAGTAGACCGTAGTAATAACTCAAAAAATTCGCCAGGTATCGTCACTCTCGCAGTTAAGATGACAGTCATGTGTACGTCCTGTGTTGCCAAGTGGCTTTGTCGTTGCGAATTCTGGTCTATGTGTTGAAAAAATTAGTTGATTGTTGATATTTTCATTTGAGCAATATATTGTGATCTCAATTCAAAAGGTCGGTTTAGAAGTAGTATCACAATTCAGCCGAATATCATTCACGTTAATGCGTGTGAGCGAATAGGAGTGAGAATTGTGTTCAAATTTTATGGATATTTGAAGCAAGAAAATGCCATTTTTTTTTCTCGTGAGTGAATTCATTATTTTTTATGATTTTCTGGGTTGAACTAAAAATATCTAAAACACGTATCACTGCATTTATAGATATTCAGAACGCACGCACACTCTAGAATGTTGTTGCCAGCAAACTACTCTTGTGTTTTTTATGATCACTACAAAATTTTTAAATGGTTATTGAATATACTAGAACGTGAGATTATTCTTGGAGAGAGGTCATTGAGAATGAAGTTTGTTTTCATCAGCCTCAGAATAATCTCGCGTTCTATTTGCTGTTCTAACCAAAAGTGATCTGTATTGGCAACAACGTGTTCCATGGATCGAGTGATCTCGAAAATTTTTAGTAATTTCAACCTCAAGCGCACCCTTCAGGCGTAATTTTGAACAACTACACCCTGTCTACAGGTATGTCTGAAACAATATCGCAACACTGAAAGCACTCTATCCACCTATTCAATTGTACCTGTATGGAAATATTGAGTGACATACAATTTGAGGTTCATGTTATTTGTTATATTTCGCTATCATCTGTGGTAGAAAAATTTACACTAGTGTGATTCGCAGCATTCGCCTACGGCTCATTCTGCAAACTTCATACTCGTTGGAAATGACTTCAGTAACGTGTGTATTTCTTTGGACAAAAATATCTTGAAATTCATACAACATGGGTAATTCAAGGGGACATTGTTGCAAAGATCTAAATCATGAGCCTGAAATAAATTATATTCCAACATGAAAATGAAAACGCTGGGTCTCATTTTCCTCATAGTTCCCACAAGATTGAAGGAAGAATATTGTGAATTCATGAGTGTGACCTTCCCTTCCTTCTCAATCACCAACTGGGTTTTACTGTTTTATATGACTTCGGACTAGCGGAGCTAAACATCTATGGGAAACTGACTCATTGGAGGAAGGAAATATAGTCCACAATTTTTTAGTAGGTCGTGGCAGAATTATCCGTTATCGCAGCCATCAAATATAAAACTGGTAATCATGACACATAATCACTCGTAAAAAACCCAAATTGCTTTACCAATACATTTGCCAAAAATATCCTCAGATTACTATGGAAAAGATTTGATCCGGTATTTTTGTGAAAAATACTCGATTTTCACTATTACTATTTTTTACTAATATTTCATATTCGATATCTCGATTCTTTGTTGCAACATTATTTTCTTTGATCAATCAATCCATAATTTCATTATTGACCAAAAATTAAATTTCAACCTTTCGTTTGGGATTTGATTTTCTTACTTGATTAGTGTTTTTATCCGTTTTTATCCTTTTGTTCCTAGCAACAGGTTTCAATAGAGTTAATAATATAGACAATGGAAGTCCGAATCATTACCATTTAGCAAGGAACATTGTCAGCCACATCCAAGCAAACGTCAAACAAATTTGACTCAAATCTGTCAACGGTATTGTAAAAAATATATGTTAGAATAAAATAAGTAATAGTTTTCCTCGTAGTTTTCTGGGTATAAGTGAAGAGGGGCAGATTTTTAATCTACCCCGAAAAATTGCTGCCCTTCTATACTTGTATAGGTTCCAATAATGATTCTTATTTTTTCAGATTGGGGTAGGTTGGAAACCTAGAAAACTACGGAGAAAATATTCATCCACCACAAATAATGACGTTCAAACAGTACTTGAAGTAATAATGTTTCTAAAAATATATATGTAATGTAAAAATATTTTCCACCAAAAAAACTTCAAAATTTTTTTTATTAGTCGTGGAAAAAGTATAGTATTCTACTCGCGTATAATGGCTATTATTCTCTCGCCTGCGGCTCGTGGCAATAAACTTCTCGTGAGTAATAGCCATTATTATACGCTCGTTGAATAATATACTATTATTGCATTCGAAGTATTGTCAAACTCAGCTGGATGATTTTACGTCTTTCAATATGCTCTCTTTGCACTTGTTTCATAATAGTATATTATGGAAGTGGAAGGAATATATACATTTATTTCATTATTGCTAGTCTCAGTGGAGTTCAATATTGTATTCAAAATGCTGATTTCATTCTGAAACGAATTTTCAATGTCGCCTTCCGCTACTGAATCGGATTTCCAATTCATTAAAAATTTTTCATCGTAATGACAGTTCCAATGTAGTCTTCCTCCTCTGAATTGGATTCCCAAATGATTAAACATCTGTGATCGATGGCATCTGCATCATAATGATCTCATTACGATACAGATTTTCAATCCGTTTCATAATGAACCTCATTATAATAGTATATTATGCAACGATCGTGTAATGATGGTTATTAATACATGAGCATAAACCGGGATACGAAACGAGCCGAAGGTGAGTTTCGTATGGTTTATGCGAGTGTATTAATAACCATTACATGAGAGTTGCATACGCTATTTTATCTACACCCAATAGATAATGAAGAACTAAAGATATTATATTATTAGGTATTTATATTGAACACAATAATAGTAGGTAATCAATCGTATTCTTTGAAAAATTCTACAAAATTATAATTTATGGTCTAACCACGGAAAATTCAACAATGAGAAATGAAAAGAAAAAAAAATTTAAAAAAAACTTCTGCCGAGGTCAGGAATTGAACCCGGGCGTTTCCGTTCACTACTGGCTCCTTTGAATACTCGAACATGAGAGCTCCTAGAATTTGGTTGAAAATAAAAACATGTGTGTTGCATTCGTCAAATGAAAAATATAATCCTTTCAATTGTATTCTTTTCTTGTCTGAGACATCTGTGGAGGAGTCGCTGGTAATTCTTCTATATCACTGCTATAAGACATTTTCATACGATTATCGAAAATTGACTAAATTCTTCAAAAATTCAATACCCACTGATTTTAACTTGGCAAACGTCAAAATGTAAAGCTTACACATCATGCTTGATTGAAAAATAATGGGTTTCTATTAGTTGAAAATCTGTATCGTAATGGATTTCATTATAAAACGAGTTACAAACATATAAGTGTATTATAATAGTATGGGGGTAGATAAAACATATTGTGGACATAGGTATAAGTTTCTCATTATAGTATGGGTGTAGAAAAAAACTACTTCATTCCCATCTTTCCTCGTGAAAACTATTATCTGGTTTCGAAATGCAGACAATGCCTGACGATACCATCACCCTAAATTCAATTCAAACTCCCACCATGTGTTTCATGGATTCAATCCGAAATTTGACAATATGATAATAGTTTGCCAATATTTGAGCTAATTTACGCGGACAATAGAGATCAAATTGAATGCTTTCATCGTTAGGTAAATCGATCACAATAGAGGTAAATGAATAGCCAGCGCAGCGTCCAATTGTCTGAATATGATATAACTGTGTATTTTCCATGTCCGATACACGATTGACAGTTGTGGCTGCGGGGTAAAATCGATACAGTTTCATCAGTGAAATCAGTTCCATTTTACTAGAGCAACTAACCCGATATTGCTTGAAATATCAGGCGACTAGGGAGTGGTAAAAGTTAATAATATATTACACACCAAGTTGGGAAGTGATTCATTTCTGTCGTGAGATCAGTTAGTTAACCTAGACGCAAAGCGTTGAGGTTAGCTATGATCTCGAGACAGGAATGAAACTCCCTACCAAGATTTGTATACTATTTTATTTACAACCATCATATGTCGAAATTTCGACATTGAAGTCGAAAGATGATTCACTTCGACTTCAAAGTCGAAATTTCAACTTTTTTCATGAAATTTCGACTTTTTTCACGAAATTTCGACTTTAAAGTCGAAACATGATTGACTTCGACTTTCGACTTTTTTCTCGTTTCGACTTCTAAGTCGAAATTTCGAGAAAAAAGTCGAAAGTCGAAGGGAATCATGTTTCGACTTTAACGTCGAAATTTCGTGTAAAAAGTCAAAATTTCGACTTTAAAGTCGAAGTGAATCATCTTTCGACTTTAATGTCGAAATTTCGACTTTGAAGTCGAAGTGGATTTTTATTTTCTCTAGTGGCACTTCTACGCTTTCGTAGAAAAGTGATCCAAACGCCCGGTTTATTTCGAACATTTTAATCGGTTAAAAGGTCTAGTGCATTTAATCGCTGTAAAACTCTGTAAAAGCAGTCTAGCCTTCAACTGTTTCATCGTTTATTCGCATTTAGGGAAATAATCAGAATAATAAAGTAGATATATTGTTACCGTGACTACGGGGTATACCAATATAAATTAATTTCAGATAAAGTCAATAAATGACAGATAAAGTCTAGAATATATGGAATGAGAGCGGAAAATGAGGCCGGGAAGTAGAGGTGTGTAATGTGACACCTCCCAACCTCCAATGACGTTAGTTAAGACAGCATTACATATATGGCTGTAAATAAATGTAAAATTTGACCGTGGAATAGAAATTCCTTCATGTCAGTTTTGTCATGACAAACGTTTGCAGAAAACATTTGCCATCATACATTATCAAGCGGTATTTTTTTACGTTGTATTGTTATTGTTTGGGTTTTATACAATTACACTTAGTGAATAAGTACTCAGAATATGTTTCGAAGATTTGGAGGCATTGAGCTGCATGTTCTTGATATTTTCTTGGTGTTCACTTTTTCGAACTCCTGTAGGCCTTGACGTTTCTCCGATGTGTTTTGGAACAAGGCATCTGGCGTAAACAATTTTTTGTATCTTTGTTTTTTTTGGTTTCGTGTTTGTTGGTAGAGTATTTTCTGATCCATTTTATTATCCCATATAATCAGAGATCATAGGATAAACTCAGTAAGAATTGGAAAGTTGACATGAAGAAAATTTTGTGTCTTTAAAGCCCTTGCGGACAATGAAGTCAACTTTATGCCCACTCGGCCATAAATTACACTATTATGTAGTTGGTAACTGAAATCTGTATCATAATGAGTTTTTGTGATACGGATTTTTCATGAGGATACAGAATTTCAATCAATTGGAAATCTAATTCAGTGGCGGAAGGCTACATTGAAAATTCGGCCAGAATAAAATCAGCATTTCCAATATAATATTGAACTCTTTTGAGACTAGCAGTAATGAAATTATTGTTAATATTCCTTTCACTTCCAGATCAGCGGGACCACAATACAAATCTTAATATATATAATTCTCGTGTCACAATGTTTAACCTCAATGGACTCCTAAACCACTTAACCGATTATAATAAAATTCGCACACCATGTGCAGTTCGATCCAACTTGAGAGATAGGATAGTTTAAATCTCAAATTATAGTCGCAATTTTAATTTATTGCTAATTATTTGTCTGTTATTATTTGACAGTCACAATTATCTGTTAACTCCAAATGATTCTAACAGATGTCGATACCTTTCGACTGGGTTGAGTAAGTGATCAATAGATGGCGCTGCTGAGCCCATCAGTTGGCAGAACAAATTGAATCAAGATGTCGAACCTTTCGACTGGGTTGAGTAAGTAATCAATAGATGGCGCTGCTGAGCCCATCAGTCGGCAGAACAAATTGAATCCAGAAATCCAGCTCAAAGAATCAGGACAGCAGAAGGTCATGCACAACCACAAATGGTTTAGATTTGGAAAATCCATGTTTTTCTCATGGGCAACTATATGTTGCGTGTTCACGTGTTGGGAAACCGTCGAATCTATTTGTGTTAGCTAAAGACAGTTTAACCAAAAACATTGTGCACCGATTGGTGTTAAATTAAATTGAAATTGATAGTATTTATAATTTAAAAAAATAGATATTAATGTTTAAAAGTTCAAGACTGTCTGCCTTGCCTACCTCATTCATGAGTTTAAGCGTCACATGTTATTTACTGTATTATACTGTAATATACTTATATTTGTTATAAAATTAAATGGAAATAATAAATCTGATAAATTTTTATTTTGTACCTATTGATTTCTGCTTAATATCAAGTGTAAGAACATTTTAAATAATTGTGTTCAACGTACTTCCCCTTCAGATCTCAATCCAGTGAATTTGTATACCAACATCAACATTTTCGTCTTTGTTCGTAATTAATTTCATTGTACTAAAGGGTTATAGTAGTAGAAAGTCAAATAAGGAGATCACCATATTTTTTTACAAATACTATCTGTGTGAAAAAGCATAGTGGACTCCGTGACTGATGTTCTCTTATTGTTCCTCTTAGATTGTTTACTATAATGTAATATAACAAAAACTTTAGCCACAGCAACGCGTGGCCGGGTCAGCTAGTATAAATATAATATTCAAAGTTCTTCATCACTTATCGGCTGTAGAAAAAAAAGCGTATGCAACTGTCATTACGTATCTGTTGAGAGGAATGTTCGTAATTTAACTCTTGACATCGAAACCTACCAGTAGATTTCCAGCTTGTATTTCTAATTGTTCCGATTGTAGGTATGCGGAATATTTCTTATAAAGCTGTTTGCATTACCTGATCACGGTTTTGATATTTGCAGCACATATCTGACAACCTCACAATTACTTGTCCCAGATGATGATCTGATTCATCCCTTTTTTCATTAAGTCGTAAGTGGTCGAGGGTTTACTATGTAGAATGAGGGCCAGGAGTCAAAAACTTCTCTGAAACGACGAAAAGTAGTTTTTTAGTTGTTTGAAGTACCCACTGGTGTACATGCATATTCATTAGAACCGGGTCCCCTGTTAAACATGTCGTGGTTGAAGAGTAAATGCACCTTCTTTACCGAATACTTGACTACCGACCAGAGTATACAGAGTGGTCTAACGAAAAGTGCACCTAGCTTTTCTCTTTTGTTTTGAATTTAAAGTAAGAATGCTTGGAGACGTAGAGTTTCTCCTTGAGGGGACACATTTTTGAAATATTCTCAATATATGCATTGGACCCTAAAATTTCAAATGTAAAGTGGGGTCGATTGATACATCATGTGAAAAGGCATAAAATTTTCATTTGTAATGATACCGATCAATTGAATTCTACTCAAAGAATTAATACGACAATGGCGTTAAGAATATTAACCTTATAACTTTGGTATTGATGAAAAATACAAAAAAGTTTCGGGTATTAGGAATTGAAACCTTTAACTTCAGTAGTGGGTTTCATTTTAAATGTTTGTTGTTTGTAATGTTGCTTTGTAAAAAAAGTGAACAAGTTATTAAATTGATTTAACGGGACGTAATTCCAACAAGAGTTGAAGATCTGATTCATTTGCTCCTATACAATAATAGTGCAGATTTTGTTGAAATGAACAATTGTGTACCTTTAATTTATTTATTTATACCCTTCCTTCATCAAACCTCGACCTTCTAAACTGATAATTATCGAATTGTGTGCGTTCTGTTTCAGAAGGCATCTTTGAGTTTCGCTCATGTTTTGTATATCTTTTGTTCTGTGGAGTTCCTCAGATTTTGTCTCATTATTTTTAAGTGTTATTTATGTTTTATGATAATATATCGCATATGCTGTATACATTAGTATATATTTCAAATAATTTCTTCAGATTGTTGTACATCAAAATAACACAAGAGTAATTGTAGAGTATTCTGTATTGTTCCACACAATGTTCGAATGTACATATTTTCAATAAATATATAGCACCGAAGGTCCCGCTTTGCTCAAAAAAAATTACCCTGTCGTGTTGGCGAATGACTCCTGCCACGTTTAATGGTTGACGGGTCCGCGAATCACCATGTTGCTCCTGATGTATGGCGTAGGGAGTTTGTAACAAGCCTACTTGCTGAAGGACTTTGAAAGAAGTCGATGTGTTGGTATGTAAAACCATAAATCAAATCTACTACCACTACTAAATAGAAGTCATATCGTTGAATACAACCCTGTTCGACTGTGGTCGGTTCATACCAATGCATCAGCGATGCTGTGTAATTTATCTCGATTTTTGTTCCGCATCTACTTTTGTTGTATGAAAATAAATGTTTTACATGCACTTCAGCGCAGCGAGAGCAAACTACGAACGAACAACAAAAAACTGGCTGCAAATATTTACGAGAATGTGATTTGAAATTTCGATTCGGCACCTAGAAGTTTTATAACCCGTGTTAATGGAATTCCGCCAGGGCCGGTTTGAAAAAAATTGGTAGGAAGAATTCAGTGAAATGTTAAAAGGGTATATTTATTTTGAAAAGCAAGTACCTATTCCAGTCAAAAATTGATTATGTGAATATACAGGACATTTCTCCTAAAATTTCCAGAAAGAGAACTAGATGAGATATTTATTAAGACCTCTGAAAGCTTTACAAAATAAGTTAATTGAATGTATGTATAAATTTGATTATAGAGAACCGACAAAAAATTTGTACAAACCCAATCAACTGTTAGATATATCTTCGATACATACGCTAAAACTCTCCACGTTCGTTCTTTTGGTTAAAAATAAATTGAAACATTCTAATCTCATCTTCAAAATTAACAGTGACCAACATGACCATTCAACCAGATGTTCAAATAATTTATCAACAATGAAATTCAGATCAAACATAGGACAACAATCAATTTATTACAACGGAATAGTGTTATATGATGGATTACCTGATGCAATAAAAAAAATTGGAAAATTCAATTTCAAAGTTGAGTTGAAAAAACATTTTTTGCGATAGGTGAAGGACAATTTTATTTTATTTTCATTATTATTATTTTCTTTTAAATTTCTGTGAGAAGTCTGATTTCATTATCTTTTTTTTTCCTTTTTTTTCTCTATTTATTTGATTCATTATTCATTTGTTTCTAATTTTCCCTTTTATAAACTTGTTAGTTTCTTGGGAAATAAACATCATTCACATTAACAAGAAAGACAACTTCCACTTGGCGTATGAGTCTTTAATTTTTTCGATATTCAAGATGGTGTTGCGATTTGAAAAAAAATTCAAGGAGAACTTTCGAATTGGGTTTTATTGATAGCTTATTTTGCACGTTTTTTTAACAAATGAACCATTTTACAGATTTTCAAGATTTTATAAGAAAAAGTCAACTGTTCCGCAAGCTACTGTATTGTGATTGGAAATTGATTTTCCATGTGAAAAAGCAAGCCTCATGCCATGAGATAACATGAAGAGTTCCATGAAGAAATAATGAATATTTTTGAAGTTATAGCGATTTTTTATTCATTCCCAACATCCTCTTTTTCGAAAATGGTGGATTTTGATAGAGAGTTCAACTTCAGAAATATTCATGTATTTTCGAAAGCAATGCTCTGTACCAATTTGGGAATCAGTTTCGTGAGAATCAAGTTTGTTTTTAAACATTTCTTGCTATACCAAAGGTGTAATATCTACACGGATGACTCGACGAGTACAGGATTCCCACCCCTTTGTTGTGAATTTGGAAAACTGTCGAACCTCTCTTGCTCAGGGATCTTTTTTCAATAGAATAGCTGAGCTATGTGTGAATCTGCATATATAAAAAAAGTGCCTCACAAAATCCATCGATGCCCTGAATATTCCAATGAATGGTCCTTTAATGCTATCATATAACCTGCATTAGAAAACCAGATGTTCAACAGTCTCTAAGTTCATGGTATTACAAATTGTGCATAGCTCGCTTCGATCGATTGAATGGAAAATAGAGTAGAAACAAAGAACTGCGCGTTTTTTAGAGCAGAGACGAATTTGTATGTGAGAAGATAGAAAATTTCATGTTGTATACCTCACTCTATTATGAGGTATCTCGCTACGCTGGTCCCACTGACATAGCGTTTGTTTTACAAAATTATACTTTCTCTACTGCTCACACATACGATCCGTAGTTCGCAGAAAAATGTACTTAATGTAATGTAACCTATGATATTAGGTGTTCCACAGGAAAATGTTGTTTGCCTTGAACTGTTCTGCTTTTCATTAAATATTTTGGTGAAACCCATAATCAAATTTTGTTAACTAATTTCTTGACGAAATGAACTGCATATAGATCACATCTCTTCATGTAACATGTGAATCTGCATATATGAAAGAAAAAAATCCATTTCAATTGTTGCGAATTCAACGAAATATCAGGAAAACTTAATTTGAAAGTTGAAATCAAAAAATTTCTTAGGATCGCAGCGCTATTTTCAATATCGAAAATATGAAATCCACTCAAGTTGAAGTCTTTTTTTTGTCAATACACTAGACTTCACAGAATTGAAATAGGTCTTCTAGTTCCGGAGATATCCCTTCTGTATGTCATAAGAATCGATTTGACGCGTAAAAAGGAATTTTTCATCCTAAATGATACATTTTTCTGCCATTCCAACTCTATTTCGTGAAAATTATTTACACAAGAAAAAAAACCTGTATTGAGAAAAAATTACAGAATTATAATTAATGGTATAACCACGGAAAATACAACAATGAAAAATGAGAGAAAAAAAATGAAGAAAAGTCTCTGCCGAGGTCAGGATTTGAACCCGGACGTTTATGATCACAGCTATCGCCATTGACCACTAGGCCATGAGAGTTCATGCCATTTGGTTGAAAATAAAAACATATGTGTTGCATTTGTCAAATGAAAAATACAATCCTTTCGATTGTATTTTTTCTTGTCTAAGACATCTGTGGAAGAGTCGCTGGTAATTCTACTATATCACTGCTATAGGACATTTTCATCCGATTATCAAAAATTGACTAAAATCTTCAAAAATTCAATACCTACTGATTTTGACTTGACAAACGTCAAAATGCAAAGCTTGCACATCATGCTTGATTGAAAAATAATGGGTTTCTATTGGTTGAAAATCTGTATCGTAATGCAAATCTGTATCGTAATGGATTTCATTATAAAACGGGTTGTGGGCATATAAGTGTATTATTAGAGTACGGGTGTAGATAAAAATATTTAAAAAAAGAAATTTCCCCCCGTACTCATTCAACTGGGAAATTGGCTGATAGTCGAGGAAATGCGATGATAACGTAATCAAATGACATAACTCATGATTGATTTTCATTTGACAGTCTAGTTTTATTCCAGTTCTGCCTCATATGAGATGTCATTCAATCACACAATTTTCAATTTATTGACGTGAGCTGGTTGACGAAATAACCAATTTTAATCCAAAAATATCATCAAAATGTTCTGAATTTATGAAGTAACCTTACATTGTTATTTTTCCGAAAATATGAGAGTACAATTACCTCTTTTTTCCAGGTAAACATCATCATTATTATCACCAATACAATAACGGACATCATTATATCTTCCATGGGAACCATGCGACATTCTAAACGAAAAAATCCATACCGTGGGTAAGTCAATATTTCTACTTGAACCATTCGCTTCGAGTAAAAAACAACTACAATGCATCGAAAAACAAACGATGCAATCGCCATTTTCTATACCTATTGAATATGTGCTGTGAGAGTTTCCTTCCGTGTCGAAACGAACTTCGCATCTAGCGTCGGTTGCTAGTTTAGTTTCCGACATTGTTTCAGTTGTAGTTCTCGAGAACTTGGCATCCTGTCAGTTGTGACAATAGAATAGACTTCGGAATCGTGTCACCTCCATATTTATCCACATAACGGTAGTGGAGATGAACGGAGAATCGTCACCGCTCGATCTGGTTTATTAAGCGGGATTGAGTACTGTTGTACCCGAATAAGCACTTCAGAGGTGTTTATTGTTATGGATATTCAATCGTGCAGGGCTGGATTTCGATTCTCTAACCCTGTTTCAATCAGCAAATAGTATATTTTCATC
Source organism: Zygogramma bicolorata (assembly GCA_032362365.1). NCBI lineage: Eukaryota > Metazoa > Arthropoda > Insecta > Coleoptera > Chrysomelidae > Zygogramma > Zygogramma bicolorata. The sequence goes on along the minus strand of JAVJAQ010001173.1, from coordinate 112,097 downwards.
ATAGGTGAGATTTGTTGGTGCTGCATACACGTGTCTGATGAATCAGGGAAAGTCGTATTTCGTGTAAATAAATTTATGTAAAAATCGCAGAGCGCTTTCGGCTATTAAGCCATCTTCAGTGCTATACCTGCAAGTAAGTAATAGTCGAAAATTGGATTAAAGGTTAGAATTGAATTACTTACTCGTCTAGGTATTCACAGGAAGATCTTCACAATCACAAATAATCGTGAGACATTACACTGAATAAACATCAAAGTTAAAATCAGTGCCAACCCAAAAGGATTTATTTTCATCATAGACTACGTTTATCTTAAGATGCCTAGGAAACCCTGGTGTATCTACTTATACCTGAATAATTTTGGGATAAACTTGGCGAAAACCGATTGCTTGATTTCTGAGATCGCAAATTCTTCAGATCGCTATTGTAGATGGCGATCAGTCATATACTATATGAAGCTTAATTTTCAGTGAAGAGGAATGTGCAACCGAATATTCTACCACTGTTTGTCATTTGCCTACTGAGATTTTGACAGCCCTGACAGCCAATCAAATGCGTTTCAGAAAACGTGCATGTAACGTAGAAACCTACCGTTAACAACCTGTCAATACTGTCACCTGCTACCACTACAAGTTTTTACTGTTTTTGTTTTTATATCAGTTTGTAAGACTAGACTTTGATTCCGAGAAAATTTACTTTGCCCATTCACCTGAGAATATACGACAAAGTTCATGCCAGTGTATTGAAAGTGATAGACTGTCTTGGAATTGGAGATACACACATCAGTTATGCAACGGTTCAAAATCCGTATCACATCGATATTTCCTTTATCTAAACAAAACTTTGTTTTCAATATTTCATTGATAAGAGCCACAGATGTTTCCTCCTCGGTATGAGACTTTCGCTCAAGCTGAAACGATTAAAATTTATCATGTTATTATTTTGGGGCGATTTGTTTTGTACTCACCTTAGGTACTGAATGAAGAAGAATATTTGGATCCCCAGATTTTGACTGACCACACAAAATACGAAATCTTCTACACATTGTGAAAAAGTACTTGTTATAATTTGCGAAGAAATAATTTCAGTTTTCATTGACAACAATAAATCTGAAAGTTACGTCAATCTGACAAAACCGACATTTGACAGATTTTCGAAAATGGTCATAAAATCGTCGATTGTTTTTCGCCAAGAAACTCTAAACAATATCGAATCACTAGATACACCAGGGTTTCCTAGGCATCTTAGTTCATCTCATAACTTTGGATTCGCTCAAAATGGGTTTCACTTGACTGGATTCGATCCGACTGATTGACATATACAGTTTTCGAATTGTATTTCAAAGTAATTTCTATAAAGTATGTGACCCGACTGATCGTATTGAAGAAAAGTGAAATTACGAGATGAACGGGTTTGAAATAGGCAAATGTCAGGTGAAAATAGCTCTCTCTCTCTCTTATATATATATATATATATATATATATATATATATATATATATATATATATATATATATATATATATATACATATATATAGAATAGACAATTTCGTGACTGGTTCGAGTATAGGTCTTGCTGTAGTGAGGTTGCAGTCAAAAAAAGGGGCTAAATTTACAAAGAAAACTCTTTGTTATACGTCGAGCTTTCGGTAATGTTTATTACCTTCTTCGGGACAACTATAAAATGGTTGATTACAATATATATAAGTTATTTTATAAATGGAGTACTTACTAACGTGAGATTGAAATGAAATTGGATCAGAACAAACAGAAAATACATGAATGAAATGAAATGACAATGACAAGTTTACTCAATCAAGGCGGAAAATTTTGGTTAACGGGTGTTATATTTTTTTTGTTGAAAAGTAATAAATAAGTATATATCTGACTGAGGTTGTTCAAGTCGGTTCGTTTATTCATAGAATGTTGTTCTTTATGAATATGAACCATTTCTAGAAATATTCTTTTTGAAAGATTCTTCTCTGTGTCCAAAATTTCAGTATTCTCATAATCCATTCGATGATCACTACGATTCACATGTTCCGATAAGGCACACGAATTGATGTTTCTTCTACAGTCGCTTCTGTGTGAAATTATGCGATTACTGAGATTCCTAGCTGTTTGACCAATATACGTCTGATTACAATCTAGACAGGGAATTTTATAAACAATATTAGATTTCTGTTTTTTTAAAATTGAAGATTTGACTTTGGAATGTAAAATAGAAATAGTATTTATGAATTTTTTCGTGATTTTTATGTTTTCATTCTTCAGAACATTGATTAATTTTGGAGTGAGTTCATGAATGAATGGTAGAGATCTGAAGAATGAAAACATAAAAATCACGAAAAAATTCATAAATACTATTTCTATTTTACATTCCAAAGTCAAATCTTCAATTTTAAAAAAACAGAAATCTAATATTGTTTATAAAATTCCCTGTCTAGATTGTAATCAGACGTATATTGGTCAAACAGCTAGGAATCTCAGTAATCGCATAATTTCACACAGAAGCGACTGTAGAAGAAACATCAATTCGTGTGCCTTATCGGAACATGTGAATCGTAGTGATCATCGAATGGATTATGAGAATACTGAAATTTTGGACACAGAGAAGAATCTTTCGAAAAGAATATTTCTAGAAATGGTTCATATTCATAAAGAACAACATTCTATGAATAAACGAACCGACTTGAACAACCTCAGTCAGATATATACTTATTTATTACTTTTCAACAAAAAAAATATAACACCCGTTAACCAAAATTTTCCGCCTTGATTGAGTAAACTTGTCATTGTCATTTCATTTCATTCATGTATTTTCTGTTTGTTCTGATCCAATTTCATTTCAATCTCACGTTAGTAAGTACTCCATTTATAAAATAACTTATATATATTGTAATCAACCATTTTATAGTTGTCCCGAAGAAGGTAATAAACATTACCGAAAGCTCGACGTATAACAAAGAGTTTTCTTTGTAAATTTAGCCCCTTTTTTTGACTGCAACCTCACTACAGCAAGACCTATATATATATATATATATATATATATATATATATATATATATATATATATATATATATATATATATATGTATACGTGCTGACTGGAACTTCCGGTCGACCGCGTCTGGAATTGTTCTTCTGTCGACTCCCACGTTGGAGCCATGGATAGAGGGATGGTATTTATATCTGTATGAGAATCCGACGTTGTTGAAACTGTCGGACCATATACAGGTCTGATTTGAAAAGCATTGATTAACACGGCCTTTTTTGTAGAACTGATAGAGACCAATTCTTTTGGTGGAGATTACGACTGATTTACATGTACTATAATTTCTCGCTGATTTTTTTTGTTGAATCATAATTTAATTTAGCCTACATCATTTTGACTAGTGTAGCTTTCCTACCCCCTACTAACAAACGCATGAAATCAGAATCGAACCTATATGAACGATGAATTTGGAACCTTTGGTGAAAAAGTTCGAACTTTTTCTAGAGATCAATTACCCTAAAACCAAAGTGATATTTTTTCACTCGACGCAATACTTATCAATTTTCTTCTCCTGAAGATGCTCACCTTTTTAGCGAAACGCGTAATTAGCAAAATCAAACGCATTTACTGATGTATTCCAAAAATATTATTAATTATACAAAAATTCACTCCGTTGACGAAATAATTTCCAAGTTTGTTAAAAATGATATAATCTTACAATAACTATGTACTTTTCAGCTGTTAATATCTTCATCTTAGTCAGTATTCCAGATTGATGTCATTTAAAAATGACATCGTTTCAGAAAATAATGCAATGTCAATAGCGAGCATTTTGAAGTATTTTTAACTACTATGTTATTCCTATAAAACTGTTGAGAAACAATAATTATAGGTGTGATGGTATTGCGGTAGAGTCGCACCACTTTTGAAGCTATAGATTCCTACAAAAGTGCTTGTAAGAAGAGGATTTCTCACGTTTAGTTTGGATAAATATTATCTATCGGGATGTTTCGGTTGAGAAGCGCCTTTCATCGATTATAAAGGCTGAATCTCGAAGTAGTTTTGAGCTGGTTTGAGGTTATATATACATGGTGCTTCACTTAAATCGACGGAGTTCAATCATTCATAACATTTTCCTGTTTTCAGCAAGAAAAAAATCGAAGCACTAGGTTATGCGGGAAAGTTCAAAGTGTTTTATTTATATTTCCAATATATAGAGTGATTCAAAAAGCACATTAGGTTAGGACATTATTGGGTATATAGTTATTAGGACGCTTGTCAAACACTTACAAATTACACTTCATTACATGACCAGCTGGTTCGTCTTAAATGTTGCATTTTGTCTTGGCGACAGCAAATATACATTCGCGGAAGCAATTTGATTTTTTAACAGTTATTTCATTGTTTTGGAATCATAGTTAATGTACCATACAATAAAATAGTTAGGAAATCATCATTTAAGTGAAGATATGGTGATGAAGAATGTTTGAAAGAATTTCACTGAAATAATTTCATCAAAGCTACAGAAACCGGGAAGCAGTAAAATAAGATTGAAATAGATTTATGAAGATCATAAAAACTGCTACGAAACAATTTTCTTCCATAGGAAAATATGTTTCATAAATTATTGTGAAAACGTTTCTGCGATAATTGAGCTCGTAATTTAGTGAGTATTTTATAATGGCTGCTTGAATTTATTTCGTAAACGTTTCTATGACAAATTTATAAAACACTTTTATTGCCTAAAACTGTATTGTGCTCGTCTAATATAAACAATTAGCATTTTGAAAGTAATGAAATACCAACAAAATAACAAATATTTATAAAATAATTTTGCTGGTTGGCTATAGTGTATATATAAATATAATAATAACAATAATAATAATAATATAGGTCTTCATTAATGAGAGTAACAAATTTCATTACAGAAAGTAGGGCGAGGTTCAATTCATGCAGTCTCAAGACTGCACATCTGTTCTTCCACCTAACCCCTATATATATATATATATATATATATATATATATATATATATATATATATATATATATATATATATATATATATGCTGGCTGGAACTTCCGGTTGATCCGCGTCTGGAAAGATTTACTTGTCTACGTTTCGACTCCCATTTCGGAGCCATTTTCAAGACTTAGTGACCTTGCGTCTAGGTCTGAGTTGTCTCACTAGCTGGCTATCATCTCTCCTCGATCTCCAGTGATGATAGCCAGCTAGTGAGACAACTCAGACCTAGACGCAAGGTCACTAAGTCTTGAAAATGGCTCCGAAATGGGAGTCGAAACGTAGACAAGTAAATCTTTCCAGACGCGGATCAACCGGAAGTTCCAGCCAGCACATTTCTGACCGCGGAAGCCTAGCCGATCAAATATATATATATATTTTAAGGTTACAGTCACTCTTGTGGGACCTTAAAAAAATAGTTGTGCTTTGGCTGAGCATAATATCAACACGAATCATATCATTAACTTTGGCAACCCCACAATTTCAGCAGTTGAAGATAATTACAATAAAAGAAACTTTTTGGAGATGGTTTATATCAATAAACAACAAAATCCGATGAATAAGAGGTCTGATATAGCTAACCTCAGTATTATTTATAATTACATTTTGAATTTTGATCATCAAAAACAACTTTGTCCAAATTTAAATCGAAAATACTTTTTTCCTTTTGTAACTTAAAGTCAATAAACTCCGACCCTGAGAATGGAATACATGCTTTGGTTTTGGACACGGAATAGTGGAGCTACTGACAGGTGACAAGACGTTGTCAACCATCACTTGGTTCTGTTGTGTGCTGGTTTCCCTGCAGTTCCATGGTCTGTGCTCACACTGGGCCATGTGCTCTGTTCACGCAACAAGTCGCTAGCGTTGAGATGTAAAATGAAAGTAAAATAATTTTTTCCAAATTGTTCTGGTAATCATTTGCACATGTACAAATTCGTGCACTTTAATGTAATATGGATGAATGGTTCCATTTCATCATAGTGATATTTTCGGAGATATGTTTTCCAGTTTTTGTGAATGTTTCTGATAAGAAATGTTTTTTCTGTTTGTGATGGACAAGGATTTTTCATCTGCTGTTTTATACCTAATCTCACATTAGTAAGTTCATTTTTAACATGTTTGTGTGTTATATGTAACAATAAACACTGTTTTTCAGATGTCTTGAAAAAGAAAATAAAGTTTTTCGAAAGCTCGACAATTCAATAAAGAGTTTCACTATATCAGGCCACACTCAATTTATGACTGCAACCCCAAGGTCAATTTTCATTGCATGAGGATTTTCCAATTTTAGACAGTTTTTTCAACTAGTCCAGTCAAGAGACTACCCTTCTCTCTCTCTCTCTCTCTCTCTATATATATATATATATATATATATATATATATATATATATATATATATATATATATGAGAGAGAGAGAGAGAGAGAGAGAGAGAGAGAGAGAGAGAGAGAGAGATTAATTTTCGATTTTCTTCTCCTGATGACGTTCTCAATTTTGTGCAAATGTCGGTGATGTCGGAGGAGAGAAAAAAAGAAAATCTCCGTTATAATGCCGTCACTAAGAGCCCGCCAAGGCACCTACATCGTAAATATTTAGGAGCACGAGCCCGGCCCGGCAGAATCTTATTACCAAGTTTAGCCATCCCGGGCCTCACCGATGAAATATAAATGTGCGGCAACTGAAACTCGAGACAATGGAAAGAAAGGAAACTCGCAGAATACGAAGCGAATTTGTTGTGCATTCGGGAAATTACAGGGGCTAAATACACGCTCGCCGCGCTGTAAATAATTTCGTACGTTCTTAATTTCAAACCCTCGCGAAGTTATTAATTTGTCAGCTAGATTCAATTTTTTGTTTTTGCCCTTACTGCGGACAGTGAGAGAGATTATCTCAGAAGTTGGTGAAAGATCTGAGAGGCTGGATTTCTATGTTTTTGGGGTGTTGAAATCGGCAAAAATACCCTTAAAATGTAACATTAAAATGTTTGAATGAGGTGTTTCTACCTACTATGAAACAATATATATATATATATATATATATATATATATATATATATATATATATATATATATATATATATATATATCCAACTTTGAATCTCTGAAGTTTGCAGTTTGGAGTTCCTAAGCTCAGATGTTCTATTGAGAAAAGATCATCCGTGTAGATATTGCCAAGGGTGGAACAATTGATAACAGTTCAGAAGAGCACCGACCGTGAAAATATCTATAGAAGGGAGACAAGTCTCCGAACCTTCTACGATGTTCCAATGAAGTGAGTGAGCCTGTGAGCGAAGAATCACCAACAAGACGAATTGCCTTTTTCTGAATAGAATCAAGAAGTTTCAATGAATGTTTTGGTGCCGACCTCCATACATGAGAACTATATTCCAAGACAGACCGTATCGGAGCAATGCAGATCATTAGAAGCTGACTAGAAGTCAAGTATTTCTTCGCAAGTAATAGAAATTCAGTCTTCTGGGAAACACCTTTAGCGACCGATGTCACATGGTTTTCCCATGAGAGATAATTACTGATCGTAATTCCTTGCATCGAGATACTTGACCTTTTAGGAATAGTTACTCCTGGCATATGAATATTGGATAAAGACTGATCGGCTTTCTTTGAGAGTTATGCCTCGGTTTTTCCAGTATTAATTTCCACCAAGTTCATGTTACTCAATTCTATTAATTCGCCAAGACATCGTTAATACTTCAATACTATAGACGCTAACACCTCTCTGTATTTTTCTTTCTTGTGCTGATATGGGGACTCTGGAAGAGAAACTAGAAGATTACTGTCACCTGCGATATTATGCACTAAGCAAAATGTTTTCTTCAGTAAATCATTTATATGAAGCAGAAACAAGGTGGGCACCAGAACTGAACCCTGTGGAACACCCGCATATATTGAGAGAATATCAGATGATACTCCCTCATTACTAAATCCCTTTGTGAATATTTCGGATATGTCTAAATATTGATGATATTTCAGGATGATCTGCAATCATTGCAAACATTCCAAATACTTTTCTCCCCACCTGAAGCAGTTGATTCCATGGTTGAAAAATAGCAAACAACTTACGGTCTAAACTCTTCACACAACTGTACGATAGGTTTGCAAATTAACGTTTATCTTCCTCACATTGTTAATTATTAAGCATCGATAGTGATGGCGAGGACTCATAAAAGTCTGAAGTTTGTTCAAGAACGTACTTAGGTGGAGCATTATGTATATCACCCATAAAACTGACTTTTTTTTTACTCATTGCCAACTTTCGAGGTGATCCGCCCCATTGTGCCTTGGGTTGTATGATTTCAATATTAAAATCTTCCGTAAACAAAAAAAGTGATGACTTGATAGTAATAAGAAGTACTTGGATAGATTATTGTTAGTGCCTCGATTGTCATCGATCACTACATATAAAATAAGTCGAGAAATTTCTAGACACATTAATATCACACGGCATGGGTACTTCTCCGATCAAGAAAAATTGTTGAATAGCTAGGTACATAAAATTCAGTTGCAATGAAATGTGCAGTGCCATGAAAGCAACTGTTTTTGTGGCATCAATGACTTTAAACCGCAGAAACTCTACAATCGAGTGAATAACACCACAGTAAACTGAGAAGCAAAAGTGAAATTACATGTGCTCTCTGGGAAATTTAGTCATTGTTCCGCAACTCTGGAGGTTATGGCGTATCTGTTTTCATCATGTGTTCGTGTAAACAGCGGCAGATAGTACCTTATAGACTCCCAAAAAAATCCTCGGAGAGGAGAATTTTTGATGATGAGAACTCGATCAATTTTGAGTTCACATGGTAAACCCAATCACATATCTCGGTATGCACAGTCTCTTATAATCTTTCCTTGTGATTGGAACTGAATTGGATTCACATAGGATCTGACCTTGGGCTTAATTCACTACGATCTGTGCAGATATATTCATTTCCTTGATAACACATCTCAGCCTTGATATTGTCTCCTTTTTTAAGGAATTTAATCCTCTGACGGTAGGCAGTAAATATAAAAAACTAGCAAAGTATGTTATTATCATCAGCCTTATTTGTGTTTGAGCGAAGGTATATGGAAATAAGTTTGTCAAATTGATGACTATACACCTTCTGATCGAAAGAATACGTCTTGTTCATTTCCATTTTCAAACAGGAATTGATAGTACCACTAGTATTCTTATCATTTGTTCTGTCATAATAATGTGCAATTTCCTCTTCACCCTCCCAGAACCTACAGTGGGATTGGCACGAATTCAATAAGATGTCCTTTTGGATTCCTTTACTAGGTGAAGCATCGGCCTTCTCGTTGCCCTTGTGGCCTTGATATTCGAATCCAGGTTGGACCCTTTTTTGGCGCCTAGCTCATTAGGGGTACTCAAATAGCTCTCCACAGTTTTTTAACAGACTTGTTGAAACCTAAGCTTCTTTATATGCTTGAATTCCGTGTGGTTGCCGGAAAAAGATGCCAAGTTTGGCATCGGGGTCTTCTTTCTGAACTACTGTCTTATGGTTTACCTCTTCAACTGTGTGCATTGTTGAACAGGTTTTTGTCTGATAGGTCTCTTTATGTAGTTGTTGTTGAAGTATCATCTGATATTCTCTCAATAAATGTAGGTGTTCAACAGGATTCAGTTCTGGCCTTCACTTTGTTTCTGCTTCATATCAATGATTTGCCCGAGAAAACATCTTGTTCAGTACATAGTTTTGCTGACGATAGTACTCTTCATATTCGCTTTTCTTTCAGAGTCGCCCATATCAGCACGATAAACAAATATTCAGAGAGGCATTAACGTCCAGTGATATCAACTATGACTTGTCGCAAATAATAGAATTGCGTAACATCAACTTGGTGGGATTTTATACTGGAAAACACGGGCATGCAGAAAACAGATCTCATATATGGAGCTCCACATCAAAACATTCATTGAAAACTCTTAATTCTATTTAGAGAAAATCAATACGTCTTGTTGGTAATTCTTCGCTTATGGACTCGCTCACTTCTTTGAAGCATCTTAGAAGGGTCGAGAACTTCTGAATTGTCACCCGACGAGTGCGGAATACCCACCCGTTTGTTGTGAGTCGAACCTCTCTTGCCTAGGTATTTTTTTTATTAGAACAGCTGAACCATGAAACTCCTTTCCGAAAGAGATTTATCCTGAGGCTCACAAACTTCAAAAATTTAGAGTTGATGTTAATACATATCTCCTGTTTCTTGATTCACGCGGTATTCTTTGAACATCAAAGGGCTTCCTTTTCGTGTGAATCTTTATGAATAAAGATGTACCTGATGTCCGCATTATTCATTAGCGAAATGTACAAGGAAAATCATTGTTGAACATCGTATTTCACATTTCCGTTGGAATTCGTTGGCATTATCCATCGGAAATATTGAACAATCCGCTCTCCACCCCGAGACCGAGGGGACGCCACCCCCCAACTCCCGCCCCTGGGGTCCTGGCCTGCTTTTTATCGCGCTCAAACGCTCTGCATTCGGAATCCAGCTCGAATTTATTCCATTATTAATGTCGGTTCTTGTACCTGGCAGCCGGGAATTTTGTTTGGTGAGAAAATGCCGCGTTTTGTGGACGTGTAAATCCGGGTATATGAGCTGCTTTCCTACTCTAATGCCTCGCGCGCTTTTCCGTTGATCCACTCGGATTGGAGCCCTCTGCCGAGGTTGGAAATCACACGTGACACGAGTATGTGCCGTTGATGGTGGTAGAAAAAAAATTATCGATTTCACTTTTTGAAAATCATTATTTTATGGTGAATGAACGTTTTCTTCTTAGTTTTTTCCGGTTAGTATACACACTAAACCAACTAACACGACAGGAAACACAAAGAATTGTATTTTTCTACAAACGTCAGTAAAATTATAATTTTTGACGCATGCTGTCAGTGTCTAAAATGCCATTTTATGATACTGGTGTTGAAAGTAAATCATTTTTAGCACTTGTGCTAAAAGTGATTTATTTGTAGAGAAAATATCAATACATAATTCAAAATGAAGTGTTCAATTAAACGTACAATTAGTGAAACTAAAATTATGATAAGAAACTCTATGGCCGCTTCAAAAAAGCCAGAAGGTCGTTATATCTGCTAATGTCATGATTATTTATGTTTATCATTGATTTCAACATAGAGTAGTTCGACCAAAGCGTTGACGATTTCCATATTTTCGACTTTACTTCAAAGTATGCAAGAAGCACTTTTTCACTGGCCTCCTTGCCACTGATATTTTTCTGATCACACCATTTCAAGAAACGATCGTATGAAAACTCGTACTGTCGCTTTGACTTACTAGGCAATAATTCAAAAGCAGCTTTACTGGCAGCTTCTTCAATTTCCGGCGGTAGAAATTCATTTTCTGGATCACTTTCCATCGAGGAACGAAGAAACGAGAAAGAATAATTCGCGATTTATTGATGTTAGTTGTCAACAAAGACAAATCAACAAATTCTGTTTTTGATTACCTTGGCAACTTGTTTCATGAATATATTAGATGAAATTGGATTCAAAACTGATAATCTCGAGTCTATTATTTTACCAATTAATTAATGTAAAATAAGTATGCTTTAATTTGATTTTTTAATGGTATTTGTAGAAAAAATAGTGCATGATATACCAGCTAAAAATGATATTTTATTTTGTTTGAAGGGATGGAACTTCCCTTCAAACAAAATAAAATATCACTTCTAGCACTTATATCATAAATAACTATTATCATATTCCTTGTGCGTGTGGTTGAAAATATATCGGTGAAACCTCAAGACCACTGGAAAAGCGAAAGAGTGAACACAATATTTGTTTGTTCATTATCTATAGGAACTTAGTATAGTATTCAAATTGTATTTCAGGGCATTATTCATATCTAATTCATAAAAATAGGTCAATAGGTTGAGGCTATAATACAAACTTGTCTTAGATAACCACAATCCCATTGAAAATTGTTAAATTATGTATATTTTCTTGATTTTGTAGGAGACCTGTATATTTCTATCTGAATTGAATAAATCTGAAATCTGAAAATATATACTTCAATTAAAAACAGGCAGTTTGGCAGATCAAATTTATCAGAACACATTCTCACTACCGATGGAGATTACACAGTAGAATGGAATGATACTCGAATGTTAGCAAGAGGAAGCAGTAGCAGGAGACGAAAGTTGAAGGAATCCGGTTTAATTATGATGTCTAGAGGTATCTGCATCCCAACAAGTTCATTTGATATAAACACATTCAATATATTTTCCAAAAAACGTTCATTGAATCGTAGATTTTTGATAAGTTATGAAAACAGAACCAGTATATCTGGAATCGTTCTTCTGTCGACGTTTCGGCTCCCACTTTGGAGCCATTATCAAGACTTCTTCGCGACTTGATGCCGAGGTCTAAGTCTCCTTAACCCCCATCTCTCATCTTGACAAACTGAATACTGTTATACATGTAATTCTCAATTTTTTCCAGATTGTAGGTTAACCAAAGAAAAAACTACGAATTTTTCAATATCATTCGTAAATTCTAGAAAAGCATTCATTCCACAAAGAATTATCCTATAATTTGCTGTTTCGAATAAAAATACAGTTTTAAAATTGCCCGTGACGTCACGTTCATAATTTTTCTAAACTAATAAAAAATTATAGATCGTTATTCTTCAATTAGTTCTACTCATCCAAATATCTCTTTAACGAAATATAATGTATATGGTTCAGCACATATAAGTTTCCTTATTTCGGAAATAATCATAAATTCCACCCCAAAACGGTATGGCAATGTCACTCATTTTTCAATATCTCGATTATTTCATTAGTCATATTTTTTTCTAATTTTGACAAATAATGCCACACTCCACAATATTGAAGGAAATATTGAATCGCCGTAATTTTTATAATCACTTATATACTGGATTACTTTGTATCACCTCGTATATCACACATGGAAACTCTCATGCAGTGTGTCTCAGCTAAAACTTGTCACCCCTAATCTCCGAAACTGTGAAAAAAATTGAAAATCGCTCAGACCATCGATTTTTATTTCAAGGGGGAACACTCTCACCAAATACATGCATCATTGTGTTGTCAACCCCCTCACCCCCAGCATCCCTACTTCAGAATTTTCAATGGGACTACTATACCTACTTGTGATACGTCAGTTCGAAAGGGAATTCAATCTCAAATACTTGGTTGTACTTAAATTTAGGATCGATCAAGTGTTGTTGAAGTTTTAATGAAAACTAATTTGCATCGCCAGATTAGAGGGTGACAAGTTTTAGCTGGGACACACTGTATATTCATTGAAGTGAAGAGTAACTTTGAGTATCAAAAAGTTGTATCGTACACATGTCATAATGACTGAATGATTATTGCATCAAAAAATTATTAAAATAGGTCTTTGGCTTGTCACCTCTCTGTAGTCTTCAGAACGCCCTCAAAATTTGTTATCTTGAAATATTTTTAGTGTCTGTATTCCCAGATGAGTTCCCCTTCAAAAACTGAATGGTAGGGTATGTATTCTACAATTTCCTATGAGTGTTTGTCATAGATTTCTATAGACCCATCTTCAGGCGATGACTGACAACATTTCGAGGTGTGGTTGGTTTTAAAGTCCCAAGTTTCCCATGGTGGGGAAAGGCGTTGCTACTTATGAGCCGCACTGTTTGATTTCAGCGGGAAATAGATATATTGGCGCTAGGTTCTCGTTCGTCGAGCCGAAGTTGGTCCTTCTTTTGGATGTGTGGTTTCCACACATTCCGAATTTTTACACTGGGGTGACTGAATGCGTAGTTGTTGAGAATGTTTTTTGCTACTAAATAAATGTGAATTCGGGGCAAGTGTGAACAATTGCATATGATAAGCGGCCAATGAACCAATTTTAGCATTTCCTGGCATGGACATGTACAAATCTTTGTTTGACCTACCTTCGTTGAAAGCTACCCTGTGTACAGGAATTTAACAGAATCATTCAGTATAGTTGCCGCCTTCGTTCCGACTTGATGCTTGATGAGTGAACTAGTATTTTTTGAAAATATCAAAATTTGTGTTGAATTGACGGTGAATATTATTGTCTATGCGTGTATATATAGCATTTGGATTCTAGTGTTACGAAATCTCCTAGCGCCGGCCCTGTCGAATTAATATGAGGGGTCGCTCACCGAGATTCGACTGGAAGATTCTCCGTAGGCGTACGCAGTTATATATACGGAAGCGATTCATCCGAAGCAGGAGAGTTATTCGGATAGTCATCAGAAATTCGAGCTTAGTGGAGAGGCGGAGAAATTCACAGAGTCTTTATCGGAGAAAGCTTTGGTATTGCTAAATGCAGAAGTCGAAGTAGAGAATTTCTATTACAGAGAGTTTCAGTACCGAGCGTTGTAAAGTTAGCGGAGCAATATAAGTGATTGTATTGTATTGTGTTGAGGAGTTGTAATAAAAGTAGTTTAGTGTTGTTTGGAGTTTTAATATACGAACCCCAGAGGAAATATCGTAACACTAGTTTAGTTTGGATTCTTAATATTCAATCAGTATATCATTTAAATTATGTTTATGGTATAGATCACACCTACCCCGATAAAAATGCTTTCCGGGTTTGTATGACGGCATGGGTTGGGGTAAGTATGAGCTTGTTGTCGTTCACACTCAAACTATTTTCTGGTTCCAGTTGCAAAATGGTTCGAAATTATCGCCGAAAATCCCAAAGGGTCTCAAATTATTCACATCCGGACCTCGACAATGCAGTAGAAGAAATAAAAAGAGTTACGATGAACATCAACCGAACAAATAATGAGAAGAATAATTCTGAAATAGGGAAAAAATAAATCCTCATGGCCTGAAATCGATGACTCAGATGTTTTGCTGGACCAAGACATTGTTAAAGTTCTTTCTGAACCAATTATAGACAGAAGAAGAATTATCAATTTCCGAAACATTTTGGTTGATTTTCATTTTTGATTTTTCGAAAGCTTATAACTCTTTCACCAGTAATGATATTACAATTTCTCAAAATCGAAAAAAATTTGTGGGTATACATATTTTTCACACTTGCCCCATTTTCATGGTTGAAGTAAACACCTTACAGTAAACAACAAAAGTAGCGCATTAACACTTACCCCAAAACTATGGGAAAGTGTGATCCAAGGTACTGATTTTCAAAATATTTTTAATGAATTCTAGTCACATCACAATAATCTTATATGTAACCTTTGAAGCAGAAATTAGCGTAGTACGATTACCTTATTTTGAAATTTTTGAAACAGTTTGAAATGACACAAAATTTGCTCACAAGTTCCACTCATGAAAAAGACGATCACACTTACCCGATCTTACCTACACTTTGACCTATCTACTTGTGTCGCTCTAGATATCGTTATTGGTAACCAACTATCTTCGATGATAGGACAGTTTTTCCCGATGCCCCCTGCTAGGGTTTCCCATTTCATACTACATCAACCTATATATTTTCGAAAGAGATTCTCACCGTGTCGCCTGTTGCAGCAACTCAAGAAGCACTTCCAGTGGTTTCGATTTCCTTCCCATTACATCGAGTGGAATGATTCTCACACCGAACTATAGAAAACGCCCCACCTCATGAAAGATGGGATATTGGCAAAAAATGGGAATCATTCCAAAGCGTTCCCGTCGTTTTATTGGATATATGATTCGAAGTGATGCTCCGAGAGTGGATTTATATTTACCCCGTCTCCGGCAGATTTATTCGAGCAATTTGGGGAAAATTGAAAATGCTGGCGTACCCGGCTCCGAATTGAATTCCCAATCATAGATACGAATTCGAAGTGTTGTTTATATCGGTCGGCTGAACGTAAGACGTACTTCGACGTTCATATTACATATTCGGAAAGCCATATTTTTCCAGCTATCGGGGAATCGGGGCGAAAAGAGGAGCGGGGGATGCTTGCCGAGCGATCGCTTTGAGAGTGCACGATTTTAGGGAAAGCTTTTATTTCCGACGTGGAGTTTTTGACTGCTTTGTATGTATGAGGGATTCTTTATTACGTACGGCTGTTATTACTCGGTCTTTTATTGACGATCTGAAACCAATGCCGGCTATTTTGTGTAATATAGCTGGTACAAAGTTGTTGTAGAGCTGGAGTTCGTACGGGATGATAAGAATCGACAGAAATGAAGATGACGAATTGGATTCTGTAACTGGTTGAGAGGTTGTTTGATATTCCATCAATATACTGAAGAAGTGAAAGACAAGCTGATAGCATAGTGAATAAAATTCAAATTCAAATAGCTGAAAAGTTTTCTCGACACCCAAAAACTGAAAACATTATACTTTTCGTTGATTCAATCCCAAATCAGCTATGGCATATTAGGATAAAGAGGTGTGTGTACGATACATACCTGAATAAATGATAAATTCTAAAATGGATTGTAAAAATAATTTATAATAGAAACCGTTGATATTCCAGTGATATGATCTTCGAGATCAGTAGAGTCTTGGATGCAATTTAATTATATTTCTGGATAGTTTCACTGTACCAAGATGAATAGAAACCCTGGTGCGTTGACCGATATGCTTTTAGCCAATTCCTCTCGACCTGAGAAATCGAAGAGTAAACTTACATTTTTTGACGGTAGGTGGTGTTGAGGTGGTGATACAAATGCGATTTTCTAAGGGTACTTTTTCATTCAGGCGGCAGCTTAAGAGTGATTTTCGATAGCGGCGGTCTCATTGGATAAACTCTTGCGGGATCTTTTGTTCACCAATAGAATTATCAATATACAAAATACGTAAGGTCAAGTTCGTCTAATAAAAAGCTATTAATTTTTTTGAAATGGTTGACAGTTCGATTTGAATTTGAATGCATTTGAAAGTTTCTTTAATATTCAAAATCTTGTACCTAGTTCTTGTTTTTTTTTCATGTTTTTCTTGTTTATATTTTTTTAAGTGTTTATCGTTGCTGTTCTTGTATTTGTTTGATTTTATAGTGATAGATTTATTATGAACCAATTTACAAAGCTCAAAATAAAACGCTCGTGTAACGTTTAGGTATTACTTATCCCTGATATCATCGGCTCGTAATCACATTAAAATTGCATTTTTTTAACACTATGAAGAAAAAAGTACTTCGGTTTCTCAGAAAGTAGAAAGATGAGATATCAATACTTTTCAGTTTCACTCACAACTATTGTTTCGGAAGATTTGAAATCACAATCACTGAGTTTTTGATTTATTTTTCATCAAATTGAAAGCAAAAGGAATACCTAATAATCATTCAAAATGTGATGACTACATAATTCCTAGCATTTCGCGGGAAAGCAAGAAATTGCATGCGAAACATGAGACCATGAAATAAACATAACCTATAAATCTATAAATAATCGAATGGCCGTCGAGCAGACGGATATCATGGCATCACAGATTACATTAAAATCACGTAAGGTGCGCCTCTGCTGGCAAACTCTCGAAGGCATCTCTTCAGGTAAAATTTATCAAAATCAAGATAGCGAAAAGTCGATAAAACTTGTTTACAATCTATTAGGTATGAGTCAACACACCAGGGTTTTTATTCATCTTGTACTGTACGTATTCGAACAAAAGATCAAAATAAATATATCTAAGAACTAGTACCTACCTAGAAGAGAAAAATCCATAAGTTTGTAGATCGCTAGCATATCTGGCACCTAGAATCTATAATTCAATACCTGAAGAATCACTAAAAGTAAGACCCGAAACGATTTCAAACGTTGATTGAGACACTGGCTGAATAGTCAAACAAGAAATACAATTCATGATGTGATAAACCAGAAGTAAATTAAAAAACAAACAGGTAGCTTTCATCTTCTTTCTTTTGCGATTGGAATAATTATAATCAACATTGTACCCGATTTTTGATTATTTTATCTAATTATGTTTGATTTTATTCACCTTTATACTTACATCTCACCACGCACAAGGGATATTTCTACAGTGGTAATTTATTTCCTTTTATTAGCAAACTAGAGTTTGTACAACTTTTTGATATCATTCTGTATTATTTCTAATAATCGATCTCAAAAATAATAAAAACTTTTCCCGAATAGTGAAATCCTGCATATGTATGAGTCTCATGCAATATTTTTTCTACGATACCAATAAATGAAACATAACATATTTGAATAAGTTTCATTGTTGAAATAAATAAAATTACAAAATAGAAAGGACTGTAATATCACGATCTTTCCTTGAGTTCGTTGATTAAAACTCCAAACAACACTAGACTACTTTTATTACAACTCTTTATCACAACACAATCTAATACAACCACTTAAATTGCTCCACTAACTTCCAAACGCTCGGTACTAAGGCTCTCTGTGATAGAAATTCTTTACTTCGACTTCTACACTTAGCAATACCAAAACTCTCCGCCTCTCCACTAAGCTAGAAACTCTGATAAATATCTACGATAACTATTTCTCTATTCCAGTCAAATCTCGGTGATCGATTTATCTCGGTGAGCCGCGATACCACAGAATATTTCCCTCATATATTATAAAATGTCCCTTAAGAGCAATGCAATTATTGAAAACTTACAGCGGCAATTGCATTGTATCGAAAACTTACAGCGGTAATTGCATTGTATCAAGTCAGCATAACAACGCATTTGAAACCGGATCACTAGACGTCAGTAAACAACACAAATAAATGTCAGATAGACTTCAAAAATTGAAAAACATTTCGCGTTTAGGTGAGTACTCCATACAATCTATAGCGGAAAGTATAAATGAACAAAAAATAACATTTCCTTGATAATTTCTTTATTCGTGAAATATTCCAATGAATTACATACGTGCATTAAAATGACCAGATAATTTTGCATTCAAGCATGATATCTTATACAAATTGCATTCGGTTATTTTCATATTTTGTGAAAGAGCTCTCGTCCGTCGGACTCGGGCACTTTCGCCAAAATATGAAAATAAACTCTTGCAATTTTTAGATATCACGCTTTCTTGCAAAATTATCGGTAATTTTTATGCAATCGTGTAATTATAACCGATAACAATCTTCCTTCGATCCCTCATATTAATTTGACAGGGCCGGTGCTGGGATATTTCGTAACAGTAACTTTGAAGTATGAATAAACTATTTACTTCATTGAAGTTATAACTACAGTTATTTGGATCATTTATATTGAGATTTGATTTGATTGAGTGTTGAAGTTTTTCAGTTTCGTGTTACAGATATGCTAGGCTCATTGAGTTCTTTCAGATCACTCCTTTGGTAATAGTAGCTTTCGAATATGGTGGTGAATCCTCGTCAATGTTGTTTCTGGAGAGAATTCTAGAGACACAGATGAGTTTCGTACATATCCCTCTGCAACCGTGGATGACTTCCAACCACCGTGTTTTTTTTTACTGAATAAATCACCGCCTGAGTCAACTGGAAGTGGCGCTGAAGTTCTTTCAAATGAATGACCACTATGTGGATTGGGAAGATTCAAATATTTTGCAACAGTGGAGGAAATTTTGGTGACGTTCAAGGCGACTTCGTGAGTTCAAAATACATTTGGGAGCATGAAAAAATAGCACGTTATTGCACTTTTTTTCACTCATATTAAACTTTTTTAAAGGGATCAAAAAAGGGTACTCATCAACTGATATGAATTTCAAGTTCAGTTTCTATAACGGTGGTGGAAAAAAGTATTATCATTCATCGTATATTCATCAAATATATGGAGTTTTAATAATACTCTGTGCAATTGAGTGAATATTTCTGATATCTGAAACTGTGACACGACATTTTTTGATAACGCCACATCAATATTCTAGTAGAATTTTAACCTGAGTCGTGAAAAACTCATGATGGAAAATTATTAAAAAAAACGTACACGTCGCGTCGAATACAGTCTGTTGGAAAAGAAAATCATGAACTTTGTCGCAAAACGTACGTACGAGCTTATTGAAGTCACGGCTGAACAGATATTCCATTCCGTTTTTCGGCGTTCGCCCAACAAAAGGCGACGATTGAATTCGAACCGACAAATTCGATTCCGTTTTTCGAAATGAAAAGCCAACAACACAAAAGAGTCGTGTACGAGGAACTCATTACCTGCCGTATATCTAGCAGACCGTGAAAATCGAAAACAAAAGAACGCACTGCACGGCACAGTTTCCAATTATCGGCGCAGTTTCGACTGGCGTAAGTGCGTCGTTTAGTGCCATGGAAATGGAGCGTTGGAGTTCCATAGTGGATTGCGATTCGAAGCATTCGAAGCGGCGGGAAACAATCAGAATGTTGCCAGTGGAAGAACTGATTTACTGGAATATACCAGGGGCCTGTTTCATGAACGTACAAGTCTTGTAGCTACAAGAGAAACACAAAGAAAGACGATGATAAATAATTGTTTTTCACTCGTTTTTTTACCTGTACCTGCATTGTCTTTTTCTTGTAGCTACAAGACTTGTACTTTTATGAAACAGGCCCCTGCGGCCTGTTTCAAGAAAATTACCAGTGAACAAGCGACTAGTTACAAGTTCAATAGCGACAAGTGACAAGGACTAGTAATTTCTGTTTCAAGTAATAACTACTCTACAAGTATATTGTTTCAATAAAATTATGTAGGTTACAAGTTACAAGTGTCACGACAACTAGTCAGAAGAACTAGTAGTTTCTGTTTCACAAAAATAAACAGCGACAAGCAAAGGGACGACAAGTTACCAGTGTAGAAATAACTAGTGACAAGTGCCAAAATTTCTTGTTTCACAAAGAAATTTCGTACAGTTGTAGATATACAAGTGAAAAATTTGGTACATATACAGAGTATTAACGTTAAGCAAGGGCGGTCCAAGGTCAGTTCCTCGAGGGGATGGGAAAAACAGTTGTCAGTAGAGGGAAAAGGGTACAAGGAAACATCCGATGAGTCTATCGCTTTCATCAATATTAATACAGTCGATACATTCAAAAAGTATTTAAATTCAATAATGATCTTCGCTCGCCTATATAGTTGATAATCGGGGGAAGTTGTAATTACCCTTGTAGAGCGAACTTTTCTCGAAAGCTGTATTACGGTAGAAATGAAAATTGAGGATAACTATCCCATATGACTATTGCCGAGAAAATATCGTGTAGGCTTAGCTCCAATAAAACCTCTGTATTTGTCTGAACTCTTCAATTGAACGTTCCATGCATGTGCCGTCATGTGGAACAACCGTATGCGAAAGACTGATGGTGACGAAATAGTAGTTTACCTAACAAGTGCGGAAAGTGATACTTGTCCGCGCGTGCGCACGTGTTAGGTAGGTACACAATTGTTTCACTAGCGTTCGGAAAAAACCCAGAAGTTAACGTAAAAAACATTTGTTATTAAATACATATCAACAAATTAATAATTTTTGTTTTTGATATTGAACGTGAAATTTGGTAAATTTTTTTTTGAGTTTAATTACAATTATTAACATATATTACCTGTACCAAAGAGTGTGTGGTTTGCATGTTTCTTGAAATTTCAGCGAAAGTTTTTATTTCCTTATTATGTCACCGTTGTCAAACCAAATATATTCCTTTTCATACACATGAAGGGATTTTGATGGAGTAAATTCAAGTTTGCAATTCTAGCCGCTTCCGAAACTGACTCTAGCAAATAGTCGTCGGAAGAATCCATGAAAAATTATATTACGAGAAAAGAATCTGCGACGGGTCAATTGGTATTGACAAGGTAGTGTTTCGACAAATTTATTTTTTCTTTGTTGCTATGGTTATTCAAACTGTCAAATGGTTCGTGTGGTCGAGTAATACATTATGTGAAAATGCACAAAATTAACTTTCCAATGATAACGTTATTTATTGAAAGGTACTCAAAGAATAAATGTGGGAACGGCGTTGAGAAAATTAACCCAATAATAGCGGTATTGATGAGAAATACAAATACGTTTTGGTTCGGGGTATCAAAAGATCCACAATTAGTGGTGGGTTTCAAAGTTTGTTTTTTGTAACGGTGCTTTAACAAAAACTTATGAACGTTACTTCAACAAGAGTTGAACATGTGATCCGTTTGCTTCCATACAATACAAAATTATAGATTTTTTTTTCTGAAATATTGTTCTGATGGAGTTCTACGAGTGGTGTTTCCCAATACTGACGAATCAGGTATCGACAAACGTCCGCAAAACAAGCGGGTAGTGAATCTAGCAGAAAAATTTCGTTGAGAATGAAAGTTAACTATTTCAACCCGATATGGAATGGACCGTACCATCGTCTGTCCTACATTCATCTGCACAAGCAAACGCCGATTTTTCATGGAATGTTGGGCTACATTTCAATGAATAGGGTATCATTGAAAAGATAATTGTATCCATTTTCACATGATATATCACTCGACTGACTCGACCCCACAATCCATTTGAAATTTTGGGGTTGTAACAATCTCTCGCTGAAAGTTTGAAGGCGGAGGTTGAAAACTGTATATGAAATTTGTGGTCCCCTTTGAAAGCAAAATATACGGGTCTGAGCATTTTTTTACTTCTCGTCGGATCACTCTGTATACATAAAGCATAGGATATACCACATCGAGGTTCGACTGACATTAGTCGAATATACATACAACGAAATTTGTGATTCATTGATGACACTCTGAACCTCTCATTGAATTGGTAGGTACCCGCAAGAATATTATAATTAATTCTTGTCCTAAACATTCGAGCCCTACGGATGTTGACACGGTGTTCTTCTTCGGAATTACTGGACCACATGTTTTCTATTATATCAAATATTCAATCAATAATATTCGACGTTGACCATGCCCTGTACACTGGTCGAATAATACTGATCAATTACTAGTAATTCTCATACACTGGAATTTGTGGAAACAGGAACGAAGTGATAAGGTGAAAAAACACTTGTAAGATTGAACATATATACATGTCAGTCCTCACCCACAAGTTCAGGTTTTAGAAACGCAAACTTGTCAGAAACGGCATTTACCAGCGTTACTCCCATACTTGTGAATATTGCTGAAACAGCACACCCGTCATTCGTATAAAAAACAGTTGTAGGATTGGACTAGTAAAATTGTCACTCATAATTTACAGGTGTAACTTGTAGAAACCCAATTTTGTCGAAATGGTATACAACTGCCGCAGTAGTATTTTACCACTAGTATTCGCTTATTGAAACAGGCCCCAGAATGTTGCTAGTGGAAGAACTGATTTATTGGAATATACCAGAGGCCTGTTTCATGAACGTACAAGTCTTGTGGCTACAAGAGAAACACAAAGAAAGACGATGATAAATAATTGTTTTTCACTCGTTTTTTTACCTGTACCTGCATTGTCTTCCTCTTGTAGCTACAAGACTTGTACTTTTATGAAACAGGCCCCTGGGGCCTGTTTCAATAAGCGAATAGTAGTGGTAAAATACTACTGCGGCAGTTGTAAATTACCATTTCGACAAAATTGGGTTTCTACAAGTTACACCGGTAAATAATGAGTGACAAGTTCACCAGTCCAATCTTACAACTGTTTTTTATACGAATTATAGGTGTGCTGTTTCAGCAATAATCACAAGTATGAGAGTAAGGCTGGTAAATGCCGTTTGCGTTTCTATAAGCTAAACTTGTAAGTGAGGACTGACATGTATACGTGTTCGATCTTACAAGTGTTTTTTCATCTATTTACATCATTGCTGTTTCTACAAATTCCAATGTATGAGAATTACTAGTAATTTATCAGTATAATTCGACCGACGTAGAGGGCATGGTCAACGTTGAACATTGTTGATTGAATATTTACTATAATAGAAAATATGTGGTCCAGTGATACCGAAGGAGAACACCGTGTCAACATCCGTAGGGCTCGAATGAATGAGGGCATATAGATTCATTTAAACCCATGATGGATCCAAACTTGTTTGTCATACTAGTTCGTTATTGCAACAATATGAATATTTGAAAATATCGAAAAGTTCATTCAACCTTAACTAGTTACTATGGTTGCTAGGGAAACAAACAATGGAAACTTTGACTTGTGGAATTTCTTTTGTGACCATCATGCCCGCACGGGCCATAAAGTGCACTTTATGCACGAACTGTCCGTAAAGTACACTTTGAAGCCGTGTTGTATGTTCACTGTTGCGAAGACTAAATGGTATATTCCTGTTGTAAACCTGTTTATTTTTACGTTATAGAATTTACAAGTTATAATAAGATATATTGCTGAACCGCTGTTATCGATGAGAGTATCAGCCTGAACTCCACTTTCGCTCCATTTGTAGGATTTCCAGTTTTTTCGTAATTTTTTTGTATATCTACTTGAAGTTCTAGTTTATTTTTCTTCAATGTTTCTTATTCCATATACATATCATGCTGAACACTGTTTTCAGTAATTCATCTATATGGTCTCGAAACTGCACCCCTACATTTTTGTTTTTTATCTCGAGGTAACTGAACGTCACCACGACCGATATTGCTAGAAATATTTTCATTCACTTGCTCTACAACATCATGTTGGGCCAAATCGTGTCTCGACAATATTACCAGTGATTATTATTTGCTATCAATTGTTGGGATACAACAAACTCGTGAATTTCCTTCCACTTCTCGCTTTTCTCTCGTTATGTCAACTTGGCACTAAAAGCACCAAAGAGAACTTACTTATTTTGAATAAGCTAAAGCGTCGTTCTGCCATCTGCAATCGCGTGCGGACAAGTATCACTTTCCGCACCAGTTAGGTAAACTACTATTTCGTCACCATCAGTTTTTCGCGTACGGTTGTTCCATATGACGACGGCACATCAGCGTGGAACGTTCAATTGGAAAGTTCAGACAAATACAGAGGTCTGTTGGAACTAATGATATTGAGATACTTCAAGTAAAGAGAAGCGGTAAGCCGTATTTTCTCACCACTGGTCATATGGGATCTACTCTACTGACAACTGTTTATTTATCCTATCCCCTCGAGAAACTGACCATGGACCGCCCTTGCTTAATGTTGATACTCTGTATATGCACGAAATTTTTCAATTGTATGCCTACAACTGTACAAAATTTCTTCATGAAACATGAAATATTGGCACTTGTCACTAGTTATTTCTACACTGGTAACTTGTCGTCTATTTGCTTGTTGTTGCTTAGTTCTGTGAAACAGAAACAACTAGTTCTTCTGACTAGTCGTCGTGACACTTGTAACTTGTCACTTATATACTTGTAATTTTATTGAAACAACATACTTGTCGAGTAGTTATTACTTGAAACAGAAATTACTAGTCCTTGTCACTTGTTGCTAATGTCGCTTGTTCACTGGTAATTTTCTTGAAACAGGCCCCTGGTGGCGGTTCAGAAAAGAG
The DNA here is from genome assembly GCA_032362365.1 of Zygogramma bicolorata. Lineage (NCBI taxonomy): Eukaryota > Metazoa > Arthropoda > Insecta > Coleoptera > Chrysomelidae > Zygogramma > Zygogramma bicolorata. The sequence continues at coordinate 86,788 of JAVJAQ010001173.1, read as the reverse complement.
CAATAAACTATGGGCTTTGAATTGATCTGGCCGATACTTCCAAAATCCATATTCAACGTAAAATATCACATATTCTCACTAACAATGGGTTTACAAACCCGCGACAAGTGTTTCGCTATACAATAGAGAATAGTAATGTCGGGGTTGTTGCGAAGGTTTTGAGAGTTTTTAATTCGGCAGAGGTGACATTAGCAAGAGGGGTTTTTTGCTCTTCTCACTCAGAGAAAGGCGATATCTTTCCAGGCTTCGTTGGCTCTGTTTTCGGGAAGATGAGAGATGGCTGGGAAATCTGAAATTCTTCTCCAAAAAGATCATTTCAACTTCCAGCTCCAGAAAACAATTCAACGTTTCTCGCATCCCAAACCACTGGAAGATCCGACTGATCGCCCGAAAGTTTTCCTTCAGGGAGTCACTGATGAAGTAAGATGAATTCTGTCAAAACACGGCTTCGGGACAGTTCTTACAGCTTACAGAAAGCCATCAAATATCCTCTTTCCTGTGCTCACTCAAAGATGTAACACCCAAAGAGTCACAAGGAATATATGAAAATCCTTGCCGTGACTGCACGAGAACAAACATAGGACAGAAGAACAGACGACTATCGAACAGGTCATACGAACACAAACTAGCAGTACGTAATTCGGACATGACCTCGACCCTTTTCAGACTTCACAACGAAACTGGACACAAAGTTGCCTCTGACGACAAGTAACAAGATCATCGCCGCGACAAAAACAGTCCACAGGATAATTCGCGATGCAATAGAGATTGAAAAATGTCCTGAATTATGGATTGATACATTGTATTATCTTCTTTTTTAAACACTAATGAATAACTCACCTACGGTAATTATACCTAATTTCAGAGATGGATACTAGATATATGCCAACATTCTGGAAATGGAGATATTTATCCCAAGTAGTACAAAGACAGGTCTGAGAAACCCTGCTTCAGTAGAAGCTGCTCCAAGGCTGTTGCATCCAAACAAACGGCGTTTAATCGCTGGCGCCATAATTCAGGTTCAGAAACCAGATCCTAGTATGCCAATGCAAGAAATAGGTGTAGTGAAACAATTGAAGCTGCTAAAGAAGCACATAATCATAGAATTCGTTCAGAACTTTTTGAATGTCCAAACAGTTCTCGTTCATTTTGCTAAAGCTGTCGCTTAAAATTTCACTTATAGTTAGAATATATGATAATATGTTTGCTCGCACTTCTACTCTGAAATCATCGGGAAAATAACCCTTGAATACCACGCCTGTCAATACTCATATACCAGAAATGATTTTCCACCAACAAAATATGAGAAATTTTTCAATGAACCTGCGGATCTGATGGAACCTCAGCAATTTTTCTTAATGTGTGTGCCCCGAATTGACTCGAGAATTGTTCAAACTTTCGTATGACTTGGGAATCTTTCCTGATCAATGGAAAACATCCAGAATTCAACAAGTTTCTAAAAAAGAAGAGAAAAATTAACCTCATAGACCAATTGCACTGTTTTTTATCATTTCCAAAGTAATGGAGAAAGCAATAAAGATAAAGCTCATGAAGTATCTGGAGAAATAAGGAGTATTTGATGATCGAAAATACGGATTTTGCCACCAAATATCAACTAGTTACCCATTGGCGCATGTTTCACATTTTGGCAGCATTCCATCTAAAAATTCGGAAAGAAACGTAAGCTGTTCTACTGGACATTTCAGAGGCTTTTGATCGAGATTGGCATCGGGGTCTCCTCTCCAAACTGTTGGCTTATCTCCTCAATTGTGTGCTCTGTTGAAGATATTGATATTCATTGAAACTTCTTGATTCTATTCAGAAAAAAGCAAGTGTTGGTGATTCTTTGCTCACGGATTGCTCACTTCGTTTGAGCATCTGAGAAAGATCGGAGACTTGTCTGTAGAAATTTTCACGGTCGGTACTCTTCTGCATTGTCGTCAATAATCGTTTCACCTTAGGTCGTATCCACACGGATGACCGGATTAGTGTAGAACTCTCACTCCTTGGTTGTGAGCTTGGTGACCTGTCGAACCTCTCTTGCTCAGGGATCTTTTTTCAATAGAATAGCTGAACTTTGGAACTCCTTGTCGAAGGGGGTTTTTCCTGAGGCTTACAAACTCCTGTTCCTTGATTCACGCGGTGTTTTTTGAACATTACAGGGCTTCCATTTCCCTTGGCGTTTGCATCGCCTTCTACCGTCGAAAAATGTTACCTCTCACTTCAATTCCTCAGATCGAGAGGATTTGACTAAACAATAGTAGATTATACCACGAGTCCCTAATCAAAATCAAAATCGTTTATTAGTACTTGCCATAGCAGCCATCCGTTGGATGGATGTACACGTCACTTTTATACAGTTACAAGATACATACATATTTTAATAAATAATAAAAGTCCTAAAATCAATTCCATTACCATGGACATATGAGTAAATAACACCAAACAGTTACACGAATACAAAGATGTTTGAATAAATAATAAAATTCCTAAAATATATTCCATTACCATGGACATTTCAGTTGTTTACAACAAACAGTCATTTAAAAACTCGTTCACGGAATAATATGATTTTTGCACCAGAAGCCTTTTTATTTTTGTTTTGAAAATGGAAGAGCTCAAATTTTGAAGATTAGGTGTTAATTTATTGAAAAATTTCACCCCAATGTAATCCGGACTTTTCTCGAATTTTTTCAGCCTATGTTGAATAACACTCAGTGCATTGGCGTTCCTTGTTGGATAGTTATGGTACTTCGAATTTCTATCGAACAGATGTACATTATTTTTTACATGAATCAATATCTTATAAATGTAAATGCATGGAAAAGTTAGGATTCCATTTTCGATGAATACCTGTTTACAGCTATCTCTCTGTTTTAGATTGAAAATCAATCTAATAATTCTCTTTTGGGCTACAAAAATGCGTTCTGAATTCACACAGTCTCCCCAATGAACAACGTGATAATAATAGTCATTATTGCGAGTAGTATACTTTACCTTATTGACAACTAATTTATCTATCATAAACAAATGATTCTTCAGTTTCATTCATCTCAATACAAATATACGAACACTACCTACGCATTAGACACTGACACTTTGAAGTTTGGTTATATGGTTTCCATGGTAATATTCATTTCGAAAAACTTTGTGATAGGACTACTAGAAAGAATAAAGATATTTCTGGTAATTCCTAAGGGAATAATATATAGCATTATACTGCAGCAACCATAAGTATAATACTTACATTATGTATTAGTCGTGAATAAAATCATATTGTTACAAATCTCCTAGCGCTCTCCTAGCATTCTCCTAGCGCCGACCCTGGCTAGATCGTAAACGCAGATGAGGAATCGCGTCGTAGCGAACGTCATTTTTCAAGAACCGTAAATGCCGCCTGGAGAATTCGAGACACGTCATCGGGGCTTCTCTCGAGGATTCTCGATAGGTACGCAGATATATATATATATATATATATATATATATATATATATATATATATATATATATATATATATATATATATATATATATATATATATATATATGGGACAGGCTTCGCTGCGGACAGAATTTGTATTACGGAGAGTTAGTTATTCGGAAGTTTGTATTCAGAGCTAAGTGGAGCGAGTTTAGTAGAGCTAAGTGGCGAGATTTATTGAGATCTAAGTGAAAAGAGCTTTTATTTGTTATTGCTAAGTGCAAGAAGTGTGAAGAATTTTTAGTACAGAGAGTTTAGTACCGAGCATTGGAAAGTTATCGGAGCGATTTAGGTGATTGTGTTGTATTGTGATAGAGAGTTATAATAAAAGAAGTTTAGTGTTGTTTGGTGTTTTAATTGACGAACCCAAGGAGTATCGTAACAATATAATTTACCGCCCATAGTTTCTAAGAACCTTGTTGGCGACGTTCTTCGAAGGATATGAATTATGTTTTGTACTCCTTCAAAGGACAACATAATGCACTTCACCCACAAAAATACACCTACCGAAACGATTTCTCACAGTTCGCAGCCCCTTCATCGCATCCGCGTATCCCTTTCACGATCTCAAAGAGAAGAAATTCTCCCAGGAAGGAACTATTCTCCAAGGAGGCAGGCGAATATGAAATATCGGCGCCGGTCCATTCTTTATAGTCGAACGGGGAAGAGGAAATAAGTTAGGAACATGCCCCACTGAAAAACCCTGCACGGGAGAACTTTGACTCGTAATTCAAAAAAAAGACACCGTGAATGGCCTGTCTCTACCTTTCGACCGAGGCAAAAAGAACCGATATTTATGAACTCTGCGAGATTATATTTTCGAGGGATGGTAATTAATATTTTTGGAAGCCGGTTTTATTGACAGGGATTGATTTTGCTTCGAAGACTTAATAATATAGTCGTAAATACACATTGAATTCATGAATGTCAGACAGCAAAATAATATCCACAGAACGTTCACAGAATACCCTGCCGTAATATTAGAATACTGTCACAGCATGCTGTAAATACTGTTTGATAGCTATTTGTATAACAAGGGAGGAAAGTGTTACTTTTACTGCCCTATATATATATATATATATATATATATATATATATATATATATATATATATAAGGTGATTAACGTTCAAGAACAATGTCTTGGAATATTCTCATGGTTAAATTGTTAAATTAGAAGTACAAGGACTGATATATTGTTACGAAATCTCCTAGCGCCGGCCCTGTCGCTCGTAAACGCAAAATAATATGAGGGGTCGTTTACCTGCGAGACCGCAGCTCACCGAGAAAATTCGGTCATCGAGATTTGACTGGAAGATTCTCCACAGGCGTTGGCAAGTGTATATACGGAAGCGCTACAGGAGATAGTTATTCAGATAGTTATGAGAGTTTCTAGCTCAGTGGAGAGACGGAAAGTTTACAGAGATCATATGGGAGTGAGCTTTGATATTGCTAAGTGCAGACGTCGAAGTATAGAAATTCTATTACAGAGAGTTTTAGCACAGAGTGTTGGAAAGTTATCGGAACAATTTAAGTGATTGTATTTTGTACTGATAAAGAGTTGTATCAAAAGTAGTTCAGTGTTGTTTAGAGTTTTAACAAACGAACCCAAAGAAAAATCGTACAATATCATTTGAAAAAAAAAAATTTGTTAACGTTTCGTAAACCAAATCCGTTTTCAAAACTCATTCACGTATACTTCTCTTCTATATGTTGGTTTTCAAAATTCTATCAAAGATCTAAGATTTGAAGTAACATCATCATTCAAAAGGGGTAGCCAAATGCGATCCATTAGATAATTAACAGAAAAACTTTTCGGGGTATATAAGAAAACTGCCCTTCTACACTCGTATAGATTTCAATATAAATTCTTAATTTTCCAGATTTTGGTATGCTGTAAATGTTCTGTGAATTTTCGGTATTGATTGTTTTCAATACTTTGGTAGTACCTATAAGTTTATCTACACCCGTACTCTAATAATACACTTATATTCCCACAACCCGTTTTATAATGAAATCCATTACGATACAGATTTTCTATTACGATACAGATTTTTCATTACGATACAGGTTTTCAACCAATAGAAACCCATTATTTTTCAATCGAGAATGCTCTGCAGTTGACTTTTGTCAAGTCAAAATCGGTATAGGTATTGAATTTTTGAAGAATATAGCCAAACTTCGATAATCATAACAAAATGTCTGATACCAGAGATATGGGAGAACCTTCACCGGCAGAAAAACAGAATGATTAAATTTTTCATTTGACGAATGCATGATTCATTTCTTAATTTTTTCAATAAGATTATCTGAGCTCTCCATAGGCGAGCGGTCTAAGGTGCTGACGCTAGCCGGTCTATTTGAAAGAGACATGGGTTCGATTCCGGCCTCGGGTAATCTTTTTTTTTTTTTTATTTTCTATCTTCTCTTCATTTCTCATCGTTTTATTTCTCGAAGAAATACCATTAATTACAATTTTGTAGAATTTTTCAAAGAAATGCGTTTAATTAGTATTATTGTGTGCAATATAAATATAATATTTGTAGTTCTTCACTGTTCTTCTAAAATAGCGTATGAAACTCTCATGTAATGGTTATTTCATGATCGTTGCATAATATACTAATATACTTAAACATTCTGAAAGTATCTTCTCGTACTATATTACCATTGTTTTGAATGATTTTGTTTTGTAATGAACATTGAATTGGTACAATATTCTCATCATTCGATATCAGAAATATTTTATCAAATGTACATGTGTTCTTATATAAAGTGAAAGTGGTCGAGGTGTATATCGAATATCTGAGCTCGTAATGGTTCCATTTTCTATAACAATAAGAACAACACGAACACATCTATTAAACTTTAATATCCATTCCATATCTCGCCATATACGTTCCTTTATATCCTTGAGTTAGCGTATGAGCAGCAACCGGTGCAAATAAACCGGAGGAAATTGTAAATTCTCCGGTTAGTGATGCCCATACGGTCGCAATTTATGGTTGCAGTTGCAGGCTCATTCCGCGGTTTACTATAACTTTGCGCCATTCGACAATTTCCGCATTGTTCGAGGTATATATGCTGAAAACTAAATTCAGTCTGGCCGATATTACCGACTGGAAATACCCCATCGCGGGGAAATACCCCGTTGCCGAACAGATTGAATGCCGAAACGAACACAATGTTCGTAGATTTGTCCGTATATCCATTTTGTCGGAAGTAATTCAATATACGGTGTGGTATCAGCCAGAGAATAATTAAAGGGTGTCCGAATCTCATTTTCCACTGGACAGAAACTCTCAAATAGCGGTTATTTAATTGGTCAACAGAAGTGTAAAAGAAATCGAAAATGAAGTTTAGAAAACCTTTTATCGCCTCGTGGAAATCAGCTATATAAATAACCGCCTATTATTCTATTTCAATTCATTATATTTCAAAAGAACGTACTTTATCGGATTATACTTGAGCTGAAGTTCTTGATTCTTGTGTAAAATATTAGATCTTTGAATGCTTATTATCAACAACGAATACAGAAGAAAAAGAATTTGTGATTTCGAATTTGTGAGTTTCGAGTACGGAAACGGTATGGTTTCCAAAACTTTGACAGAGATAAGTATTTTTATTAATATTAGTTTTTGTATTTTTTGATGGGAAAATTTGATCTAGGAACTGTTGGAACCCATTGCTGCCCGAGTAATTTTTTTCTTATTTCAAAGGTTTTTTCCGTCTCTACGTCTTTATTTAGGACATGTGAGTCCGTTTTTGTCGAAAGGTGTAGAAAAAAATTGTGACATGATATTTTTTTTAACGTATGATATTTAATACGCTGGGCATAACCAAGTATGAGTTTATTGGGAAAGTAACTTCAAAAACTGAAATACAAAATACGATATTTCAAGGAGAGATTGAGTGTCATTGTGAAGGTGTGTGGTTGTTTCTAGAACAAGTGGTAGGATGAAGTCCTACATTACATTTGACACAATCAAACTTGGTGCATTTTCCGCAATTGGCACATCTTCTCTGCGTTTCTTGGTTATCAATGAGATGGTCCATTTTATCAAACCGTACCTCCGTCAATACTGATCTAGAACACTGGGGCTCAGGTCCAGCCAAATATTCAGGACTAGTCAACAGAGCTGAGACTATATCTCGAATGAACTCATGCAAGCTTACTTTGGGATGGCAGTACCTATACAGTGTCCATAAATTCACAGTTCCTCCATTTAGGCAAAATCGGACGAATGACCAATACCAATTTTGACCTGATTCGTGTTCTATAAAGACCTCTCATTTTATCAAATAGGTCTACTTCACCCATACCTTGGTTATACATGTTTATTACTGTAGGTCTGTACTTTATAAACTTTATTATCTTCATCCATTTCAGAGTTATCGTTGAAATGTAAAAAACGATGGATCATTTCAAACCTATTTCTGGATATACTATTACTAACTAAACAGTTGTAGCTGTCTGCTCTCGTTTCCCAATAGTTTCTTCTATTGGGGACTTTTGTATATCCTGAGAGCAATAATATACCAAGATGAATATACATTTCTCTAGTCGAAACACTGAAACTATGAACTCCTTTGAAAGTTGCGTATTTTCTTGATTCCTCATCAAATAACATCTTGAATAAATCGACGGGTTTCAGTTCTCTTTCTGTTATTTGTTTACAAAAATCAGGTGAAACGTTTTTCAAAATTTTGTGTCTTTCTATTTCTTGTGTTAAATCTGATTGTTGCCAAATTCTAGTTCCTTTTTTTTGTCTTGTAGAGTTCATATCTAAATCTTTTTGCTAGTGGCACGTTATCTTCGGGGTCTGATTAGTCTTCAGTGCTGTTTGAACGCATCAAATCGGGCGTTAAATCATTATCAACGATTGCTGATTCAGTTATATCAATAACTTCGCCATCTTGAATTGAAACAATGTCCATCGGTTCTCTAAGTACACCGTTTCCAATGTCGCGGATATTTGAAATGCATTCTTCATCACTACCTGCATCGTCTTGATCACTATCTGCTCCATCATTAGGTGGATGGGGAATGAATTGAATTTCACTAGATTTCTTTATTGTTCCGCCACTGGTGTATCATCTTCTAACTCATCCAAGATGTTCGAAAGTTCTTCGGCGTCTTTGGGATTGCTTGGATCATAGTTGCAATAAATAATGAGTATGTGTAGACATTTGCCCATCGTATGATTTTTCATACATCAGAAAAAAATCTCATTTTCGAAGTCAATTTTGTAGAAATCGAACTAAAAGTGGTATGGATATGTCCCTAAGACTATCATTGATGAGTCTATGTAGCTAATTTTGACAATGATTATAACCTTAGATAACCTAGCAATAACTTACAGCCTGTTCATTCTGCCAATACTGTAACTGCCTGTCTTATATAAAAAACTCGTTACTTCTAAACAGCAATAGTAACACGGCAAATCCATTTATTTTTCTGAAGAATAAGCACTAAATATAATTTCGTGAACAGCAAAACGTGTGGTGTAAACACTGAATTCTGAAAACATAATCTTCAATTGCTACGTCATCGGCGTATGAAGTTTCATACGGTGGGCGCTATTGGGTTAATTTAACGTGTACCATTCAAAAATAGTTATTTGTATGCTAAGGCCGCGAAATACCTCTTTAACGTACCGAAAGAACAGTTATCGCCGAGGCCGCTTGCGGCCGAGGCAAGATAATCTTGAGGTCGTTAAAAAGTTTCGCGGCCATGGCATACACACTATTTTTCGTGCAATCGTTAAAATTATTAAAATAGATAGTTGTAAATAAATATATTATTGCTCTAAAATCAACAGCATTTCAATTCATTTAACAATATCACCGTGTGCTATGGAAATGATATGTTTCAATATATATTTTGACAGTTCTTGTCAAAACGCAAAATGTCTGATACTGATAGCGATATTTCAGTACCTTCCACTCCTCCGGAACTCAAAAGCGTTGTAAATTCGGCGCTTTCCGTTTTAATACCCGAAAAATCTAAACGGCAGTACGAAAAATGTTACGGCGAGTTTAAAGATTGGTGTGACAAACAGAATGTTAAGACGATGTCTGAAAACATTTTATTGGCTTATTTGATGCAGAAATCAAATGTTGTAAAAAGTTCAACTTTATGGAGCATTTATTCCATGCTGAAGTGTATGCTGAACATACGAGACAATATCGACATCAAGCAGTTTTCAAAATTAGTACCATTTCTGAAAAGAAAAGCAGTAGGTTATCGAGCAAAAAAGTCTAAAGTATTAACGCGTGAGCAAATTGATACATTCCTGAAAGAAGCTAATGATGAAAAATACTTATTGTTGAAGGTAAGTGTTAAGAGATGTTATTTACAATTGTTTTATTTATTGTACTGATTTTTGTAGGTAGTTTTGATAATGGGAATATCTGGTGCCTTGCGACGAGATGAGTTAGTAAAAATGGCCATTGAAGATATTCAGGAAGAGAATGCTGTATTAATAGTAACCGTTCCTGATACCAAGACGGATAAGAAGCGTGTTTTCACTGTTACTAATATTGATTTCATAAAAATTTATCGTAAATATGCAGCTCTTCGACCAAAACATATTGTTAATAATCGTCGTATATTCTTGAGATACGTAAACGGAAAGTGCACCGCACAAGTTGTTGGAGTGCATACCATTGCGAAAATGCCTAGTATGATTGCTAAGTATCTCAGATTACCAAATCCTGAAACATACACGGGTCACTGTTTTCGGAGAAGTTCTGCCACGCTGCTTGCCAATACTGGGGCTGATATGTCAATTCTTAAACGTCACGGTGGATGGAAGTCCACAACAGTAGCGGAAGGATATGTAGAAGACTCTATCGAAAATAAGAAGCAAATTTCCAACTCAATTTCTGGCGATATGGTATCTGGTTTGAATGTAGGCAATAACCATTATTCAGAAACACTAGATGTAGTTGCTTCAACTTCTGGAGTAAATATAAGTAATAATACAAACTGTACAATTAATGTAAATATTCATCCTAAATAATATAACTTATGTATTTGTTGGTATTCAATAAAAAATAATCCTTGTCTTTGTAGTATTTTAGAAATGTCAAATTTGGAAGTGACGTTTGGTTTCGCGGCCGTTGCTATGGGTAACGGCCGCGAAATTATATTTCGTGGACTGTGCTGAGAACGCGAAATACTGACTTCGCGTGCGATTGCACGAAAAACTGTTTTTTTAATAACCGAAACGGAATTTTGCATCAAATCTTGTTTGAATGGTTTTGTTTTGATCAACACTATCTCAAAAAAATTTCGCGCTTCAAAACCAGTATTTTCAGAAAAATATCTTTTTTTCCTGAAATTGAAATGTGATTGGCTGAAAGCACGTGGGTTTTGACATTGTACTCCTGATAAGCGCATGCGTTCCCACATTTTGTTCTGGTTCTTTCGTTATTGTATAATTGGGCAGATCGTGATTTTCAGCCAAGCAGATATCAGCTTCATGAAATATGTTTTTTTTTCTAGAAATACCGGTTTTCAAGAATCGAGTAGAATCGTTGAGTTGAAAATTATCAAAAAAAATTCATTCAGACAAAATTTCTTTTTCCTGATGGTAGACATTTTCATGAATAATTCAGGTTGGCAACTTGGAACAGAATCCTCTATTTAGCGCTGGCTTGAATCTCAAGTTAATTGTTCATTTTTATACTATGAACTCAGATCATTCATGAACAATATTGAACAGAACTCATTATTAATTGACATCGATCATAGTACTGGGATTTCTAAATAGATATTCGATTATTGAAATATGTGGTGAAAAGATTATATACTTTTTAATCATACGGAAATAATTTACCAGCGATAACTACTTCATACAATATACAATGCAAAAGTGATTCATCATAAAAGTAACTAGGTGAATAATTCACCCAAAAATGGCAACAGTTAAAATTGAAACATAGAAAGGAGCAAAAATATAAAAAACGTGAAATGGAACAAGAACAAAACAAAATAGAATATTGAATTGAGTTTATCTTCCGCATAAAAATTTCAAATGCTTCAAATCGAAGTGAAAAACTTGTCTCTAAAGGGATTCTATTATGCCGCCTTGTTAACGCAAATTCTGTGTACTAATGATTATGTTGGTGAAAGAAAGATCTCGCCAGAGTTTAGCCAATGAGACCGTCGTTGTCGAAATTCATTAAGCTACGGTCTGATTGAAAGTGCAGCTTTGAAAAATAGCATTTGCATCACCACCTACCGCGGTCTCTCTGTATTTGTTTCTCTTCTGCTCATGAAGCTAATGAGTGGGGAAGTGGATTGGTGAGGGTTCTTGTTTCAAGTATGGATTAAATTTGACTCACTCTGTTCTTCAGAGCTCATTTTATGTAGGTGACAAAATAACCCTTGAATTGTGATGAGAATTATTCGTTCAATTTCCTTCTTTTCGCGGGCACCTGGTGAATTCAAATTCGTAAACAAGACCGCAATAGTTGTCCTATTGTTGAGATAGGACGCAATCCTGCCCCTACTAAACAGCTCCTTGGAATCCCAGTCTTTTACGAGATAAGAACTCTCTCTCTTCCTCTCTGTGTGTCAGTCTGTCTTGCTTCCTCTCCTTATTCGAGCAAAGCAAAGTGTTTTATATTACTTTCCGAATTCGGTTTTTCTTCCGTTCCTCGCCTGTTTTATTATGCTCCGGTGGGTTTTCTATTGCCGTTAAATACGGCTTGTCAAGCAAACTAGGATGTATTGTTTCTCTAATGGATCAATTCGGGCGTCCCGACGATTTATTGGATTACATAATTATTGTTGAGGATTTAGAGCGACGAGCCGAGACGTATGGTTGTGTCCGAGAAGTTATTGTGTCTGTGATGGCGGAAATTGTTTTTTTTTCGAGTTGAAGCTGCAAAAATTGGACATTCAATTGAAATACTATAGTATTCAACGAGCAAGGAATGATAGTCATCTCCCACGAGTGGGAAATTAGCATTCCATGCGAGTTATACACTACACGTTTTCTACGGCTATAACATATAATAGCGAAACAATTTTACAAATAATATGAACTTCAAATTATTAATCGTTCAAAATTCCCATTAAGCTACAATTGAATGAGTGAATCAAGCTCATAATAGCTACAACTGTAATGCAATGTTTTCTAGAAGTAAATGACATTGAAGACGTACAACGTATCCTATTGTTTTGTCCAGAACAAAATTTACAGGAAAGACACGAACACCTTCAGATACATTCCAAATGATTCAAATCATTGTCCACAGCATAAAATGGCGGCACTGCAATTTCTTGTCCATAGGTTAATAACTTTTCCTTTGAATAAAGATAAGTACGACAATGAAAGAAGAGTGATTAGGCACGTAGCTGAAGTGAACGGTTTCAACCCAGAGATAGTTGATAAGATGATTAGAAAATGTAAATTTAGGAAAACACTTCGTAAATCTTCGACTTCTAAAAAAGATGAGATAAACGAAAAGTTTATGGTGGATTCATGCACAACAATCGTAGCTCGGAAATCGGAACTCGCAACAAAATATAAACCATTCATGCAGCAATCTCAAGAGCTGTTGAATCGTAAGAGTGGAAATTTGTTCAATATCTTACGAATTCCGACTAAATATACCTGCATGAACGTTTTCATTGAAAGATATCGACTCAATTTCTTCCTTACGACTTGCGAATTCCGAGTTACGATCGCTGCATGAATCCACCATTATAGTAATTCCATATGAACCTCAATACACTAGAGGACTACAACACATATTTGACAAAGTAAATATGAACGTTGCATATAAAACTTCTTACAAATTACAGCAGCTTCTTGGTAAACCAAAAAATAAACTAGAAAAGTCAGAGAAGTCGGGAATTTACGAGATCAGTTGTCAAGATTGCAACAACAAGTACATCGGCCAGAGCCGACGAGCTATCAAAACCCGTTTCAAAGAGCATTTTGCACATATAAAATACGGAAGGGTAGAAAAATCCAGTGTCGCCCAACACGCTCTACACAATGGCCACAAAATTGGTGAAAGCAATCTGAAACTGATCAAGCATGTGCATGACACAAGACTACTCGATGCATGTGAGAGTCTAGAAATAGCAAAATGTAAAAACAGCATGAATGGTGACAAGGGTCCTATCAGCTCTAGATTTAGTATCAATTTTCTTCTCCTGAAGATGCTAACCTTGTTATCGAAACGCGCGTCGAGTGCAAAAATATCAGTTTGGTGTTAGGGTAATTGATCTCTAGGAAAAGTTTCAACTTGCACACCAAATGTTCCAAAACTCATCGTTTATTCTATCCAGAACAGTTGAGATAGAGCAGTTTTGTGTTATAGTCGTACAAAATAGTATATTATGCAACGATCATGTAATGATGGTTATTAATACACACGAGCATTCGGCTCGTTTCGTATGGTGTATACGAGTGTATTAATAACTATTACATGAGAGCTGCATACGCTTTTTTCTACATCCGATATATAATAAGAAACTATAAATTTTATATTTGTATTCGAATTGAACAGAACAACAGTAATTACTTGTAATTCTTCCAAAAATTGATGGTATTACCATGGATATCGAAAAACTTTCTATTTATATTGAACATTATAATTGTAGTTAATCCGATTTCTCAAGAATATAAGGATAACTTTTGGTCTGAAGTTTGAAATATTAGTTTACCTAACAAGTGCGGCAAAGTCACTTCACGCACGTGTTACGACAATATTTGGTTATATCGTTTCCATCGTAATAGTCAATTCGAGCAATTTTGTGATAGGATTTATTGGTTTTGAAGATTACAGTTGAAGTAATATAAAACACGTCATAGGTTACATAGAGTCACATTTAAAATTGAGAATTTTAAAAAATAGTGCAATTAAGTAAGATAAAATAAGTATTGAGTGAAAATCCTCCTATAAAACATTTTCGACAACAGAAAAGTTTTCAGATTTTTTCTGAATTTGAAGTTAGCAGTTTCCTTCGTAATTGACTCCGGGAGCTTATTGTAAATCCTCACACCATTGGAGATGGGTCCCTTAAGAGTTACATTCAGATTATTTCGAGGTGTTTTAAGATGGTGATTAAATCTCGTTGAATAGCTGTGATCATCACTATGAGTGCTAATGCTTTTTTATTTTTGAATATATAACAAGATATTTCCAGAATATACAGGCAAGAGAGAGAAAGTATTTTCATTTTGGCAAACAATGGTCTACATAATTCCCTCTGACTTTTATTTAATAATGTTCTGATGCATTTTTTCTGTAGTAAAAATAATTTCTGAGCTGCTGATGCTGAACCCCATAATAAGATTCCATATGTTGAGTCGTGACTGAATTTCAGCATAATAGAAATTCTTCAGTACCGACAAGTTGAGAACTCTTCGTAGGCATTTTAGTTGATATATTTTGCTGTTTAGTTTGGAAATTGTTTCTCTGATATGAATTTCCCAATCTAATATGTCATTCAAAATTATGCCTAAAAATTTTATGTTTTCACACTGTTTTAGATACACTTCTCCCATTTTAATTTCTATGTTTTCAATCCTCTTTTGCCTAGAGTGAAATATTGAAAAAAAAATTTTACCACAATTGACATATAATTTGTTTGCTGAGAACCAAAGCATAATTTTTGTCATTAGATCATTACAGTTTTGCTGGATGGCTTCTAAGGAGTCTTCTGCTACCAAGATCGACAGATCATCTGCGTAAAGTATGAGCTTGTATTCATCTAAGTATTTAACAATGTCTGCGATATATAAGGAGAACAATACGGGGGCAAGGACACTTCCCTGCGGTTCACCTACATCTATCGATATCATATCTGAGCAGTGCATGCTGCTTCGACCATCAGCCTCAATGTGAGATATCTGTACATATTGCTTTCTACCATCAAGATAAGACCGAAACCATTGATGTGTATTTCCTCTGATTCCATAGATCAACAGCTTTTCTAACAATCGATCGTGAGGAACACAATCAAAGGCTTTGCTCAGATCACAGTATATTCCGACTGGACATCTTTTTTTTATCCAATTCCTTTAATATGTCTATATACGTTTCTGTTGTTGCCGTTGGGGTTGATTTGGATTTTCTAAATCCATGTTGTTCATCTGGTATCAGATCAAATCTCACAATGAAGGAGGTCAACCTCTCTAACATACAATACTCAAAAAGTTTTGCAAACATTAAAATTTATATTGAACGGCAATTCGTTGTTGATGGGCATGTTTGAAGACTGGCGTTTAATCAAATCAAATGCAGGATCTTTTTCGGTGAAGAAACCTGCACTGGCACCGGTCGGATATAATGCAATGCCCTTCGTTATATTAGCCAGGGAAGTAGTTGTTTTCTGACAGGTACCAGCCACAATCTACTGTGTAGGTAGTTTGAGACTGGCTTGAACGAATTGTTCAAAAGATGATTCGATTTACCGCCAGTCTTCAAGTATGCCCAACGATTATGTCGAATGTTTTCAAATATATATTGTAGATATTCAAACGTCAGTATACTTCCCAAAAACTCGACAAATGTGCTTTTCCGCACAACACGGAAAGTGGACTTTCACGTACGCTAGTAGAAATAATCTTCATCATTATAATAATAATGATAATAAATTGGGAGTGGTCATTGGTTAATTATACTAGCGCGTCCGCCCACTGGGTCGGAGCAGTGGGGAGTTCGGACCCGACTAGGCTTTTTTAGACGACAAATACATATAATAAATGGTCTTTATTCAACATACGGATAGTAACAAAACAAAATTACATCTTACATAATTTTAAAATCACGCATACGTATGTTGAAATGATGGAGATTCAGCTTCAAGCTGTTTTTCAACTCAACCATATAAAAGCAAACAAATAACACTGATATTGATATGATATATAAAATACGATAAAATAAATAGTTATAATCAATGACAAGCAAGTGGAAGCTAATACAATTCTGAATAATTGAAATTCACCTAACAAGAGAAACAAATGAGCCTTCAACCGATTCAAGATTACCAAAAAACAATCAACCATTATTTGCGAGTTGCGCTTTCAACCTCTTCTTGAAGTTTTTGAGAGTGAATGATTTAAATTCACGTGTTGATTTGTTATATTCTTTGGCAAGATTATATGAGAAAGTACGGGTATATAGGGATGTCTTATGTTTAGGAATTACAAGAATATCTTTATTCCGTGATCTAGGATTTTGCAGATTAGAAAATGATGTTATTCTATTGAAAAAGTAGGTGGGTTTTTTCTTGAGTAACACCTTATGGGTTAAAGTTAGTAGATGTAAGAGGCGTATACTCTCCAGTCTTAACCAACCTGATTCCTTCATCTTCGAACTGATATGATCATATTTACGAATTCCGTAGGAGAAACGCAGACATGAATTCTGAATTGGTTGAAGTCTATTTGCATCAGCTTGGAGCAAGGCAGGGCCGTAGACACTATCACAGTAGGCGAGTCCGGAGAATATAAGCGACTCACATAGTTTCTTCTTCAGATCAGTTGTCAATAGGTCTCTGTTGGGATATATTTGCCGGAGAGTAGAAAAGGATTTCTGACACAAGTGGTTAATGTGTTTCGTGAATCTTAGGTTTGAGTCTAGCCACAGTCCTAAATTTTTGTATTCGGTTACCCGTGGAATATCTTAATCATTTATACTGATTTTAAAATTGAGCTCAGGGGCATTACATTGTGATTTACTTCCAAAAAGTAGGAAATTGGATTTTTCTGGGTTCAGTTTGAGATTATGTGCGGTGGAAATATCAAATAGCGACTTGAGGTATTCATTAATAAGATTTTCAACTGTTATAACATCATTAGGATTGAATGCAAAATATAACTGTGTATCGTCCGCGTAGTGGTGAATTTTGTAGTGCTTCATATATTTATAAAAGTCGGATGTATACAGGCTGAAAAGAAGAGGACTGAGAATGGAGCCTTGTGGTATGCCATGACTCAATTTTACTGGATCCGATCTTTTTTCATTCAGTGAAATTGTCATGCTACGGTTGCTTAAGAAGCTTCTGATCAATAGGGTTGCGTTCTCAGAGAAGCCAAAGAAGGAGAGTTTTTTGCATAACACGTCATGGTCAAGTGTATCGAACGCTTTACTGAAGTCAAGGATTATCATGCATATCAGATGTTTTTTGTCCAGTTCCCGAAAAATATCGTAAGTAACAGAGAGAAGTGCGGTCGTTGTGCTATATTCTGAGCGAAATCCAGATTGAACATCGATTATCAAGTTAACTGCCTCAGTAGATATCGGTGCGAAATTGAAGGCGCACGGTGATCGTATATTTGTAGAAGGTCAACTTGCTGGTGGTTGTGAAAAGGGTGGGGGATATTTTGAAATTGTTTACTGATGGCATCAACATTCTGCAAATGTGAAGGAAGGTCAGCAGTAGCTTTGTCGCGGAGGATGTCTAGGGATTTTAGGGTGTTCCATGTTGATTTTGAATCAAAAAGGCTCAAAAAGCCTACCGATATTGAAGGCAGAGGAAAAGTAAGCAGTGTTGTTGTAATTCGACCGTAAATTACTACACAATGAAAATTATTGTATATTACGTAACGAGGATGGATAAGTGTCAATCACGCATGAGCGAAAAATTCAACAGGGCACGAGGCGTTAGCCGAGTGCTTTAACTCGCTAGTGCACGTAATTGGCCTTATCCCTTGGTCGCCTACTGTACTTTTTCTATTCCCACCATCCTGACAGCTGTAACGTAATGGCTCAATAACAATACACGTGCATTGTGAATTAATGGAGGCCGCTAGTGGGAGTAAGGAAACAATTTTTTCGAATCTGATTTGTCACGAGATCATGAATCGTGGTCGTTTCAATTAAAAATATTATCGATATAAATTATAAAGCGCTTCACAATGTGAATCCAGCTCGCATTATTTTCGAAATTCATTTTATTTCTACGGGTTCATTATTATTCCGGTCGCTGTTTAAATTGCTCTCAACGATAAAACAAAATTATTCGCATTCACTTATCAATTATCCAGTCATCCTCTGACTCTATCGACTAGAACTCATTCACATTATCACAACAGTACAATCAACAGCAGCTTTCGACTACGCTCAATAATTAAATTCGAAGCGGCAACATTGATTTATTACGCCTTGATTGGAGGGATTTGTCCTGCTATCATTATTACAGGACGCGGATATTGATTTGATGTATATTGATTCGCTATCATGTTGGCTGACGATTGCTAGGTATGTGTATGGAGGCAGTCGGCATAATATGTGGAGATTCATCTATAATTCTGTAGCTCTTGTTATTAGATATTGTTGTTTGATGATTTGCTATATATTACCCGAAGAAGGTGAGTATGTTGAAATGCGATAATAAAAGTAAGAATTTGAAAAACTGAGTGTTGTAAATGTTGTAATGTACAGAATGACTGAATAATGAAGTAATTTATTAGATTTCTGCTATAATTTTTAATAAAAAGAAAAGTATGTTTCAATAATTTTTTAGTGGCCCTGGTATAAGCCTCATGAAATGAATGTCAAAGAATAATGAACATCTGATATTTTTCATCTGTCACTTTGATTTACCGTACCAATAAAGAAAAATAAATCTGTCAGTCAAAACCAACCCTTGTCAAAACCAATTTCATGACCTCTTCCATCCAAGTTTCTGACAAAGCAGTGGGAAACCGAAATCTGACTTCAATGGAAAACGTCTGCAATAAATTCGCAGAATGCAACAAATTGCACGTTCAATATTGATATTAGTAATAATCAATTTGTTGATATTCGATAATAAATGTTTCGCCATGTTTAACTCTGTATTTTTTCCGCACGCTAGTAGAAAAACTAGTGTACCTAACACGTGCGTAAAGTGACTTTTCCGCACGCGATTGCTGGCCGAACTCAGTTAGCACGTCATTCGACCATCAGTAATTGTCTGGGAAAAAGTATCACTTTCCGCACTTGTTAGGTCGACTACTATTCTAACTCACATCCTTATTCCACTTGACGCACCTTTCATATCTTCATAGAGCGTATTAAAACGATTTATTAGAGTTATCCTATTTTTGTTGTAGGTAGGCTTATTGGACAGAACAAAGAATTTGAAATGGAAAATAAAAAAGTTGGGTGATCTATAAAGCATATGTAGGAAAGTCATGCACAAAGATCTCGAGCCGGAGAAAAAAAGCTACAAAACAGTTCCTCAGAACTTCGTTCCCTCCACAAGAACAACAATTTTTATTAAAACAATTTTCAGTAGTGAGTGCTTAGTTTTTCAAAATCAAATTATCACATGTGCTATTTTTCGGAATCCTTGAGATTATTTTCGTCCGTCTTCATATTCTCCTGTCGACAATTGTCAAAACCTTTCCTTTTCACCTAAATCACAAAATCGCAGTATAACAGTGATGGAGCTCACATTTGGACTTTCGCGTGTCTTTGTAGATCTTTTGTAGGCCCTTCAGAAAAAAACAGAAAAAGTTGGAAAAAAAAAACACAATAATCAATGATTGTAGCACCCTATGAATATTCTAGGAATACTTCCTGAATACGCTCCTGGCAAACCTTGGAGGTATCCTTAAAATATTTTCCGAAGAGTATTCAATGGATATCGAGAATAATCGTAGTTTATAATATTGAGATTATCCCAGGGATAGCATCCTGGAAATATTTATAGAATATTTTGGAAATATACGAAAAGAATATACAAAGGAACGTTCTCTAGGTGCGTATTCACCAAAAAAGCGAGCACGAGCGAACAAGAGCTAGCGGGCATTCTGCATCAATAATCGTCTGGTGAGTACCAGCTAGCGAGCGAGCAAACGTTTGCTTGTTCGCGTTCAAAAAAGATCGAGAGGAAGGCGGGCGGTACATCAAAGAAAATACTTGTTCGTGCTTGTTCAGTGTGGACGGGATTTAATCGTCAAAACTGCTCGCGCTTCGATCGCTTGCGTTTTGCTACATGCTGCAATACTTTTCAGTACATTATTATTATCGGGTTGGTTCATGAACTTGGCCGTACTTGTTTAGATATTTTAAAAACATACATGAGACAGCTATATGAGTATATGAGTCGCCCGTTGCAAGAAATCTTAAGGTTACAGGGTCATATTTCATTATTTTTGGTTCCATCAATTCTAGCAGAGCTTTGAAATCTTCAGGGGACATTCGGCAAAAATTCTGAAACATTCCGTAATCCTGTTCTGAATCACGCAATAGGCTACTACCACTATAAATATGTCGGTGTTTAAATACAGTTGCTTGCCAAAATCGTTTTTTCCTTTTTTTTTTCTTTTTCAATAATGTCAATACAACGAAAGCAGCACTAGTTTGCAATAATTTTTCATGGTCAGACATATTTACCGCGCTCGTACTGCTCGCACAAAGTAGAAGGATCAACTACAAACATGAACATATTCGCTCTGGTGTGGGTGAGATATCAATATGTCGAGCAAACACGAGCAAACATGAGCAAACATACACGAATGTTCGCTTGTGCTCGCTTTTTTGGTGAATACGCACCTTAAAGAGTATTACGAATATTCTTGGGACATACACATAAATACACAAGAATCGTGTACACATTCTATGAATATCATTCCATTTTTATGTCATAGCATACATTTTCAAAACTAATTAAATACAAAATATTAACGTGACTTTTGTAATATTTCAATGGTATTCACGGAGGAATATTTATATGTGGAATATTCTATTCATATTCATTTGCGGATATCATAGAAATATTTGGTAATATTCCTTGAGTATTCAAAGGTATATTCTGAAGGTTTGTTTGTATTCTATGAATATTCAAAGAATACTTGTTCATTTTATGATATGGAGGAAATAGTCTAGGAATATATTTTGCTATTGTTCTCGGAATCCTTGCAAAATTCTTCACAAATGAATATATGTCTTGGATGGCCAAATTTTGCCATGGAATCGTACAAAAGTAGGTGGATCTTACTGAATCGACTGCACTTCACGAAATTGAGCTTCTATTTTCGTTTTGGAGCGAAGATAATTTCAGATAACATTCGAACTTTCCGATTTTTTCAGTTTTACATCCGAATAATTCTGGATACAATCTATGAGTTCTCACTCACAAAATTGAAGCTCATGTTTCGCAGTATTCGCACCACAACTTTTTAAGTAATCATTGTCCAGCGTCCTTCAAAGGAGCTTTCAACTTATCCACTCGTACACGGATGTAAACTTGTAACATTTTCATTTCAATTCCGAAACCTTATACCGAGTACGCCTTCCGAATCCGAAATAAGGGCTCAACGCAAACATTTTCAATTTGCAGGATTACCAACTGAATCGTCCGTTGTTTTCTGAGCGGGTAAAATGCCGGAACAACGTGTGTATAAACACGACTGGGATTATTTGCCGGTTCTCGTATTTTCATTAGGGAATTGGAAACGAGATATCTATCTCTGTATCAGGTAATTTAATATTATTATGCAGTGTTTATGTTGGTCGGCGTGTTATGATAGGTCTTCTCAGGATATACGCGACGTGCTTTTTTGTTCGGTTGTTGTACAGGGTGGTGAAATTAATGACCCCGAACTGTAGCTGGACGTCCCCATTCACAACTGTATGTGTACACATCAGACGGTAAGTCTACTAAACAATAAACGGTTCGACTTAGCAACTAAACCGAGTTCACAAGAACTGGACATAACTTAGTTTCTACGACTGGACCTGAGTTTGTGGCTCATATCGACTGGATACTCTGGACAGGTTGCCACTTAAAAATGGAATTAGTTCACAATATTTAGTTTCGTGATGAGTCACAAGAAACAATTTATTATTCAAGTCATAGATTGGCCAATAATTGTGGAAGAAAAGGGGCTAGAATTTAATGGATATCTTTTATTAATTGAAAATGTTAACAGCCTTATGTTTTTTGAACATGAATTGATACAGTGTTTCGAGAAAAATATTAGTGCATTTCTGTCTTCTAAGGAAAACAGTAAATATTGTGTTTCCGATATTATAAAGGTATATTCCTATTGAATGAACTAAGGGGCCGTTCATAAAATACGTCACACTAAAATCAGCTTTTTTTTACCCCCTCCCCACCCATTGTCACGCTGTGTCACACTTTTTGTGACCCCCCCCCCCTAGAAATATTTCGTAACAAAAACTAAGACCTCCCCTCCTGCTGAGTATGATAAATTCTAATTGATCGTACACAAATTCTGAAAATAAAAAAAATATATATATTTATTTATTTATTGGTCGATACATATCGTTTTTTAGCATCTGACTACTAGGTGGCGATGTTCATATATAACAGAAAACACCCTAGAGGGCAGATTTTTTTTTTATTTTACAAATTTAAATAATTTATATGTTGGTTGGCCTTTGGTTTCAACAATTATAAACAATTTCAAAATGGATGGCCACAAATAATATACATATTTAACATAATCAGAAGATTCAATGCTCAATAACACAATGAAACACTAAAAAATCGCTTCATTTTGTTTCATTCTTCTCTGGAATTTCTTCCTAACGTTTCGCTAGCGAGAGTGGCCAGCTTCTTCAGAGGCTTACTCATTTCCGATGACTAAACGTTTCGATTTCTTAAGGCATATTTATATTGATGCAGGTAGTCTGGAGTGTTAATTACTTCTGTCGGGTTCGGGGAATAATCATTATTATAGTTGCCGCACTACCTGCCGCGATTTCATTATTTATTCTTGATTTCCTCAGAATGGGATTCCAAATTCTGTTTAGACTCGACGCTTCTTCCTTTCTGTGGAAATTGTTCGCATGTATTTGGTTAGTCATCGGAAATGAGTAAGCCTCTGAAGAAGCTGGCACTCGCGCTAGCGAAACGTTAGGAAAAAATTCCAAAGAACGACGGCCTTCAATCCCGAAGAAAAGTAGTTATACTAATAACCTCCGGCACAAAAGCCTTAACCATTTTGTCATACCTGTCAAAATTTATTATTTTTCTTTAGTATCGAACTCTGGTGGGTGCAACGATCTGTATCTATGTTTTTCAATAAATAAATATGTTAGCTACGTTCTATGTGGTATTTAAAAAAATAAATATAACCCATATATAGGGTGAGTAAATGAAGAAATTAAAAATCGTTGCCAAGTTCAGCTGGAAGTGACAAAAACGCAGTATAAAAAATATTTTTAAATATTCCAAGAGTAAATTCAGGTTCATTGTTTTTCCTTCGAGACCAAGACTCTTGGAAGAGAGTCTTGATCTAGATCGTGGTCTTGAGAGTCTTGGTCTTGGGAAGATTCATCAAGTCTTGCTCTTGGTCTCGGTCTTGGTCTCGCGAAGCCCTTGGTCCTGATAAAAAATTACATGCACCTGATTTCGTTTATATTTACTGAACCTGGGATTGGAATGAACTATAGCTCAAAATTTACCGACTACACCCATGGAACGCTGTCTCTCCTCACAAAGAACAAAATTCAACAATTCCCTCGATACAATTAGCGTTCGAAAAGTGCAGAGAACAAGCCGCAATAATTGAATCAACTTCGTTAGCGCGAAGCGCTCTACAGAGTAGCGAACAAGTGCAAAAGACTGATGTAGCCGACGAACATTTCCAATTAAAATGTTATCACGCCGAGTTCGTATGAGAGCTCGCTATGGAAACTTCTAGCGGTTGACATTTGGCCGTAATGGAAAACGGAGTGAACCCGTTGCAGATCCGAAACCGCGGATCGCTGGTTGTCGTTTTCATTTTTCCTCCGGGAGTTCCTAATGAATTTCGGTGATGGCACATGCATATGCCGCCAGTGGTGTGGACTGGAAACGGGGCGTGTGTGATGTTGTCGGCAAGGCACCTTTTGATCAATTCCTGATATACTAATCAATGTATTTGTACTAAAGATGAATGTTTTCACGGGCGCTGAACTATAGGGAAGAATATCGACCGATGAGGGCGCTAGTGGTGGTCAAACTATATCCACCATTTTGAAATAGTTACCTCGTTTACATTTATGAAATAACGCGCTCAACAGTCATCAGTTGCCCTCGCTACACAAGATTTTGGAGGTTTTATTGCTATATTTTCATTTTACGAAATTTTTCTCGTGAAGGTTAATATAACTGTGTTCATGATGCTTTGAATAGCCGCACAATACTATTCATTGGAGGTGAACATAGATGCATTGTGTTCAAAATCTAATGATATTTGTTCCAGGACATTTTTTAGTTTTAGTGTAGTGTTAGTGAACCAAAGAGGCTTTTATTCAATGGATGATGAAATGCGCCATAACTTCGCCTAAAGTTAGACAAACAGACTCACCAGGTAACAAGAAATCATCTCTTCTGAAATGCAAGGAACACACTGAAGCCGCTCTAGATGGTGATTTATACAGTTTCAGTTTAATTTTCCAAGCCTTGTACCTGTTTATTTTCTCTTTCAATCCACTCTCCGTAATCTTTTCCACTAAAGATGTATTTCTATTTGGAAACGTGTGAAAAGACAACTTTGGATTTCGGTTCCTAGAGTTGCGGCAACTTGGCACCAAACACCTTATACGGCTCACTGAGCGATCTGCATCCATGATTGTTTGATATTATTAATCAAAAAAACCACAACTTCAGATGAGATTTCCTGAATAAACACCAAAGAACTCAATAAATTCAAACACAAAAAATGGAAGCCGGTTGTTTGTCAAATTATAGCAGTGTGTTATATCGCATAAAATTATGAACTTCCCTATTGAAAATAGCTCTTTCGGGTATTAATCCGTGTGCGAGTTATAGAAATGTTCTACTCTCATACTGGATTCTTTATCAAGAACTTAAATAGATATATCCATCAAGCTGAATCAAGCTAAATTGCTGTGTTGATAGAGATATTCAAGTTCTTGATAAAGACTCTAGCACGAGAGTCGAAACGTCAAACATTTCAACAACTCGCACCCGAAAAGACTATTTTCAATATTCCAGCATCCGTGAAAACATTTATCTTTAGTACCACACCTTGACGAGAAGGAAGAAGAGCAGAGAGAAAACTGATCATCAAAGGCTGTTTGATCGATGAATTGTAATTGATTGATCAATAGTCGGACCGCCTCGTGAGAGAAGTATGTTTGAATACTAGTTACTCAAACGCAGGAGTTACTGTCGAAGTTGGTATTGTAGTTTTTCTGGTCTATCCCCTGAAGGGTAAATTAGCTAAATTGCTGTATTGGTAGGGATATGTATTTAAGTTCTTCATAAAGGCCTCAGCATGAAAGTCGAGCATTTCAACAACTCACACATGGATTAATACCTTGAAGGAATTTTTCCAATATTCCTGGGTCCTTGATAACATTCATCTTTAGTATCACACTTTGATGAGAAGGAAGAAATATGGAGAGAAAGCTGTTGAACCAATGCTGTTTGACCGATGAAATCGTAATTGATTTATCAAAAGTCGGACCGAATTGTGAGAGAAGTACGTTTGAATACCAGTTACTCAAACGCAGGGCTTACTATCGGAATTGATATTGTAGTTTTCCTGGTCTTGCCGTAAGGGGGTGGATTAGCTAAATTACTGTATCGATGGAGATTCAAGTTCTTGATGAAAACTCCAGCATGAGAGTCGAAACGTCGAATATTTCAACAACTCGCACCCGGATTAATACTTGAAAGGACTATTTTCAATGTATTTACTGTTATAGAGTGGTTGGGAACGTGCAAAGTACGTGGTAGGAGTAATGAAATCAACTGCAGCGTGCGATGTGGAGAAAATTAGCATTTTTGGGGACCTGCTATTTTCAAAAACGCTTCTGGTATGAAAGTTAGAATGAATAACGAATACGGTTACATGCATTTTGAAGTTTTGACTTTACTGACGCTCATGTGACACTTTTCTATCTGTGCTATTCCATTTAACAAATGAAAGGTATTGGACTGAAGTCAAAAGACGAGACATGTTCGGTTGATATAAGGAACAAGCCTCGTGAAGAATAAACCGTTTTTCCAAGTTATTATAACTTAGGTTATTATTTCGAAACAGCAGAGTTGTATTTTGAAAGTATTCTTGCTGCTTATGATTTGCATCAAACATTTGTCTAGTTAAAAAAAGAGGCCACGTAAGTGTTTTTCGTTATTAACAATATATTTTTTTAGATTATTAAGATGACAGAAAGGACATTCACCAATTGCAGATCAAGTTTTTTTTATTTACTGATGATGGTATTTTGAGTTGAAGAATTGAATTTCGGAGACACGTAGCAACGACGTCCAAAAAACCCTTTATTATAGATGGCATGCTCAGAGAAGCTAAATAAAATCGAACCCAATCCTACTCTTCTCAAACTTCCTTAACCTCGATTATCGGCTGTCAACCAAGTTGACCTAACTTCGACCGATTCACTAAATACATTCTTTCATTTATATATTGAGCAATTGGAAAGTAGTTTTAACATTCCATCCCTAAAATAGAAGAATAAATGTTTCTTCGGGGTTTCTGGGGTAAGTATTCGCTATTTCTTGTAAGACACAATGCGCATTAAAGTCCCCCAAAACTTCCACAGGTAGATAGTGCTGTCGTTTCGCACGGTCCTTAAAACTAACCACAGCAGTGAAATTAGGCAATTAGTCCAGTAACTGAAGATCCAAAACTAGGGAAAGTTGTACATACATCTACAGAAATGACTCGTATCATTTTTTCCGAAAACTCAACAGTTTTCGAGATAAAGGGACCCAAAACTCTTCTCATTTCAGCTGCTGCTTTCTCTGTAGGAATTCTGTTGTCTATGCATTCGCTTGGAGGCGGGCGGACGAATTGTTTCATACCTCAGGCAAAAACTGACATTTTTGAATGATTCAAAGTTCAAGATGATGAGGAAACCCGTAGCTATCATTCCATGTATTTCGGAGTGCTTTCTTATGTGGCAAAAATATTTAATAAGCTTTGAAAGTTTTTTTCGCACCATTTCGACAGTTTCATTAATTTGTTCACAATTTTTTTCAAAAATAGTCTTTTATCGGAAATGTTTCTTTATAATGGGTCCTTGGGGGGTCTTGAATGATCTCTGAATTTTTTTTGTACTTTCCCCGCGTTCTAATAAATGATCCATTTGTTTATTTACATTTTTCATGCGATTTCGGAGTTATGTAGAATCTGCGGAACAACCGCGAATTAAAAAATTATTAGCCATAAAAAATATATATGTATTCGGAAACTAGAGCATCTTGGCTTCAAAACGATGTGCATGGCAAGTCGATAAAATGGCTAATAATTTTAATTCTACAGTAAGCTACGGAAGTGGCAGTTGGGGAAATGTAAATAAACAAAATAAAGTTGTTACAAGATAAGATAAGATGAGACTAGAAAAACTATTTGAAAAAATGTAAACAAATTAATGAAACAGTGTCGAAATGGTGCGGAAAAAAACTTTCACAGCTTTTTAAATCTTTTTGCCCAAATAAGAAGGAACTTCGAAATGACCTGGAATGATAGCTAAGGGTATCCTCATTATCTTGAACTTTGAAATAATTGAAAAATGTCAGTTTTTGCCTGAGTTATGAAACAATACGTCCGCCCGCCTCCAAGCGAATGCATAGAGAACAGAATTCCTATCGACGAAAGCGACAACTGATATGAAGAGAGTTTTGGGGGCCATTTTCGGCCATTTCCATGAACGCAATGGTGTTGGGGGGGAGGTCCTTTGAAAACATCTGTGACGACCTACAATTTGAGCCACAAGTGAAGAATCATAGACTTATTCACAGGTTCGTCCCATCATTTACTGGACTAAATCCAGACATGCCAAATCAAAACGAATATGGTGGCTATTGACACGC